>CAUDMG010002122.1:217500-347500 GCA_958450375.1 Homarus gammarus | reverse complement strand
GTAACTCGAAAATCCCCCAACCCTATAATGTTATCTGGTGGGAATTAATACAACTTATCAAATGCACTCGCCGCCTCACCAGTCACTCGAACATTATGCAGCTTATTTCGCACCTTGAATCGGTTAAACCACCCATTGCTAGCATTGAATGTCACAGTATCATCAGGGTGATCTTTCTTTAGGTCGTTGAAAAGACTTAGGGCTTTCTCCTGAATCATACTGAGACACAGAGCTTACATTTTTGTGTGCAGTCCTCGATCCACAGCGCAAGATATTTTTCCATTTCTTCCAGAACCTTCCCTCTTCTTTTAGTTATAATCGTAGATTGCATTGGCACTGCAGATTTCACATGTTCCTTGATCTTTTCTTTGCCCTTATCAATTGTATTAACAGTTGACCGACTCAGGTTAAATTTGCGGGCAACATTGGTCAACTTTTCACCACTGTCAAGCAGTTTTATTATGTCCATTTTTACCTCTAGTGAGATTGCTTGACGTTTCGTAGCACTCCCACTGGCTTCACCACTCTTACGCTTTACACCAGTCATTGCACACAGAGTAAAGTGTACAAAATAGGGCAGAAATTCACAGGAGAAGTATGCACAATGACCACACGTGTTCGCACAATGACCACACGTGTTGCTTTGGTGCGTCTAGCGTGTCGTCTGCATGGCCAGTGATAGTGGCGGCGCGGTGCGGCTGGCACGCAAACTATACGCTCGCCCGCCAAATTTAAAAATTGCTCGCCCTTTTAAGACAATATTTTTGCAATTAAAGACTTCAGAAACGATGTACGTATCGGCCGTTTGTACGTAAGTCGGATGAACGTAACTCGGGGACGAACTGTACAGTAAAACCTCGAGAAATCGAACTTCAATATATCGAAATTCGCTTTTTCTTTTTTCGGACTCTGAGATGCTCTGGGGCTGATCAGGTGTTACCGCATTCTTCAGGTTAATTTATTGATTGATTCAGTATTATATTCTCATATGATTAGCATGTGATGGTTTATGGATCATCATGATTAATATAATGTCTTCAGTAATAGAAAAAAATACAATACTGTATGTAATTTGTAATATGACTTGAAAATAAAAGGATAAACAAAACAGTATCACAAGGTTGTTTACTCAAGATGTGTTCGTGTGACAGCTTTCAGCAGACCAGCTTACAACACGGATCACTATAACACACTGCATAGTATTTGATATGAAGATACCTCCTTAAAAACGCTATTTACTACCGTTGAGTGTTGTATGATGACTCAGTTTGGCTACTTGTACACTTAGACAAATGATTAATGAATAAACCAGGGTATATGCAGATGCATAATACTTTACACTACAGAGTTACTTAGGTGATGATAAATACACTACTCTGTACAATAGTATTTATTGAGTGGTGATAAATACACTGCAATATTGTTTATTAAGTGATGATAAATACACAAATGTTCCATACTAATTTACTAAGTGTTGAACACAGATATTGTGGTAAGCCGATCAGCTGTTTGCTCTTTGTAAACAAATGACTCATGGTGTTGAGTGTGGGATTCTTTTTTCAGGAAAGCTGATTCTTTTAGGATAATATTTTATCAACCTGGCACCAAATGATCCAAAATTTTATGAGAAGTGAATTATGGTGGAATTGCATAAAGAAGTGTTAAAGGAATCTTGTGGGAGAGAAGGGGAGGGAGCCACCCAGCCATGCTACCCCCCCCCCCCCTCTGCCTGCTGCTCCAAGATAGACATTCGTCTTCCACATACAATATTACACTTATTTGTTTTTATTTTTATCTTTATAGTACTGTACAGTATACAGTTTTCTCTTTCCAGTTGAGTCTGGATTTATGCGGTTTTGGTTTACGCGTTTTGTCATTTACGCGGTGCCTTGCCAGAATTGAAATGCTTGATTTACGCGGTAAATTTGGTCATTTACGCGGGTGAAGTATAATTTGTTTATTTACTGAAGATATTTGTTTTAGCTCATAAAATTCATAAAATTACTCGGCCAGAATATAATTTATATTGCTGGAATTCTTATAAGATTGTGATTATTTTTAAATATAAACATCATGGAATTTGCATTAGACATACAAATTTTAGATCTAATGTAAGAATTTTCATTAGAAAGAGCCAAAATTTTATCTTTTGTGCAAAATATATGACGTTTATATTCAAAATATTCCTGGTCTTGCAAGGAATCCAGCAATGTCAATTATATTATCCTAACTTTAGTCTGAGGTATTATTTATTACTAAACGTGTAAGCCTAGTGTTTTTCCCAAACATTTCGCAGAGAGGGAGAAGCCAGTGAGTGTGGGAAGAGTGGGGGGGGGGTCCATTATTTGAATGGACATTAACCGGTGACTTTATTTCTCTTAAATATTAATTGTGTTTGCATACCATCATAAAATTAAGATGTTATTTTTACTACAACGTAGGTATTGTGTCGGAAAAAGTGGAGTTTGGGGGTCGGCCCAGTCTCTATTTCAATTAATCCCATATGTTCTGTTATTTCATTTACGCGTTTCTCGTTTTACGCGGTACTCCGAAGGTTCAATTGACCGCGTAAATGAAGACCGAACTGTATTTATAAGACAAATTCTGTGGTTACTTACATATAACACTTTACAGTAAATAACAATCATCTCGGTGAGAACAATTGTTGACAACCAGACTTCTATGTCTGATTTTGAACCCAGAGAGTTCTGTTTGATTTTTTTTTTATTGTTGATGTAGCAGTGTTTTAATAACCATGTTATACACTTAAAGTCCTTAGTTGTTGAAGTGCATTAATAGCATAACAACAACTGATTTTCTTTAAACAGTTCAGATAAGTAGATTTATCGCCAACTCCCGCGTCCCACCCCATACATGTACAGTTGGTCCTCGTATTACGCGGTTAATGTAACCCGGAGGGTACCGCGGAAAGTGAGAAGCGCGTAAAGTGAATAACATAACATATGGGATTAATTGAAATGGAGTCCGGGCCGATCCCCAAACTCCACTTTTTGACGACACACAACTATGTTGTAGTAAAAATATTATCTTAACTTTATGATGGCATGCACACACAATTAATAATTAAGAGAAATATCAATAATATTAGGTTTTTTAACACTTACATTAGTAGAAAAGATGGCTGGGCACACGGGGATGGGCGGTTGGTTCCGAGGCAGAGGGCAGATTATTGGCCCTCACTTGTATCAATTGTATCACTATCCACCACAGAGGCTTGCAGGGCCTCTTTGTCAAACCCCCCAAAGTTCATATAAGTCCATATCCTCACTATAATTATCACTATCACTGACTTGGGCCGGCTGTAGTGGGTGGCGCACCATTTTCGCGCCTCTTACACAACATGGCGGATGGCGGGAGGTTTGGATCCAAAAATGGCGCGGCTTGCCACCCGCTCTCCGCGTAATGGGGTTCACGACTGCGGAATGTGAAAATGTTAGGTTCTGGCAAGGCACCGCGTTAACGGTGAAACGCGGATTGTGGGACCGCGTAATAGGAGGACCAACTGTATATTAAATTATTTTACTTTTGCCTTTTTTCGGACTGGGATCTGCCCCAATTTGTCCGATTTATCGAGGTTCTACTGTAGTAGGCCAATGTGTGTCAAGTTTGTGTAACTTGTGTATTTGGTGATCAAAGCTTGTGGATTGTTATTGTTCTGTTGGAGTGCCTGTGTTTGTGCTCCCAGTGTAATGAAATATGTGATGCTCAGATTGGTTAATGCATTAAATGTTGCAAAAGTAAAATTGACATGTTCTATCCCTTCTCTAACTTAATCACTGTTTACCACACCAAGCACACCTTCAGTTTTTTGGAGGAAGGAGCATCAGACTATATCTTCTTGATTTGAGTCTGGACATCCAGTGTTTTCTTTTCAATGGACAGAAATGCCAGGTGATTGAGTCTTTCCTGTCCCATAGTGCTCCCTAACCATTTGTGTAGACGTCTCAAGGCACTGAAGGATCGCTCACAGCTGCTGACAGGCATGGACAGTGCCACTTGAAAGATGCTTTCAGAGTTGGTAACATATCAGAATCGAGCAACCTGTATATACTGAGCATGTCAGGAGTGACACCTGTCTCCTTCCTAGCTAGAAAATTCTTAGCAACCAGTAATTCCTCTGATTTCAGCTGGATTTTGTAGTGTATTGCAACTTTTGTTAAGAACTCTTTAAAGAGGAAATTCACAGAGGCTGGGTGTCAAGCCTGGATACCTTTCATGAGATCAGTTCCCACAGCAATAAATTGTTGGTCAAGCTCATTGATCATTCTGTCAAGGCAAGGAAAATACAAGTTCCTTTTCAGAAGTTCTGCATTGCTGAGATTGGAGCTTATTCCACAAGATGACTCTACCACATATTCCTCCATCTTCCTTTGTTTGTGTCTTGGACCCCTCTGCTCCTGGATGTGGTTAGTTTCACATATGGCTTTTGCTTTCTTGTATAGATCTTCAGCCATTTCATCAGTGCTTTTCTCTCAGTGTGTCATAGACAGCATCTTTGAATTGCAGTGCTTGGGCCAAGTCCACAGTTTCCCTTTGAAGAAACTTGTGCAATCCCTCTGTGGTGGAGAGCAAGCTCTGGAACATTACAAGCATGTAGATTTTTGGTAACCTGCACAGTTTTGTTCTAAGACCCACTGCTATGGCTGTTCCAATCTCCTCAAGGTACTGTGTAAACAACAGTTTACAACTCCTCCCCGACTTACGACGGGGTTCGGGACCCAAATCCAGGTCGTAAGTCGAAATGATCATAAGTCGAAAATGCTTAAATTATGCATAGAAAATCTAAAATGGGTGTCTCTTTTTCTTCTCAGCACCACAAAACTCTCACTTTTAAGCTTGCCAGCCATTTTAAAGTGAATTACAAACAAAAATTTTGTCTGTGTACTGATGTTGGGACTCGAAAATACGTAATTTGACAAAATTTTGGTACGGCTGAGGCAGGTCGTAAGTGTTGGTGATCGTAAGTCGAGTAGGTCGTAAATCGGGGAGGAGCTGGCATGACCAGCGGGTCTTTGATAGCCTGACAAGCTCACCCTTGGACTGTAAATCAAGCTGTTTCTGGATGTCAGCAAACTTTTGATGGTTTTAGAGAGAAACATTGAAAATGGAGTGCACACATTCTAACATGTCGAAAAAGTCTCTTGCCTCTTGAATTGCCTTACAAGTGTAGCATAGGACTAAGTTCAGTTCATGAGCGTAGAGCAGTGTACTGTACATATATGGCCTTTGGGTGGTTTGCACAGAAGCTGGCCTGTACACCACCAACATCCCCACTCATGACCGATGCACCATCATATGCTTGAGCCACACATTGAAGATTTTCTAAGCCATTTGACAAGAGCGTGTTTTCAATAGCATCATTGATGGATACTGCATTAAATCCTTTAAGGTCGTTAGGCCCCAGAAAGTGTTTTTTTATGTTGCCTTCTGGTGTAACATAACTAACACACTGCCAGTTGCTCAGTGTGCCTATCCATGGCCTCATCTGCCATTGCAGCATATATTCTAGATGACTGCATTTCCTTCACAATCAATGTCATGACTTCTTCTGAGGTGCTTTGAATAATTTCATTCTGAGAGGATGGGGACAAGTATGTACTACGGAAAGTAAATTCATACACTCAAGAAAGTTTCCCTGATTTTGGTTGGACTCATTTTCTTCTTGGGAAACGGGATGTTTCCCAAGAAATGTTGTGACTGAATAATTTTAATATAAACGTCATGTATTTTGCACAAGAGATAAAAATTTATCACCTGTACCACATTACAGTAGTGATTTCAGAGTAAAAGTGTATATGTACGTATATAGTATTCCACATACACGTAAGTATAAATACAGAGTTTATGTGATGATCGGAGAAAGTCCATTTCGGTTAATGTCATGTTTCCAAGAACGCATCTAGGACGTTAACTGGCGCATGACTGTATACACACACACACACACAGAGTCATGCGCCGGTTAACGTCCGTCCGAACAATGTCCGATCGCATATACAGTGGTCCCTCGGTTAACGAACACAATTCGTTCCAGAAGGTCGTTCGTTAACCGAAACCATTGTTTCAATGGGATTTGGGTAATTGGTTCCAGCTCACCGAAAATTACATACAAACTAAAAGTAAATGCAGTAAAGTACACTTACTTTGAGGTGTGCATGTAGAAGGCTCCTGGTTGATGATGATGATGATGATGGGAATTAGAAGTGGGGGCGGACGAGAAGCGAGAAGAGAAGGCAGTGGGGTGGAAGAGAAATCATCCCATGATTCATGCCTCCATTTCACCCATAAAATTTTAAGTTCACTTGGTGTAATTCAAGATTATTTTCTTTAAATCAACACTGCACTGCACTATATATTGTCAATACAGTATGTGAAATAAATTTCAGAATGACCAATAATTGTACTGTAAAAACGTAAAAATAGTTTATGTTCAAGACAGTCTCAAGCAAGATGCTTCCTCCACTGAGCAGAGACACAAACTGATGCCATTCTGGGTGAGTCAAGTGGGAATTTTAGGAGTGTTTCTGACTATGCATTTTTGGTTTTACTTTGTATGTACTTTTTTGTGAGCTTGAACCAATTACCCAATATCCCATTGAAATATTGGATTTGGTTAACAAAAGTTTTGGTTAACGAATGACTGTGGATTGAATTGTGTTTGTTAACCGAGGGACCACTGTATTCAGTTGGAAACTAAATCCAAAATTGTTGGATTACCTCCAAAATTAAGACAGTAGTCTGTGGGTTTTGTGATTTATATACCAACTAGATAGATACAGCTGTCTTATAGACCTGTTTCTAGAGGGAAACTTTTTTTTTTTTTTACACAGCGAATAGCCCACCCGGGCACAGGTCATTGACCCACAATGGGGCCTAGGGGGTGAAAAAATAAATGTAGAAAGAAACCAGAAATAGAAAAGGAAAAGGTTATATTAATCTACACCACAAAGATGCCGGAAAACCAACCTTTTAAAGCGAGACAGATTGTATGAGTTTGGAAACACAGAAGAAGGCAGATCATTCCACTGTTTGTTGTGTGAGGAAAGAAGGATGTACTAAAATGGGTTATTCTAGTGTGACCAACAGCCGCAGAGAAATGGTGGGCACCGCGGGCAAGACGGGTGTTACGAGCCCACGGCCTTGCCGGCACTACACAGGATGCCAAATTCACCGAACATTGGCCGTTAAAGTACCTGTAAAAGAGAGAGAGTGAAGCAACATTGCGGCGAAGAGAAAGGGAAGAGAGATTATCATCTAAAGGAGGAGAGTCAGTGAGACGAAATGCCTTTGATTCCACCCTATCTAACAGTTGGACAGAAGAAGAGCCACCCCAGATATGAGAGCAGTATTCAAAGTTAGGACGAATGAATCCCTTATTTACTTGAAGCAACTGCTCAGTAGTGAAGTAGCTACGGCCTTATAAAGGGCAATACAGTAGTACCCCGCTTTACGTGGTCAATTGAACCCACGGAGGCCCACGTAAAGCGGGAAACGTGTAAAGTGAACAACAGAACATATGGGATTAATTGAAATAGAGACTAGGCCGATCCCCAAACTCCACTTTTTCCCGACACAATACGTACGTTTTAGTAAAAATAACATCTTAACTTTATGATGGTATGCACACACACATAATATAGAAGAGAAATATCAATAAGAGAATAATATACTGTACCAGGTAAAAGAAAAATCAAGGTTTAACACATATGTCATGGTAGGTTAGGTTAGAAAAAATCAAGGTTTAACACTTACGTAAGGTTAGGTTATGTTTTAAAAAATCAAGGTTTAACACTAACCTAAGGTTAGGTTAGGTTATGTTAGGAAAAATTAAGGTTTAACATTTACGTAAGTTTAGGTTATGTTAGGAAAAATTAAGGTTAGGTCTAACACTTACGTTAGTAGAAGAGATGGGTCGGCGTATGGGAATGGAGGCTGGTTCCAAGGCAGAGGGCAGGCTATTGGCCCTTAAGTGAATCACCATCACTGTCATCCACACTTATCAGGGCCTCCCTGACAAATCCCTCAAAGTCACCATCACTGTCTCTGTCACTATCACTGGCTTGGGCTGGCTGTGGTGGGTTGCGGGCGAAGAACTCGGTAATGATTTGTTGACGGCTAGTGTTGATGTTGTCGTGATACACCTTGATGTAGGGGTCCATAATCTGCAACAGCTGGGTCGTGAAGACTTCATACCAGTTATCGTCAGGGTCGTCGGAAAGGATGAGCTTCAGTTTCTCTACACACTCGATGGTACCCCTTACATTACCATGCAATAACTTGTGTTCTTCTTGGGATGACGCACAACTTGTCTCTTCACTGACGTCATCGTCTTCTAACATCTCGTCGGCAGTCACATCAGGATCCCTTATCACCTCCATAATGTCGTCGTTGGTGGTCTCGGAGAAGCCTGCAGCTGTAACACTCTGCGCAGCTTCTCTGGCAAGGTCCACTGCTACTGCAACAGTCTGAACCTCACCAGTCACAGATTGACTCTGCCTCCCACCTGGGATACCTTGCAACACGTCTCCATGCGTGACGAACCTTTGGTACAGACAGCTGATACCAAGCCTCCACCAAGAAGTCCACAGCTTTCTTGATGTTGAATTTCCTCCAAAAGTGTTTCACAAGAACTTCTTGCTCTGCCAACTGTTGTTCCTCGTCCTCTTCGCTCTTGCTATCGGTGTCACCCAGGTTACGCAACTCATCCTTGGTGTTGGTATAGTCGTTCAGGAGCTTAAACTTCTTTGCAGAGAATGCAGCTTTCACATTGCAGATTAATTCTTGGTCCATGGGCTGGATTAATGACGTAGTGTTGGGAGGAAGGAAGACCACTTTTACGTTAGGGTGACGATCCAACAGTAGGGGCGAGTGTCCTGGTGCGTTGTCAAGCAGCAACAAAATCTTGAATGGAATATTCTGTTGCTCACAGAATTTCTTCACGTCGGGAACGAAACAGTCATCAAACGAGGAGAGGGACAGAGTAGAGAACATCCACGCCTTACGTGCCGTCAGCCAGTGGACATTTAGCTTGGTCATGTCCATGTTCTTGTAGGCGTGTGGTTTGTGGGCTGTGTGAATCACCGATAACTTAGAGTTTACAGGAACCGGAGGCATTGGTGGTAAAGAGGACGGTGATGCGCTCCTTCTGCAACTTCCGGCCCCGACACTTGCTGGCAGACTAGACAACGAAGGTCTTGGAAGGTAGCTTTTTCCAAGAGACCGGATTCATCCATGTTGAACACCTGGTCGTCAGTGTACTGTCCTTCCTCCATAATCTCACCTAAGAACAGAGGAAAATCCCTAGCCGCAACACGGGCAGCACTCGCTTCTTCACCACTAATGTTGATGTTGGTGATCTTGTTCTCTTTTTTAACTTCTGCAGCCAACCAGAGGAAGCATTGAAGGGTTTGGGTTCTGCAATTCCCATCTTACGTGACACTGCTGCGCACAGTTCACATGCGTACTCCTGAACTGAGCGCGTGTTGACCGCCATGTTCCGTCTTTTCTGACGAATCAAGTAGCTCACAAGTAACTTCTCCATCTTGAGAAGCACCTTGTTGTGGCAATACTTGATCACTGAAGCACCTGTAGACTTTGTGATGTTCATGTGTTCTTTTATCTTGGCTGCATCCTTCTTGATCATCCAGATCATAGATTCGTTCACACCATGCTGGCGTGCCAAATCAGCCTGTCATGTTCCTTTCTCCATCTCTTGGATGATCTTGTACTTCACCTCGTAGCTTAAGGCACGTCATATCTTCTTTGGCTTAGGGCGGCTGGGTCCAGGTAATGCAAGGTTTTTCTGTGGTGGTGGTGATCCGGTGGCAGCCATTCTTATGGGACAATGTATATCGATATACACGGTGTAACCGGGAGGGGTGTAACTGACGTGGGTAGGTGAACAGGCTTCATCGTTCCCACGCCAAGGCACGTCATATTACATTAAACCAATCACAGCTAGCGGGGAGGGAGGTAAGGATGTGTGGCCCAATCACAGTCCGATATGTCATATGACGTCACCGATAACGCAACAAAGACATACACTGCGCAACCTACTCGCGCCGCTTACCCAACATGGCGGGATGGCGGTAGGTTTGAATCCAAAAATGGCGCGGCGTGAGATGACCGCCAGCCGCTCTCCGCGTAAAAGAGTAGATGCACCGCGTAAAGTGAACATTCCGGTTCTGGCGGGGTACCGCGTAAATGTAGAAACGCGTAAAAAAACCCCCGCGTAAAGCAGGGTAATACTGTACTGTAGATTGAATGGGAAAGGATGGGTAAAATAAGATCAGCTCACAGCTCTTGTATAGGGGTATGCTGCCCTCCACCCTCCAATTGGTATGTGCATAAGCTACCTGAATATAGTTTTTGGTGGAAAATAGAATTTCAGGATCAGTCCTCACTTTTGATTGTCAGTTCATTTGTTCTGCAGTAGTGGACTGTATTATAAGATTGTGATAATGCTGTTTGTGTCCGGCGTCCTTTTCAGCCCACCATTTGTGCTTAAGTGTTGTACAGGTGTACCCTGTTAACCGATGCATATTGGGACCGGGAAAAGTTGGTTAGTGAATCAATGGTTATCTAAGCAATTATTCCCATAAGAACATAGCAAATTCGGGGGTTAGGGACTGGCTATCCCCCTAAAAACTCCCCATTTACCCTTGATATATCTTTGTCATGCACACTGTCAAGCAAGAAAATAAAGCAGACATATAAGGCAAGCATAATCTGCCTTAAATAAGCAATGTAAAGCATAAATTGAGACGCTATTTTCCTGTGTTGAGGATGGTAGAGACGGTCAAGGGTGGCAAGTTCAAGTCTCTACCAATCTTTGTTGGGCCATCACCACTCTTATTTTACATGTACAGACTCATTCAAGATTCTTCGAACACTGCTGGAGACAGCTGGCAACTCAAGGCCGCTTGTTTACTATAGTACGTAGTAAAAATTATGAATGAATGTAAAAGTGATTGGTTACTTAGTTCCCGTTGCTTAATTTAATGGTTGAGCTTTGTTGTTTCGTATTAAATTACACTACGTACTATAGTAAACAAACGGCCTTGAGTTGCCAGCTGTCTCCAGCAGTGTTCGAAGAATCTTGGATGAGACTGTCCCTTATTACGCCTTATCACATCACATCAAGCTGCCCAGCACAGGAGGCACTATCACTGGGGCGTTTAGGCATGATTGAGTAATACACTAAGTCGGAAATAACAAAAAAACATGAAGTCAGAGACACATAGTAAGTGCAAATAAAAGCAAAGATTGCGGGAATGACTTAGGGCAGTGCAGAAAGCCCTCACGTGGCAAGAATTCGCACCACTCCACTGCCCTCGGATGTACAGGGTATCTACGAAACTTGCGACATATTTCTCCTACATGTAATCGTCGGTTATGCGAAGCGGATGTTAATGGGACACCTGTTTCAGGCTACACTTGTACACTCTTTCTGTTTGTGTCTCCTTAATGAGAGTATTTTTGTTGTTTATGTTACAGGTTTTTGTTAAAGATAACATTTTTTTCTTTCATAAAGGATTAGTTAGTATATCAAGTGAAAATAGTAGTTCATATGAGGTTGAAAAAGATGTTTGAGTGGTATTTTTATTTACAAGTAGTTCATTTACATTGTTGGGGCATTGACTTTAACTTAATATGTAATGAATAATATACAGGTATCCATCCCTATTCGAATATTCACTTATCCGAATGTAGCAGATTGAAAATTCAAATAGCATGAAGTCAACTGAGGTGGCCATTTTGCTCTCCCTTATGTGCAGGAGCATTCCATATGCTTGCTCAAGGCACATGATGTCACCCCCTCCATTCACTCTGTGTTCGGTGCAAGTGAAGTGCTCTCTCTGTAAACGTTTGTATTCATGCCATCCTTTCATGAATCTGTACTCAATGGCATCCAAGCATATTGGTGAAGCGTACAGCGAATGAGGGTGTGCCAAATCTGTAGACTTGCATCGTTTACCATCGTAAATAAAATGGTGAATTAATGCCTTCCTAAAGAAACCATCGACATGGGACCAGGTTTGTTCCACTCTACGAATTTTTTGCTATTTTCCCACCAAGTTTGATGAAAAACAATTGTGCCGTTTCGGCTGCCCAGAACAGACAGACAGACAGACAGACAGCTAGTCCGATAGTATATTAGATTCCTCTGCTACCTTCACTTTGGCAAACCTGTGATTCCTGAAACCAAGCTTGAGATAATCAAACATCATGAATGGGGGAAAGCCCACCCAATATAAGGCAATATACTGTACCAACTGTAGCTACTGTATAATGTATATGTATTTCATTTAGTTGACCATTTTTTTTTGTTAGGTGTAACACCTAAAATGATGTTTCTGTAATGTGTAAAGCATAAGAATAAACCAAAACAAAATGTAATAATTATATTTTTATTTTTTGTTGGTCAGTCACTGAACCTTCATTTTTCCATTTATTATTTTATTTGCAATCCAAATAATCGATAACCAAATGGCTTTAAAGGCACTTAACCAATTTGGATAGCAAGGGATGCTGTATTATCTCTAGGATTTTATTGTGTCCTTTTTTTTTTGCTGATCATCATTTTTCTTTTGTGAATTCTTTTGCAGGTAGTGGGATACAAAGGTCCTGCAGTTGTGGTTGTGTCATGTGTAACTGTGAATCCACCATATCGTGCACATCCACACAATCTAGTGGGCAAGGAGGGGTGTAAAAAGGGTGTATGTACAATGACCATCAACCCTGATTCCATGCAATGTGTCTTTAGCAACTTGGGTATTCAGTGTGTCAAAAAGCGTGATGTGGAAGATGCCTTGAAGCTAAGAGAAGAAATCCGTGTTGATCCTTTTCAAAGTAAGTGACATATCCACAATATAATGTAAAATTTTTATCTCTACAGTGTTAGGATGCAACAATTTTAGTTCAAAAATTAGACATTATTAGTGTTATCTAGCTTATTACTTGTAAGATATAAAGACAGGAATACTGTATATATTTTTATTGTGTCCTGGGTAAGGTTAGGATTGATATGCAGCTATTAATGTAAATGATATTACATTACGTACTATACAATAGATTTATTGTGGAATAAATGACTATTTATTAATACAGTGATATCCTCGCTAGCCGGAACAATTGGGGCTAACCAGACGATTTAATCAAACTCGGAAAAATTCCTTATTCCCTGAATCTTTTCCGGTTACTGGGAAAAGTTTTCGAGTGTCAAAACTAGACATCTTGCACAGACAGACACTAGCCCGCTTCCCAAAAAAGTTTCTGGGTGCTGGGGATGTTTTCCTTGAGTTTATCCAAAAGTGGTTAAATAAATATATTTAAAAACTAAAACTCTTTATGATATGGGTGTGAATGAAGCTGTGTATTATAGCAAAAATTGGTATTTTCCTTTCCTATGGAGCTGTGGGGGATTAGTGGGTCTCTTGTACCTGACCTGACCTGACCTGACCTGACCTGACCTGACTCAATGTCAGGTGGAGGTAAGGTGGGGGATTAGTGGTCTCATATTATGTCCTTCTGATGGAATGTCAGATCACCCTTTCTTAGGTGGGGGATTAGTGGGTCTCAGGACCTGAAGATGTCATGAATAAACACGAAAGCTAAAGTATTTTGAGGGAGATTGTGATTAGTATAAGTATAAATGAGCATTTTAAAATATGGAGTGGGAAAGCAGAAAGCTGTGTGTAATTAGAGAAATGGAATGGAAAGGGATGTTACTAAGCGCTCCTCAACTGCTGATATTTAACTCGCTAACACAGTCACACACGTGCAAATTTATTGTACAACAAGACCCTCGCTCCTCATGCTTGCTATCTTAATTCCCTTGTTGGGGGTGTGTGAGTGGTGTTGGTGTGTGTGTGCGGGTGGTGATGTTGGGGTGTGCGGGAGGTGATGTTGGGGTATGTGGGTGGTGATGTTTGGGTGTGTGGGTGGCGATGTTGGGGTGTGCGGGTGGTTGTTGGATAGAGAGAGTGTATGGGTGGGTGGTTGTTGGAGAGTGTGTGTGTGTGTGTGTGGTTTTCGGAGAAAGTGTGTGTGTGTGTGTGGATGGTTGTTGGAGTTTCGCAAAACCCAACAAACTGGGCAATCGGCAGTCCATTGCAACTGTCCCTCTCCCCAGTCATTGCAACACTTGCACCACTGGATCAGGAAAAGGGAGAGCCAAGATGTGTGGTTGCAGCCAGTGCTCCTGCCTCACCACATAAATCAACTCATGTGCAGCCATCATCCAGCTCATCATACTCCTCATCATCATCAAAACCCCTATACCCCAAAAGTCCTATGGCGACGGACGAGTGGCGACGGGGGACAGGCAGAGATGACTGTCAGGAGTCTCTAGTCACATCTCTGCCCATGGGCGGCACAGATAAGATGGTCGTTTATGCACTGGGACCTAGGCAGCAGTGCAATCTGGTCCTGACTGTGCGACTGAGCAGCCCCTTCGAAGAGCCACTCTGTTCACCCCACATGGGGAGGGGCTACAAAAGGTGCCCTAAACATAGCCTGCCTAAAGAACCAACCTGACTGGGCAACTGCACCCAGTAATGTCATCCTTATGTGGTCGAAAACACAATTATAATCACAGACCAAAACAAAAACAAACTATTCAACCTCTTATGGTCGCTGCATGGAATGTCAGGACCCTTCTGGATACTGGCACAAATGCACTTCCTGAAAGAAGAACTGCCCTTGTGGCAAAAGAGCTGGCTAGGTATAGCATCAACATAGCAGCCATTAGTGAGTCCCGGCTCCCAGAAGAGGGTCGACTCTCAGAACAGGAGTATGGCAATACCTTCTTCTGGATGGGTAAGCCTGCTGTGGAGAGAGACTGCATTTATGGAGTTGGCTTTGCCATCCACCAACGCATCCTACACAGGCTAACTGAAATGCCTGTTGGGATCAATGAGCACCTCATGACGCTCAGAATCCCACTGAATCACTCACGTCATGCCTTTTTTTCATCAGTACATACGCCCCAACACTGGATGCAGAGGATGACGTCAAGGAAGCCTTTTATGCCCACCTTGACAGAGGGCTAATCTCTATCCACAGAGAAGATAAGGTTGTACTCCTTGGTGACTTCAATGCCAGAGTTGGCAGAGATGCTGACATTTGGCAGGGAATCATAGGGAGAAATGAATTAGGCAAGTGTAATCCCAGTGGCCTACTCCTCCTCAGCAAGTGTGCTGCACACAACCTCACTCTCACCACTGCCTGTTGTAATGAACCATCGAATCTTGTTTTGTTCCTTGGTATCCATTCTGCTATAATATACAAAGTGAGGGCTGCCATGAGCTTGACAGAGTTCCGATGTTCTGTACGGACAAGCTCCTCTGGATTGTTCAATCCCATTTCTCCTAGTCTAGGTGGTAGTGCAAGGAGTGACGCTTCTGCTGGGGTTAAGTGAAGGTGTTTCACTAATTTTGGAATAAAATTGATGCTGATGGGTTCTTCCAGAGGGTAGAGGAGGGGTCCAATATCAGGGATAGTGTGCATCAGGTAATTCCAGCAATGCTCGACTCCATGGGTTTTTGCCCCAAAAGTCGCATGTGGCTCTGTTTTTGCAATATCAGACAGAGCTTGGATTTCCTTCACCCACTCATTAACCTTTACCGTTACGTACTCGGTCTTAGTCATTCGTGCCAATTACCGCACCTAGATGTTTTTGGCCGTCCTTTGTTATTTTTACCTCACTTCCGCCAAACACCTCCATTACCCGTTCATAGTGTTTTGGCTTCACAATGAGGAAGAACTTGCTGGCATCTGGGTGGTAACGTATTTGTGGACCTCGTGATGTTGCCAGGTCCCACCACTTTTAGACGTCCTCCACTTTTCCTGCTCCTCTTAGGTCATCAGCGTAAGCCACTTGCTTGACCTCGGTTGTTTCATATTTTATTGTAGGTTGTAGCACAGACAGGCCTAGTGCGTACATTGCCATGGCAACAGGGTCCCCTGTGTTGTTCCCTCAGTTGACTGTATGGTGGTATCTCCTCTTAGGGCCTTGATGCTTGTTATATAGAGCTTTGATGGATTCCTATAGGTGTTTTCAAAATACATTGCAAAGCTTGGACACGTGATCTTGATGTTGTGCAGTGTAGCCTTGCGGTTGATTATGTTGAATGCGTTGGAAGCGTCAACCAGGAGTGCTGCCTCACAATCACGCTGCTCAAATATTTTTCTCATGGTGTGAATGGCAGCTTCCCCTCCAGCCTGGTGGCCAGCACATACTTGCAAGTTCCCTGCAGTTGAACTGACACCTTCGTTTATCACCTCCGTTATGCATTTTCCAATTATCCGTCTCAGCACTTCCCCCACCTCTATAGGCCTACATCCTGGATTTTTTTCCAGGGGAATGAGGCGGCAGGCCGTCAGAGCATGGAGGTGGTGGCAGCACGAGGTTGCTTGCTTTCTTGGAAGGGCGGCTGTTGCATTGCAGAGATCACTTGCTACGGCACCAAATTTGTCAGTGTTGAGGATGACTCTCCAACCATCTGCATCCAGGCCTGAAGGGCCTTCTCCTCCCTGTGTGTCCCTGCTTTTATCCACACCATCCCTCCTGTTATTTTCTCGAACAGGACAGCATTTGGAGGGATGTAGGCACCCTGGAACCTGATGCCTTCCTCTTCACTTGCTGGGGGATGTTTTTCCTTCAGTTGTTTTAATGTCTCTCTGTTTATTGGCAGAACACCACCGGAAAATTCCTCTGTGAGCGATCTTACCGCCAAGGAAACTTTTCCTTCTTGCATCTTGTTACCAAATTTTCTGGCAACATCCTCGGTGTTTTGCTTTCCGTCCCCTATGAATTTTAGACGCTCCTGCAGTTTTCTTGCTTTGCATAGATCATCAAAGGCCCCTTTCTGCCACATTGTTAATCTCCTATTCATTGCTGCCACATTTTCTTTGCACTTAGACCTTGCGTGTCCTCTGACAGAATAGATGGTGTATTATTGCCAGTATTTGAAGAGCTAAAGAGGCCAGGGAGGTGTCATGAGAGTAATTGATTATGAGGCAAGTCATCTCTTGGATCATTTCTTTGGTGGCTGCACACTTGGGTGGTTCAAAGAGGTTAGCTGGCGACCACCTGACCACTCTGAGTGCACTTCTTTGACCCACTTCTCCGCATCATCCCTCGACATGCCTTTCCAATTTGTTGTCTGTATGTCATGCACCTCATGAATATTTTTTTCCGACAGAGTTGGTTCACTACTATCGCCTGACATGTCGTCATCAGGTGATGGATCTCTGCCGTATGGATTTTTACAGCTGGTCCCTTTCCCACAATTCACACATCGTGTGTTACTTCTCACACATATACAGGTTGTGCATTTCTGATTCTGGTTTGAGCACTGACAAATACATTTCCCAGCCATGATGTCGACCTGGGAAGGAGAGAGCAGTGGGAAAGGCGGATGATTATGGTACGGGAGGGGAGGGGCTGGAGGGTCAGTTTTGGTGTACTGACCAACGGGGCCAGGCAGGGAAATGCCAGGTGGGGCAGACGAGGGCTGTGCACTTGGCGACTGTTATTACCCTTGACTGCTCGGGTTACACACCACGGCCTATGTGCCACTAATCAACACCAGCGCAACCTGCCATACAGTCCCTGGCTTTCCAATAACTATCACCAATATCCACTCACGAGGCCCACAGGTGGATGACACTGTGATCACTTCACGCACTACACATTCACAAGTAATAATTCCTGTAGCTCTGGCTGGTTGACCCTATTAAGACCCCGATTTTTTATGAAAAACCTGGAGCTATCACGACCCCCATCCTCCCTCCACAATACAACCACCATTACTGCTTCTTTTGTTTTGGCTTTGGCGCTTGTATGCTTCTGTATGCAGTTGGGCTAATTCGAAAGTATTGGCACCTTGTCGTGTGGTGCTTCTCCAAGTGTTACGGTGTGGATTGTTTGACACGATTTGGTACTTTTCAGGTTTGCCTTAAGACTTTCCTTACACCTTTTCTATTGCCTGCCAGTATTACGTTTACTACTCGTTAGGTGACTTTAAAGTAGCCGCTTTGGCAGTCTACTGTCGTTCATGTGGGTAACATGGCCAGTCCAACAGTTGGTGTCAGCAAGAATACTGGCATTTGTTCTCTTGTCTTCCCAGCGAACACGGATGATGGAACGTAGACTACGTTGGTGAAAGTTTTCAATTGCCTTGAGGTGCTTCCTGCATGTGACCCATGTCTCGCTGCCATATAGCAGGGTGGGGAGGACCACTGCTCGATATACGTGTAACTTTGTAGATAGTTTCAGCTCCCTACAGCAGAAGGCCATGTTCGGAGTCTGCCAAAGGCTTGATGGATCAGATGTGCATCACACAGGAATTAAGACAACAAGCATCCAGTAAGGGTCTTGTTGTGTGACTGCATGGGGGTATATGCAGATGCATACATAATACTGTACACTACAATAATCCGTAAGTGCTGATAACTACACTACAATATTATTTATTAAATGATGACAAATACAGTGCAGTATAGTACTGTACTAATTTACTAAGTGCTGAAGACATTGTGGTAAGCATGAATGGTGAAGGATCTAGGCTGATCAGCTGTTTGCCCTTTGTAAACAAACAACTCATGGTGTTGAATGTGAGATTCTTCTTTCAGGAAAGTTGATTATTTTATAATAATATTTTATCAACACCTGCACCAAATGAACCTAAATAATTTAGGAATTATGGTGAAATTACATAAAGACATGTTAATGGAATCTTGGGGCAAGGGAGCCACCCCCCCTCCCCTCCCCCTGCATTACCCCTCTCCCCACCCCTCTGCCTGCTGCTCCCATATCACTCTCATCTCCAACACACAATATACCCCTACTTTCTAATTTTTATCTTTATAGTACTGTACAGTATAGAGTTTTCTCTTTTTCCAGAAGACAAATTCTGTGGTTTCTTACATATAACAATTTACAGTACAGTACGTAAGAATCATCTTGGTGGAAACAGTTGTCAACAACCAGACCTAAGTCTTATTTTCAACCCAGAGAGTTTTAATGACCTTGTTATGCTCTTAATAACCTTAGTTGCTTAATTGCATTAATAACATTGTAACAACAACAACAACTCATTTTCTTTAAACAGTCCTTTTACCCCATCGATTCACTTTTATCAGACTTTCGTATCTTTCGGACTGGGGTCTGTCCAATTAGTCCAATTTATTGAGGTTCTTCTGTATTGTTATTTTTGCTCTTAATATTAGTGTTGTTATTATTATTAGAAGTAACTGAGAAATAGTAATAATATTATATGGTAGTAGAATTGTCAGTGTACATTATCAAAGTGTAAGTAACAGTGTGTAATAGGTAATACGTTTATAGTAATTGGCTATAGGGTTAGTAACAGTAGTAGTCTACATTACTGTACAATGATGAATCAAATGTTCAAACACTTCATATGTTACTGCTGGCACACTGTTTCTACCCAGTTCAAAAATGCCTAAGGAGAAGTCCTGCATTTTCCTAACTTTATTTTTACATGAAATAGGAAACTTGCTCCTATTTTAATTCTTTTAAGTAAGTCTACTTGAGATAAAACTCGGTTATTCAGAGGCTGTGTTCACACTGGCTTTGTCCATTAAAGCCCATAGATCAATAAATAGGAGGATACTGTACTTATAATATTTGTGTACAACTAATATAAGTGTGTTTTGTTGCAGCTGGATTTTCCTACAGGACTCAACCACAAAATATAGACCTGAATGCATTACGACTATGTTTTCAAGTATTTCTTGAAGGACCAGAAAAGGGAAAATTTACTTTTCCATTGAAGCCAGTAGTTTCGGAACCAATATATGATAAAAGTAAGTACACTACAAATTTATTTTGAATATATATTAAGCAATAGGCTGACTTGACCTTCTGTGTACCCTTCTCTTTCTTACTTCCCATTTACATAGTACATATTACCTATATTCACACTGTATACTCTTCTCAGTCTGATATGACGAGAGTCCCAGTAAGAAACTGGCCACAACCTGAAAAAATTTATACATTTATGTACCTGTATAAACATAAAATATATCTGTTGGTGAAAATACAGAAAAGTCGCGCAATATTATGTACTTTTTGTGATAAATTTGCTGCAATAACTACTGTATACAATATCTGAATTTTCACCATAATTCATTTGGTGTGATTACATAGCTGTGTGATTACTGTACATTAGGGTTGCTCATTTTTTCACACTTTTTTAAAATGGTGGGTGGGGGTGTTTTTTCCCATTATTTTGTTACTCCTGAATTCATTGGTGCCAGAATTAATGAAATCCAACATGTTCTAGGGGTCGCGAATCCAAATATAAAAAATGAATTTTTGTGAAAAAACGTCAAAACTCAAGCTTTTTCTCTTATAGATCAGCAATCGCGCTGCTTTTCACTACTTAACCTTAATGGCTGGCTAGAGCAGCTATTCAGCTTTCCATTGACACCTAATTCGATTGCATGCACCTCTTAGTTGACCTTCTAGTTCAGGTCAAAGGCTTTACCTGCGTTAAGGGAACCAGATTCCAAAATATTCATTAATTCTGGCACCAATGAATTTAGGAGTAATGAAATAATGGGATAAAACACCCCCACCCACAATTTTCTAAAATTGGGAAAAATGAGCAACCCTACTGTACATTGAGGTCGCATTTTGTGTGAGTATATCATACTGGTACACGTCTGTGCATTGAAAATCCACGCAAACGATGCCCTTTAATAGTGTTAAAATTTGCTTTGCTGTATTGTACGAGACTTGCTAGAGCTTTAATCAGGAATGACTCTAAGTAACCAACTTAATCCCTACGCCCCGTTTGACGTTCTGGAATGTCCATCTAGGGCTTCCCGGTTGATGTTCAAGGAACGTGCGCCTTTTTGCGCCATTGTTTGAATGCCCAGCGCGGGTTATTAGGTTCCAGCATGACTATTTGGTGGTCACACCACATACAGGGTAGCGTGGGTAGGCTCAGTGCGGTTAGTACGCATTAGCCTGTTGCCATGAAGAATCGTCCCTCAACCTGGCAACAGACTGCGTGTGTGTTGCTGAGCACTTTTTATGAAAAATAATGCAAATAAAGTAAATTCAAAATTAATTATTTATAGGAAATAAGTATTTTGATCAGTAAATATATGCATTACTGGCCAACCAGGAACCAAAGGGAAGCAGAAAATGGCCTCTAAGTTCTTACATGACCACGAGCGCTAGCTTTCAAAACAACTCTGTCCTCTTATCTCCCTCGTCACTGCGGCCCAAGGGAAGTTTCTAGAGGGTTTCTTTTTTATTGTTTTATCATTTAAAAAGGTTAAAAATAATTTTTGGAAAAATTGATTTTTCTCGATTTACCCAGCGTGGGAGGTTACGTCCAGTGGCATCCTAGCCCGGGGCGTAGGGGTTAATCATTAAAAAAAAAAAAAGTCAACTGCATCTACATTATTAAATAGATATTTTAAGAATGCTCAGGAAGTTAATTATAAGATACTCCACCGTCTCCACGGAATAGTGGAGGTGTGGGAAGCTCTGGGGGATGGTGGTGGTCTGAGGCAGGGGGTGAGGGCTAGTTGGATTCAGAGACTTAAAACTTAACTGCAGACACTTGTAAAGCAACTTCAACTTCATCACCAATCTCCAGAGTGGCAGGGTCATCGTCACTGGATTCTCCTTGAATTGTTGAGGCATAAAATAGGTGGTGGTGAGAGCTTGGCAGCAATGTTTACTAAATTCCTGGTAATGATGCCTGTAGGGTTCCACCAAACTGTTTAATTGTGCACTGAATTCGTCACTGTGTTGCAGGCTGGACTCATCACCTATTAAAGCATCCTTGATTTCTTCAGGATTGATGAGAACTTGCATCACCTGCTACTGAGTCATGCCTCCCTCAGTCTGCGCTGGTACCGCCACACCACCAACACTGATTTAGCTCGTTGTTTTATTTTGAAGTAAAAATATATAACGTATATTTTGTTCTATTATTTAATACTGTATGTTATATTATGTATGATGAAACATACACCATAATAGGCTGATCATATGAGTATATAATAAAAAAAAAAAAAAAAAAAAGGTTAATGAGGCAACAACTGCCCCCCCTCTCAACATTTTAGACAGAGTGTCATCTCCTGTTGATACCAGAGTCCATAAAACAGTTCTAATAAGATAGAAACCCCATTTTTACCCAAAGAATCCTGATTAGTTTACAGTATCTGAAAGTTTACTACAATAAATATGTTTAAAAACCAAAAAATCTATATGATATACTGTAGGTGTGCAAGGGACTTACACTTGGTTTCAAGGGAGAACGGACAAGCGACCCTTGTGTGGGGGGGGGGGTGTGACAACTTTAACCCTCCCTCACCCCATCACACACTGCTTCTCCCACTGTCTCGTCCACTGTCCAGCTTCTATCTATAGCCTCAGAAATTGTTTAAGTAAATAAGAACAAAATTAAGAGTTATTGTATGAAAAATCATCTAAAGAAATAAAAAGAAAAGTAGAGAGAAAGAAATAGAGTAATTACATGATACAGGGATTTGTTGTTTATTGATCGAGTGAACAGAAAGGAGAGATAATATCTTATACAAGGGATAAAGAGGAATAATATCTGGAGATGGCACATAATTGTGTTGCGGAGTTGCTGACTGGCTGACTCGCCACCTAGTACCACTCAGATTGGGTGAGGTTGAGCTGTGGGATATGTTACTGTTCAACTTGTAATTTTGGGTAGATATATGTAATTTTCTTAATTTTCTTGTACTCTGTTACATACACAGACATTCATTCATACAGAATGTGCAAAAAACAAAACAATTATCTTAAGGTCGAAAACATAAAGGGAATATAGTAAACAGTTCTTACGTGGTCCGCAATTAGCCAACAAGAGCGGAGGGAGAGGGAGGAGCAATTACTTTAGTGCACAATATCACAATAGTACTGGGTACTCCATAAAAATGCCAAAGTCACAACAATAACAGCGATGCACAGCAAAAGGAATGATGCACAGCGATCAATAATATATAGAGCAATATAGTAAAGCACAGATCATAATGTTCAAAAGCAGGGTAAATATTAGTGTAGTAATGGCCTGGGTTGGTAGGTGGTGCACCCCTGCAATACGTGGTTTCTATATAATAAACCTAGGTATGTACCCCCTCTGGTTACCAAAAAATTTATTTGTTTTTTGCTGGAAAAGCTGGATAGGGATTTCTAAAATTCAGGTAGGCTGATTCATTGGAAGTATCTTAATAGCGTCTCCCTTTCCAAGTGCATTAGTATTGGCCTTGAAAATCCAATGTTGCCACGATTTTTAAGTGGGGCAGAAGACATACAAAGCTTCATAACAGCTTATCATCCACAGGCTAATGGCCTCTTTGAAAGAACCAATCGAAAAATCCTAGAGATTCTTCGTCCAATAGTGAGTCAAGTGCACCATGCATGGGAGGATTGGTTGCCTCAGGTCACAGCTCCTATTAATGGGTCGATCAATAGCTTCACAGGCAAATCATCCTACTACAGTAGGTTCTCAAATTTTGCAAGTTTTTAATTTGACGTTTTTTATTTGGACACACACAAAAAAAAAATTTCAAATTTCGACAGCGGAAACTCGAATTTCGACGGGTTTGAGCGCCCACCAACGTTCATACGTGCACAATCGTGTATACAGCGTCATTTCTCTTATGTACAAAAGATTCATTATTGTTTATTACTGAAAGTCTTTTTGATTGAATTAATGTTTACGTGTGCAAAATGAACAATACAATTCATTAATAATACGTAGATTATTAAAACACACAAGGAGATGAGACGGCACTGTTTTCGTTAATGTTTACAAAACCAGTGACTGATTGGTTCTGCATATAAAACTGAAGAAATAAGACCCTGGTTGTATCTGTAGTAAAATTAGTGTAAAAAAGTTAATATGGTTGTTTTAAGTAATGTTATTTAATGTTCATAAACGGAACAATAAAAGTAGCTAACCATTAATGGTAACGATAAAAAGTGAGATCGCGTATGTAAGCGTGCACATTTGAAAACACATCGTCATTACTCTACATAAGAATATGAAAGCCACACTTATTTACTGTTCATATTTATTTTAATTAATGTTTTTGAATTAAAATAAAAATTCTACCCACCAGTGGTGGTAAAGTTGAAAACATAAGAACAGCCAATGTTGTTGTGTTGTGTGGGATGACGAAGTTGCCAAGTCATCAGGTTCAACTCTAGCTGAAGCTGTAGAACATAAAAACTTTTTCTGTGTTGTTTTTAGTTTTTATTTAACTTTATCTGTGTTATTTTCATTGGTGTACAGTGAGTTCTGCTATAACGCGTGTTTTGATAACGCGAATTTGCTCTAACGCGATTTATGAATTAGGAATGATATTTGTACAGTAAGTCCCCAAGTTACGTACATAATGGGGACCAAAAGGTTGTACTTAACTCGAAATGTACGTAACTCGATAATTTCCGCGAGTTTCTTTGGAAAATCCTGTGCTGTTTTCCAATCAGCACTCGCCGCCTCACCAGTCACTCGAACATTATGCGGCTTATTTCGCACCTTGAATCGGTTAAACCACCCATTGCTAGCATTGAATGTCACAGTATCATCAGGGTGATCTTTCTTTAGGTCGTTGAAAAGACTTAGGGCTTTCTCCTGAATCATACTGAGACACAGAGGCTTACGTTTTTGTGTGCAGTCCTCGATCCACAGCGCAAGATATTTTTCCATTTCTTCCAGAACCTTCCCTCTTCTTTTAGTTATAATCGTAGATTGCATTGGCACTGCAGATTTCACATGTTCCTTGATCTTTTCTTTGCCCTTATCAATTGTATTAACAGTTGACCGACTCAGGTTAAATTTGCGGGCAACATTGGTCAACTTTTCACCACTTTCAAGCAGTTTTATTATGTCCATTTTTACCTCTAGTGAGATTGCTTGACGTTTCGTAGCACTCCCACTGGCTTCACCACTCTTACGCTTTACACCAGTCATTGCACACAGAGTAAAGTGTACAAAATAGGGCAGAAATTCACAGGAGAAGTACTGTATGCACAATGACCACACT
Organism: Homarus gammarus; assembly: GCA_958450375.1. Lineage (NCBI taxonomy): Eukaryota > Metazoa > Arthropoda > Malacostraca > Decapoda > Nephropidae > Homarus > Homarus gammarus. The sequence continues at coordinate 322,408 of CAUDMG010002122.1, read as the reverse complement.
TGTTGTTTTGGTGCGTCTAGCGTGTCGTCTGCATGGTCAGTGATAGTGGCGGCGCGGTGCGGCTGGCTCGCCCGCCAAATTTAAAAATTGCTCGCCCTTTTAAGACAATATTTTTGCAATTAAAGACTTCAGAAACGATGTACGTATCGGCCGTTTGTACGTAATTCGGATGTACGTAATTCGGGGACGAACTGTATAACGCGAACGCTTGTTTGCTATGACGCGATTTTTGCTTACTATTTCTCCAATTTTGTGGTACAGTGGGGTATGCTATAACGAATCTAATTGGTTCTAGAACCTTGTTCGTTATAGCATTCGTTTGTTGTAGGATTAATCCGTTCCAGGCCCCCAAATACAACCACTTAACACCGAAAAATATAATATAAAATTGTAAAAATTGTAAAAAAGTGCATAAATATGCATCTAAACCCCTGAAATAAAGAATATCATTAATATTTGTAATAATAAAACAATAAATTAGAAAAAAAAAAAAAAAATTAAATTATGTTCGTTGTAGGAGTTTCGTTCGTTATAGCATTCTCAATTTTATAGGTAAAACCGTTCGTTATAGGAATATTCGTAGTAGGATCCGTTCGTTATAGCATACCCCACTGTATTAACTGTGAATATAGTAAAGAAGAATATCAACAAGAAGCGTTCTGGTGATAGAATTCCCGGTGATGATCGTAAAAGAAAGGATATAACACTTGAAGAGAAGCTCGATTATATCAACCTCAAAATCACCCTTCTCCCCCATCAATTAAAGTGTTACATTTACTGTATGATTTCATTATTAGATATGAATGTAACATTTATTTAGACTGTGCTATCCTTTGTGTTAGGCTAACTACTAAATTTTTTCGATTTCGAGTAATCTGCACCTAACCCTATTTTCTCCATAAGCCCTGTTATTTCTATTACGCGCTTTTCCATAACACGATATTTTACAAGAACACAATTATCGCGTTATAGCAGAACTACCTGTATTAGGATATTGCTTTATTTCAGGTAGTAATTCGCCAAAAAAGTAGGGTAAATAAGGCAAAATTTAGTCAAACATCGAAAGTACCAGACTCAAATTAATTTTCTCCATAGGAAATTGTATTTAAATTTGGACGATTTGAATTTTGCGAGGTTTTTGTAGTCTAAATAGGTGTCCAAATATGAGAGCCTACTGTACATTGTTTATGGCATAGACAAATGTCTGCCATATGATGTACTTGCGGACAAACCACGCTCTGTCTATGATATGGTGCGAGAGCCTGAAAGAAAATCCAAGCTTTCACCCAAGTTTGATGGACCATTCCGCATTGTCGCCAAAGAAGCGGGTAACAAATTTAAACCTTTAAAAAAAATTCACAAACTTCAAATGTTGTACATGCAGAATGACTAAAAAGGGGCCACACAGATTTATTCCCTAAGAATGTTAACAATGTCACAGACACATCTGCCCAGACCGCAAACACATCAAGTACCTGTACACCCAGTGTACCCAACACTTATCGTTTAAAACTACGTTCTGTGAAACAATACAGTGGTCCCTCGGTTAACGAAATTTCGGTTAACGAATTACCTTCCATAAGAATCTTCACTTCGGTTTACGAAAAAATTTCGGTTAACGAATTTTTCCCAACACGTTTTCGTCTGCTTTCGGCTCCTCACCAGCTGTAGTATTAGTCCGCCAATACAGTAATCGGTTTTAGGGCTTAAATTCGTTACCATTTGAGTAAATATCAAGAAGGTTGTACTGTTCAATAATTTTCCAAGTCTTATAATATAATTTTTAGTCATTTTAACAATTATTTAACATAATTGAAGCACAAGGAACTAGTTTTTAGCGCGCCAAACAGCCACTTGACTCACCCAGAATGGCGTCAGTTTGTGTCCCTGCTCAGAGGAGGAAGCATCGTGCTTGAGACTCTCTTGAACATAAACTATTTTTACGTTTTTACAGTACAATTATTGGTCATTCTGAAGTTTATTTTACATATTGACAATATATAATGCAGTGTAGTGTTGATTTAAAGAAAATAATCTTGAATTACACCTAGTGAACTAAAATTTTATGGGTGAAATGGTGACATGAAGCATGGGGTGACTTCTCTTCCACCCCAATGCCTTCTCTTCTCCCTTCTCCACTCCCATTCTAATTCCCATCATCATCATCATCATCAATCAGGAGCCTTCTACATGCACACTACTGCATTTATGTTTAGTTTGTATGTAATTTTCGGTGAGCTGGAACCAATTACCCATAATCCCATTGAAACAATGGTTTCGGTTAACGAAATTTTCGGTTAACGAAATTTTCGGTTAACGAACGACCTTCTGGAACAAATTGTGTTCGTTAACCGAGGGACCACTGTACTAAGAAGATTCCACCTCTTCTAGAATAGCTTGGATCATTGTATTACTAGTCCTACTCCTTTGTGGCATCACTGTGTCGATGTACGCATCCACGGAAGTCCTGAAACCAGGTGCCTTAGCCGCACTTTTGTGATGTGACCATAAAGTATGAGCTGCACGCACTACAAAATATTACTGCGCCATATGGAGACTATCGATGCTCAGCTCCAGACAGCTATGAGCATCCTTGAAAATCTACGGCAAAATCCTAACATTTCTACTATGATATCAAAAACTGTAAATCTTCAGCTAATTTGTCTCAAGACCTTTCATAAGAATATCGTCACAGCTGAACAAACTATACCATCATCTCAAGATGATCTTGCAAAGAAGGTGCGTTCTTAACCGCGAAGAAAGCGAAGATTTTTTAATTTTGTAGGTCTCATTCAAAGCACCCTGTTTGGCACAGCGAATGCCGAGGACGTAGATAAATTGGGAGACTGTACGAATATTGTTAACCCTTATGTCCCGGGTTAGGGTGCTGCTGGCAGTACCCCCTCCTCCCCCTCGCAGGGTTAAATCGAGAATCAACAAAAAAAAAATAAATAAATAAAAAAATGGCGGGAAAATAGGCGGACGTTCTGGAACATCACCCGCGGCCTAAGGGTTAATCAGGCCATAGTTAAATTTTTTTTTTTTTTTTTTTTTTTTTTTTTTTTTTTTTTTTACGGGAATTAGCCCACCTGGGCAACAGGTCAAACGACCCACAACGGAGCCTGGGGCGGCAAAAAAAAATAAGAACAAAGAAATTGAAAATAGAGAAGAAAAAGGTTATACAGTTGCTCCTCCTATTACGCGGTCCCACAATCCGCGTTTCACCGTTAACGCGGTGCCTTGCCAGAACCTAACATTCTTACATTCCACGGTCGCGAACGCCATTACGCGGAGAGTGTCCGGTGCGACGCTATTTTTAGATTTTCCCCACGCGCCACCCACGCGCCCGCCTGCCTGCCTCTCCCTCCTCCTCCTCCTCCCTCCGCTTGGGCAAGCGGCGTGGTAAGGTTGCGCAGTGTGTGTCTTTGTTGCGTTATCACTGACGTCATATGACGTATCAGACCTGTGATTGGCCATGCATCCCTACCCCCCTCTGCCGCTAGCTGTAATTGGCTTAAAGTATTATGATGTGTCCACCCGGGGGAGGGAGGGAGGGAGGAGAGACGACGCTTGGCCTAGCCACGGCAGTTTCATCCCTCAAGGCCACTCCGTGTAAACGCGCATCCATTGTTCCGTAAAATGGCTTCCGCCGGACCACCACCCCCAGAGAAAAACCTTTCCTTACCTGGACCCAGCGGCACTAAACCAAAGAAGACACGATGTTCCTTAAGCTACGAGGTGAAGTATACCATCACCCAAGAGTTGGAGAAAGGAACAAGGCAGGTTGATTTGGCGCGCCAGCATGGCGTGAACGAATCTACGATCCGGACTATAAAGAAGGATTCAGCCAAGATAAAGGAGCACATGAAGATCACAAAGTCTACAGGTACTTCTATGATCAAGTATTTTCACAACCAGGTTCTTCTCAAGACAGAAAAATTACTTGTGAGGTACTTGGTGCGTCAGGCGCGATGGAACATGGCGGTCGACACGCGCTCTGTGAAGGACTACGCACGTGAACTGTACATTGCAGTGGCACAAAAGATGGGAATTACAGAGCCCAAACCCTTTAATGCTTCCTCTGGGTGGTTACAGAGGTTTAAGATCCAGAACAACATCACCAATATAAACATTGGTGGTGAAGAAGCGAGTGTTGATCGTGCTGCGGCTCGGGAATTTCCTCCGTTTTTACGTGAGATTATGGAGGAAGGACAGTACACCGACGACCAGGTGTTTAACGTGGACGAATCTGGTCTTTTCTGGAGAAAACTACCTTCCAAGTCCTACATTGTGAAGAATGCCAGCAGGATTCGGGGCCGGAAAATGCAGAAGGAACGCATCACCGTCCTGTTTACCACCAATGCCTCCGGTACCTGTAAGCTCAAGTTATCGGTGATCCACACAGCCCGCAAGCCGCACGCCTACAAGAGCATGGACATGACCAAGCTAAATGTCCACTGGCTGACAGCACGTAAGGCATGGATGTTCTCTACACTCCCTCTCCTGGTTTGATGACTGTTTTGTTCCCGATGTAAAGAAATTCTGTGAGCAACAGAATGTCCCATTTAATATTTTGTTGCTGCTGGACAACGCACCAGGACACTCGCCCCTACTGTTAGATCGTCACCCCAACGTAAAAGTGGTCTTCCTTCCTCCCAACACTACGTCTTTAATCCAGCCCATGGACCAGGAGTTGATTTGCAATGTGAAAGCTGGATTCTCAAGAACAAAATTCCAGCTCCTGAACGACTACACCAACACCAGGGAAGAGTTGCGTGACCTGAGTGACACCACCACCGATAGCAAGAGCGACGAAGATGAGGAACAATGGTTAGAACAGCAAAAAATACTCTTCAAACAATTCTGGAGAGTATTTAACATCAAGAAAGCTGTGGACATCTTGGTGGAGTCATGGGATCAGCTGTCTATTGCTACAATTCGTCACGCATGGAGACATGTGTTGCATGGAATACCAGGTGAGAGGAGGAGTCAATCTGTGACTGGTGAGGTTCAGACTGTTGCAGTAGCAGTGGGCCTTGCCAGAGAAGCTGCGCAGACTGTTACAGTTCCAGGCTTCTCCGAGACAACCAACGACGACATCTTGGAGGTGATCAGAAATCCTGAAGTGACTGCCGACGAGATGTTGGAAGAAGAACACGCCAGTGAAGAGGAGGAAGAAGGTGCGGCAGTCTCCGAAGAACACAATTTAAGTCATAGTGATATTAAGGGTGCCATGGAGTGTGCAGAGAAGATGAAGTCCTTCCTTTCCCGCAACAATGACGATGACCGCTATGAAGTCTTCCATAACCGGCTGGTGCAGGCTATGGAGCCGTACATCAAGGTGTATCACGACAACATCAACGCCAGCCGTCACCAAAGCATAACAGATTTCTTCACCTGCAACCCACCACAGTCAGCCCAAGCCAGTGATAGTGACAGTGAAGTTGACTTTGAGGGATTTGTCTGGGAAGCCCTGACATCTGTAAGTGACAGTGATGATGATTCACCTAGTAAAGGTGATTCACCTGAGGGCCAGTAATCTGCCCTCTGCCTCGGAACCAGCCTCCATCCCCGTATGCCGACCCATCTCTTCTACTACCGTAAGTGTTGTAGATATATGAGACGAATATGCTGTAATATGTAACTGTACTATTTACCATTATTGATTCAGGTCTCTGTATTATATGTTATAATCATACCCTCTTTTGTCACTGAGTGTAGTTCAGACTTTGAGCACATGCGCGCTGTACGCGCATGCGCAGATAGAGATACCCAGAGAGATTCCGAGACAGGACGCTGTTTACCCTGTCTTAACTCCTTTTGTGTGTTTGTCCCAGAAATAGAACTTACGAACTTGACACCAGTGTGTTTCCTTTACCCCTGATTGGAAGCATCATCTGAGTCTCCCACATGGCGCAGTGATTAGCTGGGACATCACATTATTCAGAATTGGAGTGGACGCAGAATCTCTCTCGGAGCCGCCATCTTGTCAACTCCTCCTGCCCAGCGAATATCGGCGCGTACCTCTCAAGATATTCCTGGATTTACAGTGCAGTGTTGTGAAGTGCTTTTTCAGTGTTGTGTGTGCCCTTTAGTGTCTTTAAAGTGTTTCCCCGAGTTCCTGCACTTTTTACAAAAGAGGGAAGCCCATTTAAGACCTAGGGGAGAGCTCAAGTTTTGACATCCTTCCCCGCTCATGACTCGGCTGGAACTGGCGTGAGGAGTTGCTATACCGCCAGCCACCCGCTCTCTGGCCAGCCTGCTCCGAGTACACGCACGAACGAACGCACACACACACTCACTCACAGACGCTCGCAGATATCTTCCATTTAAAGACAATTGCTTTTCTGCTCACTTATTAATTACAGTAATTGTGAGAGAAATAAACCAGGCCTTATGGAAGATCAGGAATTTATTGGGTTTTCTCCAGATACCCAACAAGCCCAACATCAGACTGATGTCGGTGCAGTAAGTGGACTCCAAGTGGAGCGGGAAGTGGATCAAGCGGCCCCACCCACCCTTAGCCCCCACTACACACGTCCGCAACCTGCCACAGGCGGCGACTTCCTTCGTTTAATTCAGTTTTTGGAAGAAAACCGACGACAAGACGACATCAGGAGGCGACAGGAAGAGGATCACAGGCGTCAACAAGAAAATGACAGATTCAGTGCCATCATCGAGTTGTTGACACCTGTGAACCTTCGAGCAGCTGCCACACCTGCCCCTTCGTCCACAGGCGCGCCTGAAGGGTCCTCTCCAACTTCTTTGCCCCCCCCCACAGAAAGCACTCGCCCAGAGCCCACCGCCACTCCAAGCTGATGCCTCGTTCCAGGTATTCCGTGAATGGCGTCGGAGATGGGACGATTATTCGATGATGGTCGACTTATCGAGGTTGCCTAGGGAGAAACAGCTGATCCAGATGAGGATGTGTCTCACCCTAGAGACGCAACGTATCCTGGAGCACACCCTGCAAATCCCCCACAACACAGACAAGACTGTGAAGGACGTCTTGGATGCTTTACAGACGCATATCAAGGGTCTCCGCAACGAAGCTCTGCGTAGGAGAGAGCTTCTCAGTTGTAAGCAGCTGGAGGGTGAGTCATTTGCAGATTTTTACGTACGACTCAGACGCATCGCTGAGGAGGTTGACGTTTGTCCTGGGAACTCGTCGACTTGTGAGGAAACACAGCTGAAGATGGTTATCCTCATGGGCGTGCGGGACGAAGAGCTTATTCAGAAGCTTATCTCCCTCAACACTGCCTCCTCTCTACAGGATGTTGTCACCACCTGCCGCTCTTACGAAGCCACCAGAAGTGCGACTTCTGCTATTCGTGCTCCACCTAACCAGCTGTGTGCCATCTCCGCATATAAGAAGAACAAAGGACGTGACGGGACTTCAGCCTCACATCCGACTTCAGCTTCACATCCGACTTCAGCTTCGCATCACTCTTCAGCATCACTTCAGACTTCGACGCCAGGTCACCCCTGCCAGTATTGTGCTCGTCGGCATGGTTCTGAATGCCCTGCCGCTGACAGCACCTGCAATAACTGTGGCCGTCGTGGCCATTGGGCTAGGACACTGAAGTGCCCTGCCAACAACGTTCAGTGCCGCTCCTGTAGCCGCATTGGACATTTTGACAAATGCTGTCAGTCACGGAAGAAAAAGGATACTACTTGCAAGTCTCAGGCGGCGAAGAACAAGATCTGTTGTCGCGTGGGATCCTCTTCTCCTGTCAGCAAGACACCTCAGCCCATCTGTGTTCACCTGTCATACGGCGACATTACTTCCCGTATCCAGATGCTTCCTGACACAGGTGCGGACGTCACAGTCATCGGTACAAGACACCTCGACATTCTGGGGATCCCTAGGAGCAGCTTGCAACCACCGTCAACTTCTACAACGCTCACTGCAGACGGTTCTACAATGGCACCTGCTCTGGGTACATTTCAGGCTACCCTCACCCTAGGTAAGCAGTCATGTTCTGCCAGGATTCAGGTCCACAAAGGTGTTCAGATGCCACTACTGTCTTATGGCCACTGTCAAGAGTTGGCCATAATATCTCCAGACTTCCCCAAGCCAATTCTGGAAATTAAAAATGTCAACAGGCGCAAGGAGCTGCCCCTCCCACCCAATACGTCACCTTCTGCAGCCAGGGAGTTCTTCCTACTGCAATCCAAGGACGTGCTGGGTTCCAAGGAGGACCTCAAGACGGCTCCACTCAGCAGTCAGCAGCAGGAACCCCTCATGAACAACAACAACCCTACAAGGCCCTTTGAGTCCGTCTCTGCGGATTTCTTCGTTGTGGCGGGAAAGTCCTTTCTCGTCATCGCCGACCGGCTCTCAGGGTGGCCTGTTGTCGTTCCCTGCGGGGGCAACACTACTGCCTCTCATACAGTACGTATGTTCTGCCGCTACTTCCGGGAAGTTGGTGTCCCTCTCCGCCTGAGGACTGACGGCGGGCCCCAGTTCACCAGCAACGACTTCCGGGACTGCATGGAGCGATGGGGAGTTCATCATGTGGCGTCGTCGCCACATTATCCCCAGTCCAATGGACATGCCGAGGCTGCCGTAAAGTCCGTCAAGCATCTCATCCTCAAGACGGCACCCTCAGGCAACATTGACTGTGAGAAGTTTGACCGGGGTTTATTGAAATTGCGGAATACCCCCAACTTCACAGGTCGCTCCCCAGCACAGATGTTATACGGCCACCCACTACGGTCATGTGCCCCTGCCCATCCGGAGTCCTTCTCGAGGGAGTGGCAGGCCAAGACCGAGGACTTCGATCGTCGTGCAGCCGCCCGTGCTGACCAGATAAAGGCACAGTACGATCAGCACGCCCGACCCCTTCCCAGGTTGAGTATCGGGCAAACAGTTCGGGTTCAAGACCCGACGTCTCACCGCTGGGACAAGGTCGGGGTTGTCATGGGCTGCGGCAAGACCAGGGATTACGAGGTCCGTCTCCCTAGTGGTCGGGTATGGTGGCGGAATCGCCGCTTCCTTCGTTCAGTCCCGTCCCCTAGTGGGGAACCCCTCCCCCACATCCCTGTGAACACTTGCTTGGACGAGAAAAGTAAGTCCTCATTCAGTGACCCCCCAGTTTTCCCACGTCGCTCTCAAAGGCTCCTGGAAAAAGAGTCCGCTCGAGATTGCACTACGAGCGTGAGGGGGAGGGAGGTGTAGATATATGAGACGAATATGCTGTAATATGTAACTGTACTATTTACCATTATTGATTCAGGTCTCTGTATTATATGTTATAATCATACCCTCTTTTGTCACTGAGTGTAGTTCAGACTTTGAGCACATGCGCGCTGTACGCGCATGCGCAGATAGAGATACCCAGAGAGATTCCGAGACAGGACGCTGTTTACCCTGTCTTAACTCCTTTTGTGTGTTTGTCCCAGAAATAGAACTTACGAACTTGACACCAGTGTGTTTCCTTTACCCCTGATTGGAAGCATCATCTGAGTCTCCCACAAGTGTTACACAAAATTTTTAGTTTTCTAACCTAACCTTTATTTTTCCTATGTTAACCTTTATCTTTCCTAACCTAACCTCTTCTATATTACTTGTTTTTTCATACCATCATAAAGTTAAGATAAAATTTTTACAACAACATAGTTGTGTGTCGTCAAAAAGTGGAGTTTGGGGATCGGCCTGGACTCCATTTCAATTAATCCCATATGTTATGTTGTTCACTTTACGCGTTCCTCACTTTCCGCAGGACCCTCCGGGTTACATTAACCGCGTAATACGAGGACCAACTGTAGTGTGTTAAGCTTCACAACGGAGATGCCAGAAAACCAGCCTTTTAAAGTACGACAGATTGTATAAGTATGGAAACACAGAAGAAGGCAGAGTATTCCACAATTTGACTGTGTGAGGAAAGAAGGAGGTACTATAACGGGTTATTCTCGTGTGACCGACATCCACAGAGAAACGGTGGGCACAGCGGGCAAGACGTGCTACGAACCCACGGCCTTGCCGGTCGTACATAGGATGCCAAATCCACCGAATATTGCCTGTTAAAGTACTTGTAAAAGAGAGAGAGAGTGAAGCAACATTGCGGCAAAGAGAAAGTGAAGAGAGATTGTCGACTAAAGGAGGAGAGTTATTAAGACGAAATGCCTTTGATTCCACCCTATCTAACAGTTGGACAGAAGAAGAGCCACCTCCAGATATGAGAGCAGTACTCCAAGGACGAATGAATCCCTTATATACTTGGAGCAACTGCTCAGGAGTGAAGTAGCTACGGCATCCGTATAGCATTCCCAACTTTCGGGAGGCAGCCTTAGCTATATTAAGCATGTGTGATTTCCAGGACATATTGGAGGAAATGGTGAGGCTTAGCATATTTATTTGAGAATTTGGCAGAATTATAACGTCCTGAAATGCAATTGGGGGAGATCATCTAAATTAGAAAGTGTAATTGGTAAATACTGAGTTTTATTACTATTGAATTTAACCAAGTTTGTACCTCCTCATTCAGATATGCTATACAGATCTGCATTGATAGAGGTAGTGATATCAGCTCGAGAAACAGATCTAGTTTGAGATTTAGGAGGAAGGGGAAAATGTGAATAAGAGTGAAGAGTAGAATCATCAGTGTAAGAATGGATAGAATTAGTTGTAATGTGAAGTAAATCATTGATAAAAAGAAGGAAGAGAGTAGGTGAACGAACAGAACCCTGTGGGACACCACTATTGGTAGAGAAAGAGCGAGAGATCGATCCCTCGACAACAACTGCCATGGATTGGTTCTCAAGGAAGCTAGAGATTAGAAAACAAAGTTGGGGAGAGAAACCAAAAGAGAGAAGTTTAGAAAGCAAAGACTTGTGCCATACCCAGTCAAATGCTTTGTAGATGTCAAGGGCCACGATTAACGTTTCCCCATAATCCCGAAGAGAGGATGACCAAAGATGGTTGCAGTAGGAGAGCAGATCACCAGTAGATCTCGCCTGGCGAAAGCTATACTGATGATCCTACAAAAGAGAATGGTGTTCAAGGTGACGCAGAAAATGGGAGTTTTATATAGTTTCGAAAACCTTAGAGAGGGATGCAGTTAGGGCAATGGGGCGATAGTTAGAGGGAATAGAGTGGTCACCCTTTTTGGGATGGGCTGAACCAAGGCATGCTTCGAAGAAGAAGGAAAAGTTTGAGTTTTGAGACAGAGGCAAAAGAGGCGAGCAAGCATTGGGGCCAGAGCTTCAGCACACTCCCTCAGAATACGAGGGGGTATTCCGTCTGGTCCATGCGCCTTACTTGCATCCAACCTTGATTACACACCGGCAACCCTGCAAGTGGAGATTATAGGAAAGTGCATAGGTTCAGTAGGAGGAGCAGGGATAGGAGGGGTAGAATCGTCTAAGGTGGAATTAGAGGAGAATAAGGTGCCAAAGAGATTGGCTTTGTCAGAGGGAGAGTTGGCTTTAGAGTTTTCAGGTCGGAAGAGAGGAGGAAAAGAAGGAGTGCAGAAGTTGTTACAGATGTTTTTGGTTAAGGACGAGAAGGACTTACTAGAGGAAGAATTAGTCAGGATAGCGGCCCTTTTGATTTAAAAAATTCCGTTTGGCCCTATGAAGAATAGCCTTGCAACGATTCCTAGAAGTAATGAAAGAGGTGTGGGTAAAAGGAGAAGGAGATAGTTTCATAGCTTGATATGCCCTATCTCTCACCCTGCATGCAAGAGAGCAGGAGTGATCAATCCATGATTGTAATGTGAAAATTTTAGTAGAAGTTGGGATAAATGCACTCATACCGCCCTGTATAACCCCAGCAATGCTGTCAGTACATACCGAGGCGTCTCGAGTGGAAAAGCAACATTCATCCCAAGGAAAGTCGGTGAAGAATTCTCGCAAGGATTGCCGGCTTGCCCTCCGATAGTGCCATAGTTGACGTTTAGAGGGGGGTGGAGGAGGTGGTCGTGCCCAGTTTGATTTAATAGAAATAAGAGTGTGATCTGAAGACCCTATGGGGACAGAAATTGAGTTTGAATAGTGTGAGGGGTTAGAGGTAAAATAAAGATCAATAATGTTAGCAAGTTGATCGTGTCGATCAGGAACGCGTGTAGGGTGTTTAATTATTTGTTCCAAATCATTAAGTAGGGAAAAAGAGTGCCTCAGCTCCACCTGGGTCGTCCCTTGCAGAGCCAAGCCACTCTCTATGATGTACATCGAAATCCCCTAGGTAGAGGATCTCCGTGTTCGGGTGTGTGGATGGCCACTATTCATGGCAAGAAGTGAGAAAGTCAAAGATTTCGAAATAGTTGGTAGAGTTGGGAGAACAGTATAGGAAACAAAGAAAAATAGTCACAGTTGGTAGAGTTATTTTGAGCCAGATGATATCGTAAAGGGAAGATTCAGGATCTGTGAGTCGAGCTATGGGTGTACGTGTGTTGCAGTAAGCGCACACACCTCCCTTAGACTTGAGAAGATTTGGGTGAAACTGCTTTGGACAGTTGAAGTTCGGAAAGTAGTAAGAGGTCGGGGGACGAGCTTAATAGATGGTGCTCCACAGAAGGAAAATTGGATCTCAGGCCGCGAATAATGGAAAAATGAAGTGTGAAATAAGCCGATCCTCCAGCAACCACAATGGCGTCAGTTGAGGCCCCAGTAACTTGATGATGATCAGGTCGGCCCTGGGGTCCACAACCTTCCCGACCAGTGGGACCCATCCGAGAAGGCCCTGCTTCAATATTAATATCAACTGACATAGGAGAATAAAATAGAATGAATAAAACAGATCAAGAATGAATACGGTTATATTTATTGTGTTGTCGATAGTAAGAGAGACAATTGAGACCCTGCAATTTTGAGTTAATGAGGCAGAAAGTCAGATCAACAACCTGGGACTTGGTCACAATTTTCGTATTGCCAAATGGCAGCAGGGTCTACCATGAGAATACATTATGCTTCCAATATCGTGCTATAACGCAAAGATTTCATGCGATTAATTCTTTGAAGAAAAGGTTAACACGATTGATTCCGAATCTAATCATTTGTCTAAAATCATTTTTGGTTTAATGAATTAAGTGCCTACACTGGACTGGCTTAATTCGTATTCCGAGGATTTGCATGCTGCGGAAACTTCAGCTCAAGCTCTATTTATTGATAAAACAAACTAATTCATAGTGTAGTGGATGCAGGGTTAGGACGGGTGGATGCATAGCTTGTGCCTGTGAAGATTTTTCTTGAAGCTTTACAAATAGCCAAGATGAGTTACTATTTACCTCCTTATTTCACAGAACATGAGGTCGAATACTATTACCCACTGTTAAAGTCAACTCTCATGCACAATACTATCCTCATCCACACACCTATGCTAGGGCAATGCAAATTTAATGCATGGCATTTAGAACCCTTCCACTTGTATTCTATGAAACACTGTTTACTCTGGACAGGCCAACCGAACTTTTGCTAATAGATGAAGATTACTCTGTTAGCAGTGGATGATCCGAGGGTTTTATCACGGTGTAAATCGTCATACAGTGAGTTCTGCTATAACGCGTGTTTTGATAACGCGAATTTGCTCTAACGCGATTTATGAATTAGGAACGATATTTGTATAACGCGAAAGCTTGTTTGCTATAACGCGATTTTTGCTTACTATTTCTCCAATTTTGTGGTATTAACTGTGAATATGGTAAAGAAGAATATGTCCAAGAAGCGTTCTGGTGATAGAATTCCCGGTGATGATCGTAAAAGAAAGGATATAACACTTGAAGAGAAGCTCGATTTTATCAACCTCAGAATCACCCTTCTCCCCCATCAAGTAAAGTGTTACATTTACTGTATGATTTCATTATTAGATATGAATGTAACATTTATTTAAACTGTGCTATCCTTTGTGTTAGGCTAACTACTAAATTTTTTCGATTTCGAGTAATCTGCACCTAACCCTATTTTCTCCATAAGCCCTGTTATTTCTATTATGCGATATTCTATAACACGATATTTTACAAGAACACAATTATCGCGTTATAGCAGAACTACCTGTACCTACATTTACACGTACGTCCAGCTTATCTATTTGCATTTATTCCTGCTGCAGAAGGAATTTGTGAATCGGCATTCATACAAACTAACGTCCGCACATCGCTCAAGCGGTGTTACTATACACCAATTTTTAAGAAAGCTGTGTTTCATGCACATCTACATGATGTGCAGTATTTTTTCTTCCCTGAAGAAACTAACGTCATATTACTGTGCCAGCATGGTGGTAAACATTTAATTGTAAAAGGCTATTATAAGGCTCCAGACCACTGCAAAATAACCTGTCGTGCATTGAAAACCTTGCCTTCCCATCAGCACTTTGTTTTGAATTTAAATCTAACTTTTGATTTGATTTCTATGTATCCAGCTCCTAATATGACTGTCAGTGAACTCAATATTGTATCAGATAAATTAAAGTTTATTCCTTATCTGAAGGGGTCACATTTTTCAAATATAGAGGATAACCTGCCTTTCTATTTTTCACTGGGATTTGCTTTACCCAGTTTAACCGTCCCTACTATTGTGTTAATATTGGCAGTAATATTTCTGTTTTTTTATTATAACTCGGTATCTTTTAAGTTTGCCATTGTGCATAATATTCCCTCCTGTAAGGCACTTCAGACTAGAGCTCCAGTAACTGCAGAACCCCAGATTGCACTTTCTCCAGTTTAGTGTCTACACACATATGCATGTAACATGGGTAGGTATTTGTATAGGGTTTTTCTGCGAGACTACCTAATTCCTCGTAGAAGCTCGGAAAGTGGTGACTGAGCGATGTAATAGCCCGTCTTAAGAGACAGTAGTCCTTATATTAAATATTGGCTATTACATAGTTATATAGTTCTATCACCCACAGTAATTTTCCATGAGCTATGAGGATCATGTGCCACACTTGTGATCTACTCTCAAGTCGTGTCTCTTAGATCTGAGCTCAGCTAATTAGTAGCTGGCTCTCTCAGTTTATACTCAACCCTCACGAGTTAAGGACGTTTGACCTAAGAGCTTATCTTAAGTTAAGCTTCGTCCTTAACCCACACTCACAGTTTGCAGTGTAATTACGGTGATCCTTATTGACTGTTCTTAGTACAGGATATATATTTTTTCTAAATAATTGGTGAAAGGACCATTGTGAGTTTGACAACTTAACCCCAAAACATTTATTAATATAACTGATCATTTGCCTTATTTTAGTGATTCTACAGAAGTCTATAGGTAACTGACCTTACATTTATAGCAGGATTATCTTAGTGTTAAGGTGCAAGCACTGCTTGCTTCCTCTTGCTTTCAGCTACCACCACTGGCTAGCCCTCGTTGGCAAACAGGGAAGCAACTTGCATAAGTCTTCCCCTGCCAGTACACAGCCTCTTCACCACGAAGACTACTGTTGTGCCTCATCGTGGTAACGCAAAGTAACTGGTGCCTTATAGGGCCAAGCTAGACCAGCAGGGGATCTCTGAGTAGCAGTGGGTCCCAGAGGGACGGCGCATAGGCCCACTGGCATGTGCACTGCTGCCTGTGGATTAACCTTGGTAGGTATTAGGGCACGGGAGTAAACCCCGAATGAAAAATCTGCGGTGGAGCCCCACATCAGGCAGACATGCTTTCAGAGCTCCAGCAAGACCCCAACGGCAGTATAGGCAGAAGAGCTGACCAACATGGGAACCCAACGACTACACTGGTGGAAGAAGGCAATGCATGATGGACAGGCTACTAATGTGAAACCCAACAAACTGGGCTATCGGCAGTCCATTGCAACTTTCCCTCTCCCCAGTCGTTGCAACACTTGCACCAATGGATCAGGAAAAGGGAGAGCCAAGATGTGTGGTTGCAGCCTGTGCTCCTGCCTCACCACATTCAGCTCACTTACAGCCTTCATCCAGCTCATCATACTCATCATCATCATCAAAATCCAAAAGTCCTATAGCGACAGGCGAGTGGCGACAGGGACAGGCAGAGATAACTGATGGGAGTCTCTAGTAACAACTCTGCTCATGGGCGGCTCAGATAAGATGGTTATTTATGCACTGGGATCTAGACAGCAGTTCAATCCGGTCCTGTCTATGTGACTGAACAGCCCCTTCGAGGAGCCACTCTGCTCACACCACATGGGGAGGGGGCTAGGAAAGGTGCCCTAAACATAGCCTGCCTAAAGAACCAATCTGACTGGGCAACAGCACCCAGTAAGGTCATCCTTATGCGGTCGAAAACACAATTATAATCACAGATCAAAACAAAAACAAACTATGCAACCTCTTATGGTCACTGCATGGAATGATCAGGACCCTTCTGGATACTGGCACAAATGCACGTCCTGAAAGAAGAACTGCCCTTGTGGCAAAAGAGCTGGCCACTTGCTCAGTTTTTATCTCCTCTTTATTCTTCAAAATCGTACATATAGTTGATTTAGCCATCCCATATTCATCACTAAGTTTCACAATGCTTGTTCCATTCTCACGTTTCTTTATGATTTCTTTCTTAGTTTCAAGGGTTATTAGCTTTCTCACTCGCTTTGGACGATTCATTGATCCAATTGTACACTTGTATACCGTATATCGCGGCCTATAAGGTGTCGGGGTGCATAAAACGGCCCCCCCAAATTTCCATTTAAAAAGTAGCTTTTGAGCTCTATTTGCTGTATAAGACCAGTACCCCAAATGTGACACTTACCCACTGACTCAGTAGTCCTTTACCAACCATCCTTGGTTTTTTAAAATAAGGCCAATTCACTTCAAGTAATGTCATCAAATACTACCCGCTGGTGTAGTGTAAACACTAGTGACGTCACTGAAGCGTCTGCTATTTACCGGTAACTGGAACTAATGTCGGTGTCGAGTAAAATTTTTCCATTTACTTGAAATGGATTTACCGATTTATTTGTTTATTTATAATATACTGTAACATATTAAACACACTGCAAGTATTTTGTTTAATTTATACGCTTGCTTCGCAAGAGACTATCGGTGGTGGGAGTGTTCCCTCGTCTCGGTGGTGTGACTGTGTTCCGACTATTTATACAACAGGTGGTTCAACAGCAACCACCGTATTCTAATTGTGGTGTTTCATTAGGATTTGAGTGAAAAAGGTTACCGGTATGTACTTACTACATACATTTATTACACAAATATATATATATATATATATATATATATATATATATATATATATATATATATATATATATATATATATATATATATGAATATATATATATATGAATATATATATATGAATATATATATATTCATATATGAAGATGTGAATTACACGAAAGCGCTTGGGAACTTCGTGTTTTCTTCTTTCCTGGTGGTTATCAGCATATACCTAGATCACGCGCACCTACAGTGATTTACTTGCATATATATATATATATATATATATATATATATATATATATATATATATATATATATATATATATATATATATATATATATATATATATATATATATATATATATATATATATATATATATATATATATATATATATATATATATATATTCGTCTATTACCCCCCTTTGTATATAGGTCGACCCCGATTTTTTTACCAAGAAATCGTTAATTTATGATATTCCTCGTTTATAGGTCGACCCAAGTTTTTGAGGGTAAAGGAACAACAAAATCTTCAGAAAAACACTACGTCCTATAAACTTGTTTACCATTTATTATTACGACACTTTACACTGAAATGTGGGTAGTTTCAACAAAAATATTGTATATTTCCATTCAAGTATTTATTCAAGTCAATATGGAGGGAATATTATTGTAATACAATAGTTATTTAACTGAAAACCATTCGAAAAGCGATTACGGTAACATATTTTGAACGAAAGAAAGCAAAAGTCATTGTTTTCGTCACAATTTTATCCCACTTTCCACTGTAATACGTACGTCATTTCAGCAAAAAATATTACATTTCCGTGAATGTATTATATCAACCACAGTATGAATAGAATATCTATAATATAACAGTAGTTTAACCGAAAACTATTAAAAAAACGAGTAACATATCTTGAACATCGGAAGATTTGGTAAAGTCTTTTGTTTTCGTCATGTAGTTTATCCTAATTTACATTGAAATACATCACGTTTCAGCAAAACTACTATTTATTTCTGAGAATATGGAAATGTAATATTTTTGCTGAAATGACGTACGTATTATAGTGGAAAGTGGGATAAAATCGTGACAAAAACAATGACTTTCGCTTTCTTTCGTTGAAAAGAAGTTACCGTAATCACTTTTCGAATGGTTTTCAGTTAAAAACTGTTGTATTACAATAATATTCTATCCTAATTCACTTGTGATGTAACAGTTTTTTAACTGAAAACGATTCGAAAAACACGTGTACCATCGAGCTGATACTGCAGAGCCCTGGTCGCGGAGGCTTTGTGTTTGCATCGGCCCTTCTTAAGCAGCTTTTAATTTTAGCGTACGTTGAAATTGTGTTTACCGGTATATTCTTATTTTCTTGCTTCTTGTTTTCCAGAAATATGACAAGTTTGTATATAATACAATGTTACGGTACTTTTAATTTACAAGTACTGTATTCATTTTTAAAAATACAGAAGACACCAAACAAATACCAGTACTACGGTTATTTGCGTGACTCTCCCGCCAAAAAAGACCAAACAGCTGGTACTCTCTCCCTCAGCCCTACCAAAAATAGCCCAACGACATCTTTCTTGTTTATTCTCTTCCAATTTCTCACTTTAACTGGTATTTTTTACTTCATATTGCCTACATCAGATAAACTACAGTAATTGAGGTTAGACACTGTTATAAATTTGATTACCGGGTCCTGGCAGGTGCCGTTAGAACCACCTGACCCTACCAACAGTGTTGCAAGTCAGACAGCATTTTTTTAATCATCCATGTGCACGAGAAAGGATGGGTGGATGAAGGCGGCATACAAATATGGCTTAAAAAAGTCTGAACTTTAGACCAGGGGGACTGCCCAAAGAAAAAAGTCTTCTTGTGTGGGATATGTTTCGGTCACATCTTGTTGACAGTGTTACTGCTGGGATTAGGAAGGAAAACACTGATACAGCTGTGATTCCTGGTGGATTAACAAGTTTTGTCCAACCACTGGATGTTTCCATAAACAAACCATTTAAAGATGCGGTAAGAGTGAAGTGGAACAACTGTATGATAGAAGGCGATAAGACATACACAAAGGGAGGCAACATCCAAGCTCCATCACTAGCAACATTATGTGAATGGATTGTAGAGGCCTGGGATGCAATCAGACCAGAAATTGTGATGAAATCTTTTAAGAAATGTGGGATTTCGAATGCTCTTGATGGAACAGAAGACGACTTGTTGTGGGATTATGAGGCTAATGAGAGCGTGAATGAGGATGAAGATATTGATGATCCTATGGCTGATGATGGTGTTGATCCATATGACGATGCTGTTCAAGGAGAGGACTGGGAGGAGCTGTTTGGTGCTGCAGATGTTAAGGAAAATGATTTTGATGGATTTTAATGAAAATATTCAGAAATATGGTATCGTAGTATTTATTCAAGTCAATTAGGATAGAATATTATTGTAATACAACAGTTTTTTAACTGAAAACCATTCGAAAAGCGATTACGGTAAAATCTTTTGAACGACGAAAGAAAGTGAAAGTCATTGTTTTCGTCACAATTTTATCCCACTTTCCACTGTAATACTTACGTCATTTCAGCAAAAATATTACATTTCCATATTTATTTCTGAGAATATATTCCTTCAGGCGCAGTTAAGGTAAAATATACTTGTGATGTAACATTTTAATGAAAATATTTATAAATACGGTATCGTATTTTTCTTTTGTTTCAAATTTATTTAACAAAGATTGATGTTTCAAATTTAATTAACAAAAATTTATGTATCTATAAATAAACTTTTAAAAATGAATACTTTATGTTTTACATACTCCTGTGTATACCATACCATGCATTTGGCTACTTTGGGCTTGCTATGATGACGCAAGAGATCTGCCCTGGCAACTGTACCGACACTCACAGCGGGTGGTGCGTTGGTGCGTCGTTTCCATTGTTTACTGGTAGTTACTGGTAAATATTTTTCAACCTAACGAAACTATTACCCGTATAGAGGTCGACCCCCAACTTTTTGCCAAAAAATTTGGTCTTAAGACCTCGTGCTATACACGGGTATATACGGTATTAGGGTGTGTCATAGGAGGGAAGATCAGCTAAAACTAATGGCCCATCACTTTTTTGGTAGGTTTTAGTGTATATAAACAGAAAATAATTTCAGTTTCAATATTTTGCAACCTTTTGCTAGGTAAATTTTAGCGTGAAATTTATCGAAAATCTAACGTACAGCTGCATTAGTGCATTACAATTAAATAGTGAACATTGCTTTCTGACTTCATTCTTTAAGAACCCAACTAACAATATATTTTTCTGTTTCAGATTCTGATGCATTTATAAGTTGATAATATTTGCGATGGCTGCTTGTGTCAGGACGAGGAACCAAAAATCCAGCCATCTCAGTCACTATCTTGGGTCTGGGAGAGAGCTCCTGAAGTCGGAGTTGCCTACATTGAGAGATGCTTTGAGATACGGTGTTTTAATCAGGCAAATCAGTGAAAAGAACCAAAGAACTTTCACAAACAAAGACATTGCCAGTGATATGACCAAAGCTGTCTTGGCACAGTACACTCTGGCTAACGCTCAGTTCAAGCCTCCAGTCATAACAAGTCAGAAGAAGATTAGTGAGAGACTGCTAGCCAGTTGGGAAAAGGCAAGAGATATCTCTCTTGGGAGAGGAAAACTTGCAGTTAAGGACAGCTTTGCCAAGCAACTGGACCAGTTATTTGACATAATTACTTGCAAGTGCCCAATTGTTCTCTGTCCTGAGTTTGGATGCGATCGTGACTGTAAATCCGAGGCCCACATCTCCTGTATTTGCAAGCGTGAATTGAAGATTCCTGTGATCGAACTGGCATTTGTCAAAGCACAGAGAGAGAAGACTGGCAGTATAGGGGCTCTCATGATTTCTAGCCAAGATATTCCGGAGCCCAAGAGACAGGAGGCTGCCACAGAGAGACAGAAGAGGAGAAGAGTTGCCGAGGAAAAGAGACTTGAGAAGGCCCAGGGTGAGGTAAAAAAGGCCGATGATTGGAGTCAAGCTGATTCAGAGTTTAATGACTTCCCCATGGCTGATCCGAGTGCTGACCAGGAGAATGGTGACTTTGTCCCTAACCCAGAAAATAATGATCCCAAACCTTCCAGGCATAAGATTCGAAATAGGAAAGATATCCCGAGCATAGCTCTGGCCAGCATGCGACACCACACTGGTCTCAGAGAAACTGCAGATATAGCAACAGCTGCCTGGGTTGACGGTGGTTTGATAACACCTGATGATGTTCACCTGGTGATAGATCATAACAAAGTAAGGAGAGCTCAGGAGAAACTTGTCAGTAACCTAGAAGAGGAGTTTGATAAGGGGATAAGAGAAAATGGAATCAATTGTTTGTTCTTTGATGGGAGAAGGGATGACACTAAAGTGTTCATGAAAGTTGGAGATTCTGACAAGGTGTTCCCTGCCATGGTGGAGGAGGAACACTACTCCTGCTGCAGTGAACCAGGAGGGAAGTATTTGTGGCATTTCACTCCAGAGAAAGATGACATCAGGAAACCAGCTGAGATCGTGGCAGATAACATTGTGAACTGGCTCAGAGAGAGGAACGTAGACCAGACCCTGCAGGCCATTGGAGGGGACAGCACCAACACGAACACAGGGTGGCAAGGGGGGGTCATACAGTGGATAGAGCGGAAGATTGGGAGGAAGCTGGTCTGGATTGTTTGTGACCTCCACACCAACGAGTTGCCACTCAGACATCTGATCCAGGAGCTGGATGGCAAGACTCTTTCAAACAACAGATGGTCTGGTCCTCTTGGCAAGATGCTGGACTCTGCCACTGAGTTAGAAATAAATCCGAGCTTTGAAAAAATCACAGTTGGCCCTCCACTCGTTGAGCTTGCACATACTGTCATTGACGACCTGAGTACTGACCAGTACTATGGTTACATGATTTGCAGTGCCATCAAAACTGGGGTCATGCCTGATAGACTTGCTTACCTGCAGATATATTTACTTTACTTTAAATAAGCTATTTAGTGGTGTTGGTAAAAGGGTGGGAATACTGAATTTTCATAAGATTTCAAGTTAAAATTTACCTAGCAAAAAATGAAAACTTTTCAAATCTGAAGATATCACATGATTCTGCACATAGAACTACATCATTAATACCATGGGCCAATTTTTCAAACTCAAAAAAAAAAAAAATTCGCCTCTGTATGACACACCCTAATACGGTATATATATTTATATACAGTTCGTCCCCGAATTACGTACATCCGAATTACGTACAAACGGCCGATACGTACATCGTTTCTGAAGTCTTTAGTTGCAAAAATATTGTCTTAAAAGGGCGAGCAATTTTTAAATTTGGCGGGCGAGCCAGAAGCACCGCGCCGCCACTATCACTGACCATGCAGACGACACGCTAGACGCACCAAAACAACAAGTGTGGTCATTGTGCATACAGTACTTCTCCTGTGAATTTCTGCCCTATTTTGTACACTTTACTCTGTGTGCAATGACTGGTGTAAAGCGTAAGAGTGGTGAAGCCAGTGGGAGTGCTACGAAACGTCAAGCAATCTCACTAGAGGTAAAAATGGACATAATAAAACTGCTTGAAAGTGGTGAAAAGTTGACCAATGTTGCCCGCAAATTTAACCTGAGTCGGTCAACTGTTAATACAATTGATAAGGGCAAAGAAAAGATCAAGGAACATGTGAAATCTTGCGCTGTGGATCGAGGACTGCACACAAAAACGTAAGCCTCTGTGTCTCAGAGTAGTGTTCAAAAGCTTACCGTCCTCTGGCACGCCGGTCCCAGAGAGGACGGCGCTGTACAGGACGTTTGTTTACTCCAGGTCTCGCGCACAGCGATGGTTACCGTATATCGCGGCCTATAAGGCGTCGGGGTGTATAAGACGGCCCCCCCAAATTTCCATTTAAAAAGTAGCTTTTGAGCTCTATTTGCTGTATAAGACCAGTACCCCAAATGTGACACTTACCCACTGACTCAGTAGTCCTTTACCAACCATCCTTGGTTTCTTAAAATAATGCCAATTCACTTCAAGTAATGTCATCAAATGTACCCGCTGGTGTAGTGTAAACACTAGTGACGTCACTGAAGCGTCTGCTATTTACCGGTAACTGGAACTAATGTCGGTGTCGAGTAAAATTTTTCCATTTACTTGAAATGGATTTACCGATTTATTTGTTTATTTATTTATTTATAATATACTGTAACATATTAAACACACTGCAAGTATTTTCTTTCATTTATACGCTTGCTTCGCAAGAGACGATCGGTGGTGGGAGTGTTCCCTCGTCTCCGTGGTGTGACTGTGTTCTGACTATACAACAGGTGGTTCAACAGCAACCACCTTATTCTAATTGTGGTGTTTCATTAGGATTTGAGTGAAAAAGGTTACCGGTATGTTCTTACTACATACGTTTATTACACAAACATATTTATATATATATATATATATATATATATATATATATATATATATATATATATATATATATATATATATATATTATATATATATTATATTTATATATATATTTATATTTATATATATATTTATTTATATATATATATATTTATATTTATTTATATATATATATATATATATATATATATATATATATATATATATATATATATAAATATATAAATATATATATACTGAATATACTATGTACAACAAATGAATGTTCAATGAATTATTTATGGTGCATTAGGGTACTGGGCCACTTCAGACGGGCTATAAATAGACTTGTTATCTCCCCTCCATCTCACCCTGAGCCAGACGGAAGCGCCTTGGTAAATAACATTTGTTTGCTTATTTTCCATTTACTTGAAATAAATTTACCGAATTATTTGTTTAATTATTTATTTATAATATACTGTAATATATTAAACACACTGTAATTATTTTCTTTAATTTATAAACTGTTTTGCGACAAAGGAATGTTCTCCAGTAGTGTTTCATTAGGATTTGAGTGAAAAAATATTACGTACTTACTACATACATTTATTACACAAACATATATATATATGTATATATATATATATATATATATATATATATATATATATATATATATATATATATATATATACATACTTTCTGCCTCATTTCCACACAATTGCAGTTTCAATTGTTCCTCTTACTTTGACAACACAACATACATAAAGTATATTATTAATCAGTTTTGATCTTTTTTTTTAATTTTTGTATTTATTTATAGTTAGTTACTTAAAATAAGGCCAATTCATTTCAAGTAATGGCATCAAATGTTACCCGCTGGTGTAGTGTAAACACTAGTGACGTCACTTAAGCGTCTGTAATTAACCGTCGATAGTTTCAAGAATTAATGCACTCATTTACTGAATATTCTTTGTAAAAAAATAAAATTTAAATCAATTATTTATAGGAGATAAATATTATTATGAGTAAATATACCGATACCGGTATGCATTACTGACCACCTCCACGGCTAAAAATAGCTCAATCTCGCGGTCACTTTCCCTTTCTTGCTCCTCACTGGCAAATGGGGGGGGGGGGAGGGGGGGCATGGGGAGGGGTGTGTGATGATAGCTTTGTTTATTACAGGGTATGTTAGACAGGTTTATAATACATTTTTATTATTTTAATATACCGGTAATCTTAATTTGAATCCAGCTTGCCAAACGTAAGTTTCAGTATAAAATAATTACTGGTAGGACTTTGTGAGTGGCTTACGATGTTTCCATCACCACTCTTGACACAATATTTAAGACGTAAGAATTTTATATTTGTTGCTTAAGACGACCCCCTAACTTTGGGCAGATTTTTTTATTGTTCAAATTTCGTCTTATAAGCCGAGATATACGGTATTTCGTTCATCTTTTCGTTTTATCCATGGAGTAAATTTAAAAGTAGACTTCGAGAAAACATTCAGTTAAAACACAAGGATATTAAAAGTTTGAGTCAATAGTACAATTTGTAGTATGTTTAATACAACATCTCTACAGAAATGCATAAACATGAAATTAACGCATCGGCGACTTTTGCCGGTCGGAACAACGCATCGGCTACTTTTGCCGGTCGGAACTCACGTCGAGTGAGGTGTGAGTGCAGACCGTCCTGTGGCGCGCCGGTACCTGGTAAGGTTTTGACCCCTGTTGTGGTGTCTCAGTATGATTCAGGAGAAAGCCCTAAGTCTTTTCAACGATCTAAAGAAAGATCACCCTGATGATACTGTGACATTCAATGCTAGCAATGGGTGGTTTAACCGATTCAAGGTGCGAAATAAGCTGCATAATGTTCGAGTGACTGGTGAGGCGGCGAGTGCTGATTGGAAAACAGCACAGGATTTTCCAGATAACATTATAGGGTTGGGGGATTTTCGAGTTAAGTACATTTCGAGTTAAGTACAACCTTTTGGTCCCCATTATGTACGTAACTTGGGGACTTACTGTATGTACTGAATATACTATGTACAAAAAATGAATGTTCAATGAATTATTTATGGTGCATTAGGGTACTGGCCACTTCAGACACAAAGACGGGCTATAAATAGCCTTGTTATCTACCCCTACATCTCACCCGGAGCCAGACGGAAGGGTCTTGGTAAATAACATTTGTTTGCTTATTTTCCATTTACTTGAAATAGATTTACCGAATTATTTGTTTATTTATTTATTTATAATATACTGTAATTTATTAAACACACTAATTATTTTCTTTAATTTATAAAATTGTTTTGCGACAAAGGAATGTTTTCCAGTAGTGTTTCATTAGGATTTGAATGAAAAATATTACGTACTTACTACATACATTTATTACACAAACATATTTATATATACGGTATATACACACACACACACACACACACACACACACACACACACACACTCTCTCTCTCTCTTTCTGCCTCATTTACAGACAATTGCCATTTCAATTGTTCCTCTTACTTTGACAACACAACATACATACAGTATATTATTTCTCACTTTTGATCGTTTTTTTTTAATTTTTGTATTTATTTATAGTTAGTTACTTAAAATAAGGCCAATTCATTTCAAGTAATAGCATCAAATGTTACCGGCTGGTGTAGTGTAAACACTAGTGACGTCACTTAAGCGTCTGTAATTAACTGTCGATAGTTTCAAGAATTAATGCACTCATTTACTGAATATTCTTTGTAAAAAAATAAAATTTAAATCAATTATTTATTGGAGATAAATATTATTATGAGTAAATATACCGATACCCGGTATGCATTACTGATCACCTCAACGGCTAAAAATAGCCCATTCTTGCGGTCACTTTCCCTTTCTTGTCTCCTCACAGGCAAATGGGGGGGGGGGGGGGGGGCGGGGGGAGGGGTGTGTGATGATAGCTGTGTTTATTACAGGGTATGTTAGACAGGTTTATAATACATTTTTATTATTTTAATATACCGGTAATCTTAATTTGAATCCAGCTTGCCAAACTTAAGTTTCAGTATAAAATAATTACTGGTAGGACTTTGTGAGTGGCTTACGATGTTTCCATCACTCTTGACACAATATTTAAGATTAAGAATTTTATATTTGTTGCTTAAGACGACCCCCTAACTTTGGGCAGATTTTTTTAATGTTCAAATTTCGTCTTATAAGCCGAGATATACGGTATACGCGGTGCCTCGCCAGAGCTGAACTTTCACCTAACGCGGGTTTTTTCCACGTATACGCGCAGAGTGTCCGGCTTGAGAGCTATTTTTAGATTCGCCCCACCCGCCACCCTGCCTGACTGCCTGCCTGCCTGTTTTAGCTCATAAAATTCATACAAATTACCCGGCCAGAATATAATTTACATTGCTGGAATTCTTACAACATGATGATCATTTTGAATATAAACATCATAGATTTTGCATTAGACATACAAATTTTAGATATAATGTTTACTCTGAGTAAATATGTTATTTTTTGTGCAAAATATATGACATTTGTATTCAAAATATTCCTGGTCTTACAAGGAATCCAGCAATGTCAATTATATTATCCTAACTTTAGTTTGAGGTATTATTTATTACTAAAAAGGTAAATATTCTGGTTTTCCCACACATCTCCTTGGGACGGTTGGTGGGGGGTGGGGGGAGGGAGGGACCGACCGACCATCTGTTACCCTGTGAAGAATATTTTTTTTTTTTATTAACTGAAGATATTTGTTTTAGCTCATAAAATTCACACAAATTACCCGGTCAGAATACAATTTACATTGCTGGAATTCTTATAATTTGATGATCATTTTGAATATAAACATCATAGATTTTGCATTAGACATACAAATTTTAGATAAAATGTTTACTCTGAGTAAGTATGTTATCTTTTGTGCAAAATATATGACATTCATATTCAAAATATTCCTGGTTTTACAAGGAATCCAGCAATGTCAATTATATTATCCTAACTTTAATCTGAGGTATTATTTAATACAAAATGTTAAAATTTAGTTTTTTCACCCAACCTTTCTCTTGAAGGGAGGATTGGTGGGGGGTGGGAGGGGAGGGTTGGGACTGACCGCGTGGTTGGAAGAGGGGGGGAAGCAAGGTGGGGTACTTTGATTGACAGATAGTGTCGTGAAGAATATTTTTTTTTTTTATTAACTGAAGATATTTGTTTTAGCTCATAAAATTCATACAAATTACCCGGCCAGAATATAATTTACATTGCTGGAATTCTTGCAATTTGGTGATCATTTTGAATATAAACATCATAGATTTTGCATTAGACATACAAATTTTAGATGTAATGTTTCTCTCAGTAAATATGTTATCTTTTGTGCAAAATATATGACATTTATATTCAAAATATACCTGGTCTTACAAGGAATCCAGCAATGTCAATCATATTATCCTAACTTTAATTTGAGGTATTATTTAATATTAAATGTTAAAATTTAGTTTTTTCACCCAATATCTCTTGAAGGGAGGGTTGGTGGGAGGTGGGGGGAGGGTTGGGACGGACTGACCATCTGGCTCTTGGAAGAGGGGGGGAGGCAAGGTGGGGTACTTTGATTGACAGATAGTGTCGTGAAGAATATTTTTTTTTTTATTAACTGAAGATATTTGTTTTAGCTCATAAAATTCATACAAATTACCCGGCCAGAATATAATTTACATTGCTGGAATTCTTACAATTTGAATATAAACATCATAGATTTTGCATTAGACATACAAATTTTAGATATAATGTTTACTCTGAGTAAATATGTTATCTTTTGTGCAAAATATATGACATTTATATTCAAAATATTCCTGGTCTTACAAGGAATCCAGCAATGTCAATTGTATTATCCTATCTTTAGTTTGAGGTATTATTTATTAAAATTTAGTGGTTTTCCCCCAAAAATTTCTCAGAGAGGGAAGAGCCAGCAGTGTAGTGTGAGAAGAGGGGGAGGGAGTTGAGTCCATTATTTGAATGGACATTAACTTGGCGACTGTATTTCTCTATTTCTCTTAAGTATTAATTGTGTGCATGTACCATCATAAATTTAAGATGTTATTTTTATTAGAACATAGGTATTGTGTCGGAAAAAGTGGAGTTTGGGGGTCGGGCCAGTCTCTATTGGAATTAATCCCATATGTTCTGTTGTTCACTTAACACGGTACCCTGTGGGTTTTATTGACCGCGTTAAGCGGGGTACTACTGTATACACATACATATTTACATATACATATACATATACATATATATATATATATACATATATACATATGTATATATGTATATATGTATATACATATATATATATATATATATATATATATATATATACATATATATATATATATACATATATATATATATATATATATATATATATATATATATGCTGATAACCACCCCTGAAGATGTGAATTACACGAAAGCGCTTGGGAACTTCGTGTTTTCTTCTTTCCTGGTGGTTATCAGCATATACCTAGATCACGCGCACCTACAGTGATTTACTTGCATATATATATATATATATATATATATATATATATATATATATATATATATATATATATATATATATATAATATATATATATATATATATATATATATATATATATATATATATATATATATATATATGCTGATAACCACAAGGAAAGAAGAAAACACGAAGTTCCCAAGCGCTTTTGTGTAATTCACATCTTCATGGGTGAGTACTCACCCCTGAAGATGTGAATTACACGAAAGCGCTTGGGAACTTCGTGTTTTCTTCTTTCCCTGTGGTTATCAGCATATACCGAGATCACGCGCATTTATAAAGTCCCTTGCAAGGAATGTAATATGTTTTACTTAGGCCAGACAGGTAAAGATCTTGTAACTAGAATTAAACAACACAAATACAGTGTTAGGACAGGCCAGGAATCCCATGCTCTGTTTGTTCATTTGAGGGATAACAAGCATTGCATTGACTGGGATAATGGCTTCTCAATATTACCATGTAATTCAATTGATAGTAGGAACATCATAGAATCTAGTCTTATTAAACATACCGAAGCATTCAACATGAATTTGAGTAACGGCATGTACAAGCTGGACAATTTTGTAATTAAGAAGATTTGTGATCAAGTGAGAGGGCGGGTCACTGGCCCATCTGACCTGACCACCAACCGTTGTGTGCTATTTAAAGATTAGTAGGGTCATTACCTAATTACCTGACCATTGTGGACCTGGTCTCACCCTCCTCTGTATATATTCAACTTGATTTGTATTACTCTCTCTAGTCTTTCACCCCTGAAGATGTGAATTACACGAAAGCGCTTGGGAACTTCGTGTTTTCTTCTTTCCTTTTGGTTATCAGTATATATATACATATATATATATACATATATACACATGAGAAGTGTTTGGGAAAAAACACTAGGCTTACATGTTTAGTAATAAATAATACCTCAGACTAACGTTACGATAATATAATTGACATTGCTGGATTTCTGGCAAGACCAGGAATATTTTGAATATAAACTTCATATATTTTGCCTAAAAGATAAAATTTTGGCTTTTTGTAATGAAAATTCTTACATTAGATCTATAATTTGTATGTGTAATGCAAATTCCATGATGTTTATATTTAAAATAATTACAATCTTATAAGAATTCCAGCAATGTAAATTATATTCTGGCCAGGTAATTTGTACAAATTTTATGAGCTAAAGCAAATATCTTCAGTAAATAAACAAATTATACTTCACCCAGACACTATCTGTCAATCAAAATACCCCACCTCCACTCCCCCCCCCCCCCCCTCTTCCCATGCTCGCTGGGTCCCTCCCTCCCTCCCTACCCCCCACCTTCCCTCCCTACCAGAGAAGTGTTTGGGTGAAAACACTAGGCTTACACGTTTAGTAATTAATAATACCTCAGACTAAAGTTAGGATAATATAATTGACATTGTTGGATTCCTTGCAAGACCTTAAATATTTTGAATATAAACGTCATATATTTTGCACAAAATATAAAATTTTGGCTCTTTCTAATGAAAATTCTTACACTAGATCTAAAATTTGTATGTCTAATGCAAATTCCATGATGTTTTTATTTAAAATAATCACATTCTTATAAGAATTCCAGCAATGTAAATTATATTCTGGCCGGGTAATTTGTATGAATTTTATGAGCTAAAACAAATATCTTCAGTAAATAAACAAATTATACTTCACCCGCGTAAATGACCAAATTTACCGCGTAAATCAAGCATTTCAATTCTGGCAAGGCACCGCATAAATGACAAAACGCTTAAACCAAAACTGCGTAAATCCAGACTCAACTTTATATATATTCCGTTAGTTTTGGCTGGTTGTTCCTATTTAGACCCCGTGAGCCTCCCCCAATAACCACACCTTCGCCACCATTTTATTACCTTAAAATTAAATATCCTAATACATAAGTAGCTACCCTAGCTGTGTTGAGTTAGTTGAGCTGCAGATATATGCGACATTCAGTGACTGTTGACTCATAGTCAATATCTGCGATCGTTGTCGGCTTTGGGGCCAAAGATCTCATTCCCCTGAGGCAGAGCAATGCAGACCTAAGCATAGAGAAGGACAGTCGACTTCTCAACCAGTCTGTAGAGTAACTTTTGGGCTGCTGCTTCCGTTCAGATAACACCTCCGCGAGTCTTGCATAGAAACATCTTGCACTTGGTCCCATCCCACCAGTTGTTGTGAAAACCAGAAGAGTGAAGCTGCCCTGATCAACTTTCAGAATTCTCTCCCCATATACCCTGATCTTGTCATTCTCGTTCTTCCTGTGTGTAGCATTGAGAGCTAGGTTACGGTGACATGCGGCTAGGGGATCGAAAATCCTTATGTCAAAGAAGGCTCGCTGTCCCCGCGTCCAGAATCCTCGGGCACTGACATCTACATGGGCTTCGTTGGATACTACTACTTCTACTTTGCTGTCACTCGGAATCGAGTACGGTATGACGATCTTCCAGCTTTGTGCACAATGATATGAGTTATTAAGGATGTCACCTAGGCTGGTGAGTTTTAAGATGACTGAAGAGGCCGATATGGGACTGGCAGGGTTGTTCACAGATTTTGCACATGTGGATGGCTCCATCTAGTGCGGGAGGAGCGGCGGCAGGGTCTCTGGCATTGGCGCTTGTCTGCCTCGGCTTGCAGTCGGGCTACATCAAAAGTATTCACACTTTGTGTGGTGCTCCTTGAAGCGTTACGGTGTGGAGTAATCGTCTTCCAGGTGAGAGGGTTGAATTGGCACTTTTTCAGGTTTGTCTTAAGACTATCTTTTATATCTTTTCACTTGCCCGCCAGCATTATGTTTATTCTTGTTAGGTGACTGTAAAGTAGTTGCTTTGGCAGTCTACTGTCGTCCATGCGGGTAACATGGCCAGTCCAATGTAGTTGTTTGAAGATAATGGTAGCCTTGATGCTCCTACAGTTGGTGTCAGCGATAATACTGACATTTGTTCTCGTCTTCCCAGCGAACTCGGAGGATTGAGAGTAGACTACATTGGTGAAAGTTTTCAATTGGCTTGAGGTGCCTCCTGTATATGACCCATGTCTCGCTGCCATATAGCAGGGAGGGGAGGACCACTGCTTGATAATTTCAGCTCCCTACAGCTGAAGACATGGGTACGGAGTCTGCCAAAGGCTTGAAATGCACATCTGATCCGATGTTGAATGTCTTCATCGATGCCCGTGGTGGTGGACAGGTGGGGAGTTGAGATACTGAAAGTGGGTAACATTAGTGAGGGTAGTACCATTAAGCTGGATGGATGGTGGAGTTGTGGCTGAACCAGGGGCAGGCTGAAAGAGAATTCGAGTCTTACGTACATTCACCTCAAGGGTGAAGTGTGCTTACGCATCTGCATAGGTGTTCAGGATCTCCTGTAGGTTACGTTCAGTGTGAGCGACAAGGGTGATGTTGTGTGCATACTGAAGTTTTGTAATGGAAGCTGCCGACACCTTTGTTCCTGCCCAGAATTGTCTTATTTTGAAAAGATAATTCATTCGGTACTCTTATGTCCACCCTGCCAGCTAAATTGGCACTGGCACGAGTAAGGAAGGAAGCAAAGAAAATGGAAACGAGAGTTGGTGCCAGTACACATCCTTGTCTTACCTCTATTTGGATGGGGAAGAACTCAGACTGGGTGCCATTGTGCAGAACACTGCCTTTCATGCCATATTGGAGTTGCCTCACAATGGCGATGAATTTTGGTGGGAAGCCAAAATGGCTGAGGGTCCACCAAAGGGCTTCCTTGTTGACCGAGTCAATGGCTTTTTTACGTCGATGAAGGCCATGTACAGGGCACGACGCTGTTCTCTGCTCTTTTCCTGTATCTGGCAGGCAGCAAAGCTCATGTCAGTGGTGCCTCGTAATGGTCTAAAGCTTCATTGAGATTCTGGGAGTAATTTTTCCGCCTCAGGAAGAAGTCTGTTTAGGAGGACTCCGGCGATAATCTTGCCAGCTACAGACAGCAGCGAGATCCCACAGTCTGACCGGTCTCCTTTGTTCTTATAAATATTGACGATGGAGGCGTCATAGAGAGCTTGGGGGGATTTCCTCCTTTTCCATATATTCTCCAGGAGAGAGTGGAGAAGGTTGGTAACCAGAGGTCCTCCTGCTTTATATGCCTGGGCTGGGATTCCATCAGGCCCTGAGGCTTTGTTAGTTTTCATCTGCTTGATGGCAGTAGCTACCTCATCCAGGGATGAAGGATAGCTGAGATGGGTCAGCTCTGGATGCTGAGGGACCTGCTAGGTAGTCAGGACATCCACATCAGTGTTTCGGTTGAGCAGCAAATGGTAGTGCTGTTTCCAGCGCTTACGGATGCCTTCCTCGTCATTAATTAGGGAGTTGCCATCGAATGAGAGGAAGGGAGCTGTGCCATGAGTCATTGGCCCATAGAATGTTTTAGTGGAATTGAAAAACTCGCACATCTTGCGTTGATCGGCAAATTTTTGTGTTTCTCATGCTTTATTTTTAAACCAGTCGTTCTTTAGATTGCGAAGTTCGCGCTGGGCCGCCACTTTCTTCTTGCAGAAGGTATCAGCTTTGGTTCAAGACTAAGGGTTGTTCTGCCAGTCTTTTAAAGCAGCACGTTTATCATCGACGAGTATATTGATATCCTGGGTCATTTTCATCAAACTAGTCCTGGTGTGTTCTTTCGATCTGGCCGCGTGTCTCTCTGCATGTTTTTGTCATGACAGTGTTGAGAATGCTCCATTCGGCACTGGGATTTGGGTTGTTTTTTGTCAGGTTGCTACAAGCCCATATTCGAGCTGCTCTCTGAAAGCATGTGCTACCGCTGGATCCTGTAGACGTAGGCTGGGTGTGGGTAACTGTAGGTAGGATGGGTGTGGGTAACTGTAGGTAGGCTGGGTGTGTGTAACTGTAGGTAGGCTGGGTGTGTGTAACTGTAGGTAGGCTGAGTGAGTGTAAATGTAGTTAGGCTGGGTGTGGGTAACTGTAGGTAGGCTGGGTTTGGGTGGCTGTGTGTAAGCTGGGTGTAGGTAACTGTAGGTAGGTTGGGCTTAGGTGGCTGGGTGTGGGTGACTGTAGGTAAACTGGGTTTGAGTGGATGTGGGTAGGTGACTATGGGCTATAGTATTTATAGATATGAGTTGAGACCTAAGGTGAAGTGGAAGGGCACTGTAGATGGTAAGTTTTTGTTTGAGAAATGTGTTCAAGCTTACTGTTGGACCATTTATGTAGAATATGTAATGCTATATTTTTATGGAAGTTTTTTGTTAAGATTCTGTATTTGATATAGTGCATCAGTTACAAAAAAATATTGAATAGATATTATACATCTAGAATAATTTGTATTTACACCAATTTTTTTTTCAATGAAAGAGGTTGCATGTCAAGAATATTATATGTACACTCGCAACAAAAAGTATCGGTGCATACTGTAGTGTGAACAATTGAGACCAGTGATGATTGGTATTGGGAAAGGCGAGTTGTTCCATCCGTATTTTGGCAGCCCTGATTGTCAGCCATATGGCAACACCTAGTGGGGGGGTGGGGGGGGGCAGTTATGAGGATTCACTTACCAACCTTCCCGACATATCACAGTGTATACGTATCATTTCGGAACTCGTTGATCTCACCCTGCACCGATACTTTTTGGTGCGAGTGTACATGTACCCTCGATATACAAATGGTTTAGGTAAAAAAAAATTAAGAGAATTTTCAAATCTCAAATACAGTAGAGCGTCGATATAGCACGAGATACAATCCAAAAGAGGTTGCTTTAAACCGAATTCGCACTAAATCGAAGTGTTGTTTCAATGGAATAATTTAGTTTGGTACTTGAGAGAAACACAAAATACTAAAAAGACTTAGAGTCTATCCAGATGCACCTCAGCCCATCTCCTAGAATTAAAAAAAACATGGTTTTTTGTAGTATTTTGTTAAAACAAACACTCATTGTTTGACAGTGGATGCCAAGGTCTAGTGCTTATTTATTTATCTGTCCTTAAGAGTGACTTTAAGTTTTTTTCTTGTAAAATGTCACTAAACTGACATGGGAGAATATAATTAACATTGTTGGAATTCTTATAAGATAGTGATTAATTTGAATATAAACATGCTATAGCTTACATTAGACATACAAATTTTATTTCTAATTTAAGAATTTTATTACAAAGAGCAAAAATTTTTATCTCTTGTGCAAAATATATGACATTTATATTCAAATTATTCACTGTCTTGCAAGGATTTTAGCAATACAAATTATATTCTCCTAACTTAAGTCTGTGATATTATATAAGATAAAAACTTTAAGCCTAAAACACCAAACCCTGGCTGGGAAGATGGGGAGGGGGGGGGGGGGGGAGTGACAGTGACATGTTTGACAGTTGGCTATAAAGGTTTAGTGAAGTATTTATTTGTTTATTTATGTCCTTTAGATTGATTTTTTTTTTTTTTTTTTTTTAAATGTCACAGAAGTGACCAGGGAGAATATAATTTACATTGCTGGAATTCTTATAAGCTCGTGATTAATTTGAATACAGTTGGTCCTCGTATTACGCGGTTAATGTAACCCGGAGGGTCCCGCGGAAAGTAAGGAACGCGTAAAGTGAACAACGTAACATATGGGATTAATTGAAATGGAGTCCAGGCCGATCCCCAAACTCCACTTTTTGACGACACACAACTATGTTGTAGTAAAAATTTTATCTTAACTTTATGATGGTATGAAAAAACAAGTAATATAGAAGAGGTTAGGTTAGGAAAGATAAAGGTTAACATAGGAAAAATACAGGTTAGGTTAGAAAACTAAAAATTTTGTGTAACACTTACGGTAGTAGAAGAGACGGGTCGGCATACGGGGTTGGAGGCTGGTTCCGAGGCAGAGGGCAGATTACTGGCCCTCAGGTGAATCACCATTACTAGGTGAATCATCATCACTGTCACTTACAGTTGTCAGGGCTTCCCAGACAAATCCCTCAAAGTCAACTTCACTGTCACTATCACTGGCTTGGGCTGACTGTGGTGGGTTGCGGGTGAAGAAATCTGTTATGCTTTGCTGACGGCTGGCGTTAATGTTGTCGTGATACACCTTGATGTACGGCTCCATAGCCTGCACCAGCCGGTTATGGAAGACTTCATAGCGGTCATCGTCATTGTCACGGGAAAGGAAGGACTTCATCTTCTCTGCACACTCCATGGCACCCTTAATATCACTATGACTTAAACTGTGTTCTTCGGAGACTGCCGCACCTTCTTCCTCCTCTTCACTGGCGTGTTCTTCTTCCAACATCTCGTCGGCAGTCACTTCAGGATTTCTGATCACCTCCAAGATGTCGTCGTTGGTTGTCTCGGAGAAGCCTGGAACTGTAACAGTCTGCGCAGCTTCTCTGGCAAGGCCCACTGCTACTGCAACAGTCTGAACCTCACCAGTCACAGATTGACTCCTCCTCTCACCTGGTATTCCATGCAACACATGTCTCCATGCGTGACGAATTGTAGCAATAGACAGCTGATCCCATGACTCCACCAAGATGTCCACAGCTTTCTTGATGTTAAATACTCTCCAGAATTGTTTGAAGAGTATTTTTTGCTGTTCTAACCGTTGTTCCTCATCTTCGTCGCTCTTGCTATCGGTGGTGGTGTCACTCAGGTCACGCAACTCTTCCTTGGTGTTGGTGTAGTCGTTCAGGAGCTGGAATTTTGTTCTTGAGAATCCAGCTTTCACATTGCAAATCAACTCCTGGTCCATGGGCTGGATTAAAGACGTAGTGTTGGGAGGAAGGAAGACCACTTTTACGTTGGGGTGACGATCTAACAGTAGGGGCGAGTGTCCTGGTGCGTTGTCCAGCAGCAACAAAATATTAAATGGGACATTCTGTTGCTCACAGAATTTCTTTACATCGGGAACAAAACAGTCATCAAACCAGGAGAGGGACAGTGTAGAGAACATCCACGCCTTACGTGCTGTCAGCCAGTGGACATTTAGCTTGGTCATGTCCATGGTTTTGTAGGCGTGCGGCTTGCGGGCTGTGTGGATCACCGATAACTTGAGCTTACAGGTACCGGAGGCATTGGTGGTAAACAGGACGGTGATGCGTTCCTTCTGCATTTTCCGGCCCCGAATCCTGCTGGCATTTTTCACAATGTAGGACTTGGAAGGTAGTTTTCTCCAGAAAAGACCAGATTCGTCCATGTTAAACACCTGGTCGTCGGTGTACTGTCCTTCCTCCATAATCTCACGTAAAAACGGAGGAAATTCCCAAGCCTCAGCACGATCAGCACTCGCTTCTTCACCACCAATGTTTATATTGGTGATGTTGTTCCGGATCTTAAACCTCTGTAACCACCCAGAGGAAGCATTAAAGGGTTTGGGCTCTGTAATTCCCATCTTTCGTGCCACTGCGATGTACAGTTCACGTGCGTAGTCCTTCACAGAGCGCGTGTCGACCGCCATGTTCCGTCGCGCCTGACGCACCAAGTACCTCACAAGTAATTTTTCTGTCTTGAGAAGCACCTGGTTGTGAAAATACTTGATCATAGAAGCACCTGTAGACTTTGTGATCTTCATGTGCTCCTTTATCTTGGCTGAATCCTTCTTTATAGTCCGGATCGTAGATTCGTTCACGCCATGCTGGCGCGCCAAATCAACCTGCCTTGTTCCTTTCTCCAACTCTTGGATGATGGTATACTTCACCTCGTAGCTTAAGGAACGTCGTGTCTTCTTTGGTTTAGTGCCGCTGGGTCCAGGTAAGGAAAGGTTTTTCTCTGGGGGTGGTGGTCCGGCGGAAGCCATTTTACGGAACAATGGATGCGCGTTTACACGGAGTGGTCTTGAGGGATGAAACTGGCGCGGCTAGGTCAAGCGTCGTCTCTCCTCCCTCCCTCCCTCCCTCCCCCGGGTGGACACGTCATAATACTTTGAGCCAATTACAGCTAGCGGCAGAGGGGGGTAGGGATGCATGGCCAATCACAGGTCTGATACGTCATATGACGTCAGTGATAACGTAGCAAAGACACACACTGCGCAACCTTACCGCGCCGCTTGCCCAAGCGGAGGGAGGAGGAGGGAGAGGCGGGCAGGCGGGCGCGTGGGTGGCGTGTGGGGAAAATCTGAAAATAGCGTCGCGCCGGACACTCTCCGCGCAATGGCGGAAACGACCGCGGAATGTAAGGATGTTAGGTTCTGGCAAGGCACCGCGTTAACGGTGAAACACGGATTGTGGGACCGCGTAATTGGAGGACCAACTGTGTAATCAAGCTATAGTTTGCATTAGACAAAAATTTTAGTAATCATTTAGTACATTATTTTGAGTACATGTACAGTACAGCTTTGCCCTTAGGACAGTGTAGCGTGTCCAGAGAAACATTAGGTGCAAAATTTTAAATATGATGCTCCAGATTGACTCGCTCAAAATTAGGAAAGATTCGCTTTAGATTATAACATTGTCCTTAATTGTGGGTGTCGCTTTAAATCAATAATCTTAAATTGAATTGCTTCAAATTGACATTTTGCTGTAACAGAACAAATAGGAAAAATAGGGTTTGATTCCCCAGTGTTAAAAATACAGTGGGGTCGGGATATATCACGAGCAAATGACGCATTTGTTTGTCATGGCGGTACATTTTAAATATTTCCTGCCTGATTTCCCTCGTGAAATAAAAAAAATTATCGCTATATATAGGAAAATGTCAATAATTTTGGTAGCCCCGATATAAAAAAAACGTTATATAAAGTCGCGATATATCCCGACCCTGCTGTACCCTAATATCATACCCCAAAAACACTGATTCACAAATAACAATAAAACCTTCATAAGTTATGATAAATAGTATACAACTAATAAAACTTATATAAATTGGACTTTAACATATCAGAATTAAATTTTTTCGGACTCTGAGGTGCTCTGGTCACCGGAAATACTAAAGAAAAAAAAGGGGGGTCGGAGATTAAATAAAAAATCTGATGAAATGAACCACACTTACTGAATACTGTACAGTGGTCTAATCAGATTTGTTAAAGGCCTACTGAGAACTAAGACATATTCTCATATGATTGGCCTCTTATGGTTTTCATCAAGGTGCATCTTCAGTAATGGAGAAAAATACAAAACTGTATGTAATTTGTAATAGGTATAACTCGAAAATAAAAGGATAGGCTGTATCACAAGGTTGTTTACCCAGATGTGTTCGTGTGAGCTTTCAGTAGACTATACACTGTATAGTACTGTATTCAATATGAAGGTACCTTCTTGAAAATTTTATTTACTACCTTTAAGTGTTATACGATGACTCAGTTTGGCTACTTGGACTCTTTGACAAATGATTAATGAATAAACCATGATACTTATATGCAGATGCATAATACTTTGCACTTCAGTATTACTTATTAAGTGACGAGTCATACACTGCAATAGTATTTATTAAGTGGTGATAAATACACAACTGTACTGTACTAATTTACTAAGTGTTTAAGACAGACATTGTGGTAAGCCGATCAGTTGTTTGCTCTTTGTAAACAATGACTTATGGTGTTCAGTGTGGGATTCCTTTTTCAGGAAAGCTGATTCTTTTAGGATAATATTTTATCAACCTGGCACCAAATGATCCAAAATTATATGGTAATTGTGGTGGAATTGCATAAAGAAGTGTTAAAGGAATCTTGTGGGAGAGATGGGGAGAGAGCCATCCACCCATGCTACCCCAATGCCAGCTGCTCCCAGATAAACACTTGCTTTCCACATACAATATTACACTTAATTGTTTTTATTTTTATCTTTATAGTACTGTACAGTATGCAGTTTTCTCTTTATTTGTAAGACAAAAATGTGGTTACTCACATATGACACTTTACAATAAATACCACTCATCTCGGTGACAACCAGACTTACATGTCTGATTTTCAACCCAGAGAATTGTTTCCTTTTTTTTTTTATTGTTGATGTAATTCTTTTAATAACCTTGTTAGTATACACTTAAAGACCTTAGTTGTTGAAGTGCAGTAATAACATAACTGATTTTCTTTGAACACTTCAGATAAGCAGTTTTATCACCAACTTCCCCCCCCCCCCCCCCATATAGTCACTTTTCTCGGACTTTAGCAGTTTTTGGACTGGGGTTTGTCCCAATTAGTCTGATTTATTGAGGTTCTACTGTATTGTAATTTACTACCTAACACATTAAAAACATTAAAAAATGCTACAGGGCGTCCTCGCTTAACGTCGGGGTTACATTCCTGAAAACGCGATGTTGTACGAAACAACGTAAGCGGATCAATTTTCCCCATAAAAGTAGATAAAATACGGTAGTTACGTTCCTGAGCCTCCCTTTGCCTGTTGAAAAAAGATGCATGTACAGAAAATCATTGCTATTTCTGTAGAAAATGGTACAGTATATAGAACTACAGTACTAAATTTGTATTGGTACTCACCGATGGGCGGAGGTGGTAGAGCGAGTGTGTGGTGGGTAGTGGAGCGAAGGAGGAGGATGGCGAGAGTGGAGGAGGAGGGTGGAAGCGGAGGAGGGCAGGAAAAGAAGAGGGTGGTGAGTCACTGAGACTCTGCGGCTGCCTCCTCCTCCTCCTGTTCTGACTGGGGTTCCTCTGCTGCTGCTTGCTCCTCCTCCATTGTTGGTGGGAATGTCTTGGCAGCAACCGTATCTGAACTGGCAGCTTCACCAGTCATCTTTATGTTGTGGAAGTTATACTGATGCTTAAATCGTTGAAACCAGCCTCGGCTGGTCGTAAAGGTCACTTCCTTCGCTCCTTCACTCTGTTTCCTTCATGTCGTCAAACAAGGATCTGGCCTTATGCTGGATAACCATAAGGCTCACAGGGGCATTGCGTTGATTCTGGTCCTCCATCCATATTGCCAGCATCTTTTCCACTTTTTCTATCAGTGCTTCTAGTACGAGTCGTCTTTGTAGCACTCGGAGAAGAACCACTTCCAACACTAACCTTAATCTTATGAGCATTGGTCCGGATAGTATGCACCGTTGTGGCAGTTATACCAAGCACAGCGGCGATGTCCACAGCAAAGTTCCCCTTTTTTAAATCGGGTTAGTACATCCATTTTCATAGCAAGGGTAATGGTCTTACGCTGCCTCCTCACTACACTAGCGTCAGTAGCATTTGATGGGAGCTTGGAAGCCATTTCGAATGGTTAGAGTACAGCTTTAGCGCAAAAGCACTTAAGCACACACAAATGATATGAAGTCGTAACAGAGACTGGCTTGGCGTCGCTTGGGGACGCTGTGACGTTCCAGGAGTGAGGGCAGCTCGCCGAGCTGAGAGAGCTTAGCGCAGCCAGACAAGAGCGGGTGATGCGCCGTAGAAAGTAGTCCAGGATGACGCAAAACGACGTAGTATTGGGTCACCGGGACGTTAAATGAATTTTTGGTCTCTAAAGTTCAGCGACGTAGTACTGAAACAACGTTAACCAGGACGACGTTAAGCGAGGACTTACTGTATCTAGATGAAAATAACCTATTAAGGAAAAGCTAAATCGAAGCTTAACACAGTTGCCAGTGGTGCTATTTGCTTAGACACTGGCTGCTTCACACTTGGCCGCCCTTGTGTCACATCGCAACCCGGCTTCTCTACCGACCCTTAGCAACACTCTCCCACCCGCAATCAGTCACAAAAAAATGTTTATTCCCTGTGTTTTTACCTTAATACTTTTTTGTTTTTGCACATTATGTACAGTATGTAGGATTGTGTGTGAATGTATAATTGAGTAAAAAAAAAATAAAAAAAAATAAAAAATCAAGAAAGTTAAGTTTATCTATCCAAAACTATTGGTTCCCCCGTCGCTTTATGTTTTTGACTATGATAATAATTTTTATTTTATTTATTTATTTTTTGCACATTCTGTATGTTGGATGGATATGTGAGAAATCGGGGTTTGGGTGTAAATGGGACTGCCCAGTATAGGCTAATAGGCCTGCTGCAGTTTCCTCCATTCTTATGTTCTTATGTAAGAATGAAAAAAAAATGAAGAAAGTTTTGTTTATATACCCAAAATTGCTAGTTGCAAAACAACATAACTCCTACCTTAGCTTGGTAGGGAGAGTGCTAGGGGGCTGTGGCCGGGGCAGCACCCACTGACTCCCAGGGGCTCATGATTTGAATAGTTGTTGGGATCCAAATTTATATAAACGGGGGAAGCTTTTCCTCGCTTACATAGCACAAAAAAGAGGTGGTAATATAGGAAATTCATATAAGCGAATTTTTGTGTCACGAACGTAGATATATCGAGGGATACCTGTACTGTATTCTACCACCTCTCTTCCTCTCTCTAAGACAAATTTAAGCTTTCAGTGAAGAACACAGCTGCTGTACTTTTCTGATAGGTTTTTTAAGGTAACAGCAAATTATTATTCAAGTGTTTACAATAACTTGCTGTAAAAAGTATCACTAAAACATTATTAATGTTCTTTTCTGTGCAGAGGCCACATCTGATCTCATAATCTGTAAACTTAGCGACTGTACGAGTAGCGTGGCTGGAGGAAAGGAAATCATTCTGCTTTGTGATAAGGTCACTAAAGGTAAGCCAACTGACACACTGTTCTGTACTAGGATATGGTGTGAGAGTTGTACACTTTCAGAGCTTCACATTGATAATATATTTTCTTTCTGGAAAATCTACATATTATGTCATCTATATATTTGGATGTGTAGGTATATCTTTTTTGTGTAGATCATAATTCTTATGTCAGTGCAATTATTGTTATGAAACTTCACATTACACAAGTAGATGATATGAGGCATATAGAGCACAAAGAATGAACTCGCCACTTACCAGATTTTCCGATTTCTGTGGATTTCCCAAGGATATGATAGAGGCTCTTTCCAGTCTGCCAATAATCTATTAATAATTGTATATAAGGCCTCCCTCAACAGCTCCTTGGGAGATGTCATATATTTCCACAATCTCCAAATTAATAAGTAAAGTAACGAGAGCTCAAATACTTTCTCGCTGGTTCTTGAGGATAATGACATTATCAATACTATATGAATACGGTGATATTTCCATTAGCCGGAACAATTGGTGCAGAGCTCCTCTTGGAATTAGAGATTTCCGGGTAATGAGATGACTCAAAGCTGGAAAAAATCCAACATCCCGGAATTGTCCGGATAAGGGAAAAAATTTTCTCGGAAGTTCCAGAAATTCCGCATTATATCATTTCTCAAATCTGGAAAAATATCCCCCATACCCGGAATTTTTCAGGTACCAGAAAAATTTTCTCGGAATTTCCCGAAAATGTGCCTGATTTTCATCTCTCAAACCCAGAAAAAATCCTCCCCCATCCCAGGAATTTTCTGAGTACTGGAAAATTTTTCCCAGAATTTTCCACAAATTGTGACCTTCAGAAAATCGTCCCCCAAAGCTGTAATTTTCCAGAAAATTCCGGCTTTGGGAACGATTTTCCTAGAAAATTTCCGTTCCGGCTATTGGAGAGTTCCAGGTTTGAGGGTTTTCGGCTAACGGAGATATTACTATACAAGTATAATAAAACATTAAATATTTAATATTGTACAATACTTTAAAGGTATCATAGATACAAGTCTAAGGACATTTTCTTCAAAATAAGAACACTGCATAGTAACATAATAAAAGAAAACATTTACTTTTTGTATTAATGGGAGACTTACCTAGGTTGTATGGAAATGAAATTAAGAAATTAAGAAACGACCAGTCTGTCGAATGTCAGACTATTTTAATATTCATTTCTTTAGTACTACAAAGTAATTACCCTAAAAATGAGCAAAATGACCCAAGAAATCCTTGATTACCTTAAATATTGCAAAATTTTTGCTTACCCTAAATTTCACCCTAAAGAAGGTCTATTTACCCTAACATGGGGTATCGCTGGAAAAACTTTTGGATTTCAGAGCATGTCAAATTTGGGAATTTCAGATAAGGGATACCCAACCTGTGTTTAGATTTATGTAGAAAGTTTTTTTTCTCAGAAATTTGACTTCTGTATAGGATTTGGATGAAATTTTGATTATATGGTGCCTCTGACCTTATGCAATATTCATTTATATAGAACTAGATAATTTTTTGTGAAGTTATTAATGAATGTCTGCTTTTGTTAAAATATTTATATGCTTACCCTTGAAATTAAGGTGTCAGTGATATTTCAATTAAGGGGGACTCCGCTTGGTGCAAAAGATTTGTCCTTAGGTGCAGTACTCTGCTGTGCAAGATTTTATGCTGATTTCCTAGATATGCCACTCAACCTCAGGCACCTTTATATAATTCCTCTGTACTTTACCTTTGCTAACCCAAAATTTATATAAAATGTGCCTGTAAAATACACACACAATATTAGTGCAGGCACCCCCAAGTTACGGAAGGGTTCCGTTCCTGCAAATCTGT
Organism: Homarus gammarus; assembly: GCA_958450375.1. Taxonomy (NCBI): domain Eukaryota; kingdom Metazoa; phylum Arthropoda; class Malacostraca; order Decapoda; family Nephropidae; genus Homarus; species Homarus gammarus. The sequence continues at coordinate 277,972 of CAUDMG010002122.1, read as the reverse complement.
CTGCAGCGCGAAATTCCGTTACGCAAATTATTTTTCCCATTTACACAAGCACATACTGTATATTTATGAAATTGGATGGTTTTTAACCACATACAATGAGTCATTCATGATGTAACATGATAATAAATGAACAAAGCGCTCAATTTTTACTTGCCAGAAACAATGTTGAGTGCTGAGTTAGGTGAAGTGGTGTAATTGCAGTTACTGGGAGGGAGACAGTGGGTCACTGCTGACTCCTGCCTCTCCCTGTGGATCATCATCATCATCTTCTTCTTTGGCTGTGGTCTTGAGGCAAAGAACTTGTCCAATGTGGTATGTCATTGATGACACAATTTTCAGTGTACAGTTCCTTATAGCCCCTCCATGTTGCTCTCTATTTCTCTTGCAAACTTGAGGCTGTGTTCATGATTTGGATCGTGTGTCTCAACGGTATGCATCACATCTTGCAGTTGACTAAGCACTTTAGACAAAACCTTTGTTGTCAATTCATGGGGTGTATATGGAACTTCTGTACAAGTGTCCTCCTGTTCCTCAGCAACAGCTTGCTCCTGTTCCATTAACATAAGATTCTCATTGAACAGATCCTCTCTGTGTGACTATAATAGCTCGACCACACCATCCGGATCCACTTCCTCAAACCCTGCACCATTTGCCAGAGTTACAATTTCCTGTTACACTTGATCAAAGGTCTGAACCTGGGGAAAACCTTGGAAATTGTGGACACATTTTTGCCAGATGTTCTTCCACACACCATTCATTGCTGTACATTTGAACTCATCCCATACTCGGCAATGTTTTCTACAACATTCATGATGTTAAACTTCTTTCAGAAATCTCTGACTGGTTGCTGATCCTCACCATCAATTGCACCTATAAATTGTCTAAAATTCCTGTGTAAATAGTAGGCCTTAAAGCTGGCAATCACACCTTGATCCATAGGCTGTAGCAAGGAAGGTGTGTTCTTGGGCAGGTATTCAACCCTGATATTAGTGGGAAGGTCATTACTGTTAACAGGGTGGCTGGGAGCATTATCTAGGGGTAACAGGGCATTGTTAGCAATATTTTTTTTGGTTACTGTACCTTTCTACTGCAGGACAGAAACAAAGCAATCTTGGAACAGGTTGCCAGTCATCCATACTTTCCTATTGGAGCACCATATCACTGGTAACCTAGATTTGGCATAGCTCTTGCATGCCCTGGGATTTTCTGAGTGGTTCACAAGCACGGGCTTTAGCTTGAAATCTCCTGCAGCATTAACCCCCTAACAGGTGCGTTACATGATCCTTGGAAACCTTAAACCCAAGAGCTGCTTTCTCCTCAGTTGAAATAAGTGTCCTGGCAGGCATGTGCTTTCAGAATAGGCCTGTGTCATCAAAGTTGTACACTTGTTGTGGTGTGTATCCATTCCATCAGTATCACTGATTGCCTTTAATATTGGCTCTGCAAGGGATGACCACATGTTTCAGATCGAAACGATCAACTTGCTAACATTCTTGATCTTTGTTTTACCTCTAACCCCTCACACTATTCATACTCAATTTCTGCTCCCTCAGGGTTTTCTGATCACAATCTTATTTCTATTAAATCAAACTGGGCATAACCACCTCCCCCACCCCCTTCTAAATACCAACTATGGCACTATTGGAGGGCAAACTGGCAATCCATGCGATAATTCTTTTCTGACTTTCCTTGGGGTGAATGTTGCTTTTCCACTCGGGATGCCCCGGTATGTGCTGACAGCATTTATCCCATCTTCTACCAGAACTTTCACTTTACAACCATGGTTTGATCACTCCTGTTCTCTTGCATGTAGGGTGAGAGATAGGGTGTATCGAGTTATGAAACTATCTCCTCCTATTATCCACTCCTCTTTCATTCCTTCTCGGAATCGTTGTCAGTTTATTTTTCGTAGGGCCAAGCGGAATTTTATAAAAAGAAAGACCGCTGACCTGACTAATTATTCTTTTAGTAAATCCTTCTGATCCTTCACCAAAAACATATGTACTAACTTCTGCACTCACTCTTTTCCTCCTCTCTTCCGACCTGATAACTCTATAGCCAACTCTCCCCCTGATAAAGCCAATCTCTTTTATTCTCCTCTAACTCCACCTTAGACGAATCCAACTCTACCCCTCCTATTCCTGCTCCTCCTATTGAACCTATGCACTTTCCTATAATCTCCACTCGTAGGATTGCTGGTGTGTTAACCAGGATGGATGTGAGTAAGGCGCATGGACCGGATGGAATACCCCCTCATGTTCTGAAGGGGTGCTCAAAAATTTTAGCCCCTTTGCTTGTTCGCCTCTTTCGTCTTTGCCTCAAAACCCAAACTTTTTCTTCTTCTTGGAAGCATGCCTCGGTTCAGCCCATCCCGAAGAAGGGTGACCATTCTAATCCCTCTAATATTGGCCCATTGCCCTAACTTCATCCCTCTCTAAGATTTTCGAACTGTCTCAAACTCTCATTTTCTCTGGCATCTTGAACGGCTTTCTCTTTAGTCGGATCACCACTATGGCTTTCAGCAGGTGAGATCTACTGGTGATCTGCTCTCCTACTGCACCCATCTTTGGTCATCCTCTCTTAGGGATTATGGGGAAACTTTTTATTGTGGCCCTCGACATCTCCAAAGCATTCAACAGGGTATAGCACAAGTCTTGCTTTTCAAACTTCCCTCTTATGGTTTCTCTCCCCAACTTTGTTCTCTAATTTCTAGCTTCCTCTACTGATCCATGGTACTGTAGTTGTTGTCAAGGGATCGATCTCTCGCTCTTTCTCTACCAATAGTGGTGTCCCACAGGGTTCTGTTCTTTCACACTACAACTAATTCTATCCATTCTTAAACTGATGATTCTACTCTTCACTTTTTTTCACATTTTCCCTTCTCCCTAATTCTCAAACTAGATCTATTTCTAGAGCTGATATCATTTCATCTATCAATGTGGATCTGTGCAGGATCTCCAAATGGGGAGGTAGAATTTTGATTAAATTCAATAGTAATAAAACTCAGTATTTACCAATTACACTTTCCGAAATAGATGATCTCCTACCAATCACATTTCTGGACGCAATCATTCTGCCAAGCTCTAAAATAGATATGCTAGGCCTCACCATTTCCTCCAATATGTCATGGAAGCCAGACATCCACAACATTGCTAAAGCTGCTTCCCAAAAGCTGGGAATGCTGTACAGTTGCTTCAAGTTCATAAGGTATTCATTCGTCCTAACTTGGAGTACTGCTCTCATATCTGGGGTGGCTCTTCTTCTGTCCAACTGTTAGATAGGGTGGAATCAAAGGCATTTCGTCTTATTAACTCTCCTACTTTAGATGATAATCTCTCTTCCCTTTCTCTTCGCCGCACTGTTGCTTCACTGTCTCTCTTTTACAGGTACTTTAACGGGCAATGTTCGGTGGATTTGGCATCCTGTGTAGTGCTGGCAAGGCCGTGGGCTCGTAGCACCCGTCTTGCCCGTGGTGCCCACCGTTTCTCTGTGGATGTCGGTCACACTAGAATAACCCGTTCTAGTACATCCTTCTTTTCTCGCTCAGCCAAACTGTGGAATGCTCTGCCTTCTTCTGTGTTTTCATGCTCATACAATCTGTCTTACTTCAAAAAGTTGGTTTTCCGGCTTCTTCGTGGTGTAGATTAATAAAAAATTTTCTTTTCTATTTTTAATTTCTTTTTACTCTTATTTTTTTGCCCCTTGGGCCCTGTTGTGGGTCGATGACCTGTGGCCGGGTGGACTATTCCCCGTAAAAGAAAAAAAAAATACTAGCAGCCTCAGTATCAGCACTGGCTGCTTTACCTACCATAATAATTTTGTGTAGGTTTGAGTGTTTCTTAAAATGCTCAAACCATCCTTTGCTGGCATTGAAGGGTTTTTCATTAGAACAAGCACCTTGTTCCTGGCTTAAATATGGGTACAGACTTTTAGCATTCTCCCGAATCACCATTGTGTTAATGGGCATATGGTAGTTTGCTTGGTCTGATCCTCTTTCTACACACTGAGTAAGCATTCCATTTTTATCATAACATCACTCCAATGAAAATACAGTTTACAGGCTGACAATGGAGTAGCAACTTTAGCACTAGTCCTAATTTTGTCTTTGTTATCACAGATTGTTCTGACAGTGAAGGTAGCCAGGCCCAATGATTTGGCAATGCAACTCAGCTTCTCCCCCTGATCAAACCTCCTTAACACATCTAATTTTGTTCCCAATGTTTCCTTTCGTGGTCTCTTAGCACCACTGCTAGCACTTGCACCTGATGGCCTCTTTCCATTTATCTTGAATAAAAATGAACAGTACAATACCTGTAGTACTGTCCAGAAAAGAGAAGCACAGCTGAACATTGGCTGGAGATTCAAACAAACCAAAACTGTTGTTGCTTTTGTGGGACTGCTACCACAGAGAATCCACACGAAATTACTTTTTACAATTTTGGTAAAAATTTTGGTTAAAAATCACTATTTTTTTATTAAAAAATTTACCAAAATTCCAATGGGGCGATTTTTTTCCGTAGCCTGAAATTTTGGTCGTAATTTCAAAATTCCTTAAAGGCAAAATTCCATAACCATTCATTACTAACATTTGCTTGGTGTTTTGGAGCATTAAAAAAAATTTCTACTTAAAAATTTACTAAGGTATCAAGAATGCCATGCAGTGTGTGTGTGTGGTACAGAGAATATGGAAACAAACTACATGCTCAACAATCAGTGTAGTTGGACCACATGTGCTTTGTGGACTCACTCAGTAAAACGTACTGTAATTAACTAATGTATCCTCTATGAACAAGAAGGTAAAGAGAGCAGATAGTGATGCTTATGATTATAGTACAATACTTTTTATATCAGCTTATAATATGTATGTAAAAACAATGTTTTTTATTATATACTACATGGTAATAGATTAATACAGTAATTAAATTTTTATTTTATTTTTCCACACTACAGTATAATGAATCAGCTTAATTTAGAACGAGCTGTGCTAAGTGGGCTCCCCTTTAGTTGACTTAAAGTTGTAGATTTTAATATGTTAGTGTAAAATATTATCAGATGAACAAGGAAGGTATTGGTTGATATGTAACAAAACCTTGGCTTAGCAGAAGACATCCATGTTCGCTTCTTTGAGGTCAAGGATGGAATGGTAGAATGGGAGGCATTTGGTGATTTCCAGGCTTCTGATGTACACAAACAAGTGGCAATCTCCTTCAAGACACCTAGATATAAGTCTCTTGAGGTTAGTACCTTGGTTGCTTTTGTTGTATGCTTACCATCAAAGAAGTTTGAGATCAATTAGTATGAAAAATGGGAGTAAGATGCTTTGTAGGTGCATACTGTAGGTGTTTTTAAGGTAAAAAGGGAGGCTTCAGGAACTAATAAAGAAGAAGAGAAGGGCTTGTGAGTCCCAGTTAAAGTAGGAAGTTAAGAAGTATGAGACGAATGTAGGGAGTTTAGAAGGAAAAAAAATGGTAAAAGAATTTAAGAGGAGATGAAAGATGGGAAGAGAAGCAACACAGATGTTTTAAAGAGAACAAGAAGCTGTTCCTGATGGAATTGAATAGGGTTGGAATGAAATAGGAGAAATAATGTGGAAAAATATAGGCAGTACAAAGGAGACAGGGAGAATTTTTTTAACTACAGTATTACAAAATGTAACAGATGAGAGAGGTGGAGCTATTCTATTTGAGTAGGGGTTGGGGAGAAAAACATTTTGGTGATTGAGAGTCTGTAAGTAAGAGAGATGAGAGTGTGTAAGTAAGCTTAATTATGGTAAGGCTCTAAAAGTGGATGGAATCACTTATGAAATTTTTAAGATTTGAGGTGAAAAGTGAGTGAATGGATGATAAGAATGCATGGGGTCATTACAGATGGAATGGTAACAGAATAGTGGCAAAGAGCATATATGGTTCTGTTTAAAGGTAAAGATTATGAGAATGAACAGCGAAGTTGTAGAGGAATAAAGTCTTAAAGTTATACTACATAAAATGTATGGGTAGAGTAATTATATAGATAATTGTTGTAAAAGCAGTGTATTAGGGGAAGGGTAGTGTTGATTCAGACTAGGATGAGGATGTGTAGATAAAATATTTGTTTTAAGGAGCAGGGGTGAAATGTTTCTGGAGAAAGGAAGGACTTTGTTTATAACAATTATAAGTCTGGAAACAAAAATTATTAAGTTGAGAAAAAGCTGTGACAAGTTTTGAAAATGTAAGGAATAGATGGAAAATGGCAGAATGGTGTCTGAAGTTTAAGAGTGTTGTGAAGAGGAAAATTATCTCCCTGTGAATGTAGAATTTTAGTAAGGATATGTAATATCTCCATGGTGTTTAGCTTTTATATGGATTATGGATTGGGTACTAAAAGAAGTGAAAGAGTGAGATTGAGAGGCATGCAAGTTTGATCAGTGAGGAAGAGTGGTGCGTCTGGAAAGTGCGTCATCCACTGTTTGCGATGACGCTACTCCAGTTGGTAATTCAGGAAAAAATTGCAAGCATTAGTGACTGACTTAAGAAGTATATGTACAGTCACTCAAAAAAATATCTTTACACAATTGTATTAGACAATAATGTGATACCATTGACGAAATATTTTGACAACCCTACCGAGACAACAGGATTTGCAGTGTTCATTTTGAAATTCACTGAAGCCCCCTCCCCCCAGTGAAAGAAGTTTTTTGAGCGGCTGTACTGTAGCAGGAGAAAGCTGATGGTGATTATGAAAGAAGTGTTGAAAATGTGAAGAGAAAGGGAACAGGTGGAAATTGTTATTAGTTTAAATTGAGACAATATGGAGGAAGTGAAGCATTTTAGGCATCTGGGACTGAATGTGTCAGCAATTTGGACAGTGAAGGATTTTCACAGAGTTGGTGAGGGAAAGAAAGGGTTCTTAACCTTGAGAATTGTGGATGCTGATGTGGAGGTGAATATGGAATTGTTTAACTGATATTGTTGTGTGGATATGAAACAAGTTACTAGTGTTAAAAAGCATATGCTTGATAGCAACAGGTGAGGTGAATAGGATGCACAGTATAGAATATACTGAATTAAGGAAGGTTTGTACAAGTGAATGAAGTATCCAACCAAGAGCTGACCAAGATTTGCTAAGATGAAAGAGATATGTTGAGAGAGTGGAAAATGAAAGTTTGATAAAAAGGAAAGAGTGTAAACTGTATTGCATTTCAGAGGTAGATGGTACAAAGGGAGGAGAGGCAAGGAGATACAGGATGGGACGAAGAATGTAGTAAAAGTGAGGATGTGCATAAAGGAAACAGCCTAGTCCTTGTATTACTAGAGAGAAGGCATCCAGCAGATTTGTGGGATTGATATTCTGCTTAAAATTTTTGACTAGTATGTACAGTGTCAGGTCTAAGCCAACATAGATATTTGGAGCCTTTTAGCAGAGTAGATGTGTCAGAGCAGTAAGGTGATTGAATGAATGAGAGTAAAGGAATGAAGGGTTTCTATCCGGCTGTAACTCTGATCAGCCTGCATTATTGTGGGAAAAAATTTAAAAAGCAAAAAAGAGAAAAGCTTTATTTTATGCTTTTGGATATTTATATACAGTCTGTTACTCAAAAGTAACACTTTTTATAAATAGTTCCAGAATTAATTAGAATATATTCCTTCATTTGTAGATAGAGAATCCAGTTAAGGTTTATGTGCAGCTACTGCGGCCATCAGACAAGAGTACCAGTGAATCTCGACCGTTCCAGTACCTGCCTCTTGATTCAGGTAGGCCTTTCACCTCTTTTAAGAGGTTAAAGAACAATTATGGCTTGTTCCAACGTATTCTGGGCTTAGACTCCCCTCTCACCAGTTCAGTATCTGGTGAAGATAACCTCCGGCACAAGACACCACCACAATCTCCTGGTTTTGGGAACTCTCTTAGTATAGAAGATACTAAGCCAAAACCCCCAACAGACCTAAAATTTATCAGCCCACCTTCTGCACTTCAACTTCGTCCACCTCCTGCTGTATCTCCTCCATTACTCTCTCAATCCAAACCATCACCAGTTGCTCCTACTGCTGGTATAATTCACCCTAGCTCTTCACCACCATTGTTGATATCTCCTGACCAAAGTGTAGAGGATATTCGGCAGAGATTGACAGCAACGTTAGAACGTAGGAAAGCTGGGGGAATGTCACCCAAGCCTGCCGGGCATCTTCGTCCATCACCATTTTGGTCAGATGATGCAAGTGTTTATTCTGATTCTGATATGCTTGATGATGTTCTGAGCCAAGGCAGTGTTAATGACTTGCTCTCTGCAGTTGGTGATGGATTTGCAGTATATGAAGACATTACAGGGTTACCAGATTCTTCAAACAACAACCCCCTCCCACCTGATGCTGTATATGGAGATGCTTCATATGCATCTTGTTATTCAAACTTAGAGTTCGTAATGGGTCAGGCTAAAGCTGTTGCTGCAGCAGCGTCTTCATCACTTACAACCAGTGATGATAGCAACACTAAATTAGAAGATGTACCTCCCTGTTTGCCTCCCAAAAAAAATCCTCGTGGGTCTACTGTTCAAATAGATGATGACTTTGGGGAATATGATACTCCCTCAAGTCAACCAATACATGCTAATAAGGCAGCACTATTGTTAGAAAGAGGTTTTCGGGCAGGAGGTCTCACAAAACTTAGCAGTAACCAGAGTCCATCCAGTAATCATAATGTCGATAATGCTCTGTATTATGACCCAGGGGGTCGTAATCAAGCCCCATTAGGCTCAGCCTCTGAGTGTGATGAGTTGGAGGACATGTGGGATGATACATCTAGTCAACCTCAGGAGCTTACTTGTGAACAATTGCCTCGCACCGTTCTTGATTTGTTTGTGTGATTTTTCTATTGTTCTTGAGGGAGTTTGAAGCCATGAAATTAAAACTTTTGAAAACATTTATTCATAATTTGCATTTATAATCTTTATTAACTCAGTTTTGCATACCATCAATTTCTTTTACATATAGTAAACTCTCACAGTTTTGGGCTTCATCATTTTATTTGGTTTATTTTGAACACTTTAGGGTTTTTAGACTAATAATTTTTGTTTGGAAAAAGCATTACTGTATATACATTGTGTCAAATGTCAGGAACAAAATTATTGTGACCCCATTTTGTGACTTCTCATTTGAGCTTGTTTCATTAACACATCACTCCTGCGTTGTCATTATGTCATTTGCTTTACCACGTTTTATACTATCCACTCTATATTCCTGGTTTTTTGATACCTTTGAATGATCGAGTCCAGTAATGACTTCTGGTTGTGGTTCTTTATTTAGTTTTAACGAGAAGCTCCTCAACATATTAAAAAAGCTGTAAACAATAGAGGCAGCTTAGAGTGGAATAACTTAGGCAAGAGTGAGTGTAGAAGGGTACTTACTACTGTACAGTACAACATTATTAAGGACTAAATGAAGCTGGGAAACTTTTAAAGTTAAGTAAGAAAGGACAGCTTCTTCAGGGAAGTATGTACCTTCAAGGAAGCCTTTAGAGTTGGTAAGTGCAGTGTTAAAGTGGTTCCAGCAAAAGATGGGTGATGGTATTCCTGTGTGTGATGTGGATCATTTGAATGCACTGGCAGCTGGAGGCATGTCCAAGCCTCTTGGCAAAAGCCATTGTTAGAACTGTACAGTAGTTGATTCTATTATTTTAAATTAATTTTATATCATTATCTTGCCTTAAAATAGATACTTTAAAGAACAAGGCAATGGTTGGATATTTGTGTATGGGGAGGGCATGAGATTAATGTTGCTTCACTTACTAAGGGGTACAATTTCTAGTTTGTGAATTTTATGTTTTTGGATTGGCCTTCACTCCAGTTAGCCAGAAATTGCAAGGATTTGTGTTTGCTGTTATAACATGATGTATAATATTTTTTATTATACAGTATTAATTGTTTAAAATGAATGTTAAATATGTTTTGGAAGTCAAAAGTGCGGGTTATGAACTAGTTCCGCTCCTGAGGACGTTTTTATGTTAGAAATGTACATAAGTCAGAACACATACCCTATGTGCACTATATCATAGCCCAAGTCCGTTTTATACATCTCGAATCACTTAATTTAAGAGAAAAGAAGAAATTGAATGACAAAATAGAGTAAACAAAACTAAATTTAAAGTTTAACACTTACACTGGAACCTGGCACTGGCTTGAATGTAGAGATGGGCATTTGCAGGAGTGATAAAGGTTTATTGGGATGGTTGAACTGAAACTTCCTTCTTTTCATCATAAATCTCTCTGTAGCATCGTAGATATTCATTAATACCTCTATGAATCTTGGTGAATCTTGCTTTTCAAATGATAGCAATTCCTCTTCAATAAGCCTGAAACCATCTGCCATTTCTCTTGTAATGAATCCCTTTGGTTCTGGAGTTTCAGCTTCCTCTACATCCGAAGACAAAATTGCTTCTCCAGTTCAATCAGGTCCTCATTGCTTAATTCTTCAGCATGAGACTCAAACAACTGTGTGACATCATCCTCATGAATATCAAGCTGGAGTTGGTTCCCAAGGTCTACCACTGTCTGTGTCACTTCCCCAACATCATTATCAATGCCCCTGAAATCATAAACAAACTGTGGGCAGTGTTTTTCCAAACACCATTTGCACTTACCTTGAACTAATTAAACCAGCCCCTACTAGCAACAAAGTCTTCCCCATCACTTTCACCAATATTTTTAGACTTCAAGTCAGCGTGCAAGCTTCTCACTTTTTCCTGAATCAGTGCAAGACTTAGGCAAATCCTGTTGATTTTGATCTTCCACCCATATCACTAACAATCTTTCCATTTCAATTAACAATCCACTTCTTTGTTTTGTTATCACATTTGAGCACATTGGTGTAGATCATTTTACATATTCAAGAATTTTCTCTTTGTCTTTCAAAATTGTTCTGACTGTTGACTGAATGAAGCCCAACACTACCAATGACTTAGAGTGTTTCGTCTTTTTCAGAACATTTGATTACATAAACTTTCACTTCCATTGTATTTGTTTTCCTTTTCTTGGATGCACTACTATCACTTGCATCAGGTTTGTGTTTAGGAGCCATGATGAGGGCAGAAAAAGAAAGTTCATAAGCAAAAAATAATTTGCACTGGATCATACACATTAATGCGGTGAGGGTAAAGCGTACCGACACTCCCTCAAGGCGCATGGCTGGGCGATAAATCACTTCCCACCCGCCGCTGTGCCTCGCCTCTAACCCATGCAAGCTAGTTCTCGTATGTAAATGCTATGAACCGGTTGTACTTAAGTTGGATTCTTAAAATAATTGACCTTATGGGGCCTCCTTCATATCGGCTGGTGTTTGTAAGTCGGACATTCGTAAGTCAGGGACCCTCTGTACAGTACACTTTTAGCTTTAGAATTTTAGAAAAATAAAAAATGCCATCTGTGAGATTAAAGAGTATTGAAAAAAAAATTATATATGAATTAATTTAATATTTTTTTTCATGGCTTCTGCTTCATTTAAGGTCAATATTTAAAATTATAAAACAAAGGGCTGGTATGTACAATATTCTTATTTCATTGGTGATGTTTCCTATTTTATGCATCACAGAATTTAAACTGATGAACTTAATGTTAAGTGTGATCATTCTTTGTCGATCAACAAATCCTGTTAAGGGGAGTGTCTGGCTGAAGCACAAAATTTGTTAATAATTGATAATCAATATAAATTTCCTTTCAGCAATTAAGGACACCAGAAACATTGTTGCTATACCCCTGAATCAATTCTGCCTAATCCCTGATACCGATTTTTCCTTTATATACTTATCAATTTTCAAAATCCTACTTCTCCATAACTTCTAGCTAGATTACATTGAAATTCATCTGGAATATAGGTAATTTACTCCCTTTGAATGTGACATATAGATATTTCTGATTATCACATTTGTTTTGGGTGCATGAAGTTTTTCCTAACTTACCATTTTATCCTCCTAATATTTATAAAGATAAATCAGCAAATAATAAACCAAGCCAAATATAAAGTATATCTATATGTTTAGCCATGCACAATACTGTATGTTATTCTACTACTAAGTTTTAGTTTTATTAAAATTGACCCATAAATGGCCAAGCCTCAGGGATTTCAAGGTTAGAAGAACTCGTTTTGAGATACAGGCCCGAGAAGGGTGGCACGAGAGCAACACCCGGTCGAACCTCACCTTGGCTTCTTTTATGGGCAACTGTGACACAAGCAGCCTCGTACTCTGGTCCTGCTGTTAGCGAGCTGAGAAAGGTGCCAAGTACTGATATTTACCAAGTGATTGGTATTACTTTGCACCAAAATATTACAGCTTTTGTTACATAAACAGAAGGTCCCTCTAAATGAGGGGGGGGGGGGGGTTAGAACAATCCTGCATGGCTACATAATATTACAAATTATGCAATCAAAATACGTCAGCAGATAGCCATAGGCAACAGCTTTCCTAAACAATTTTTCTGAATATTTTCGTAATTTTCCGATTTTTATAGTATTTTCAGCCAGATGTTCCCCTTAACTTTCAATATTTCTCATAAACGGCATGATACAGAATGTGTTTCAAGTGGAGCAGTAGGTTTTGAGACTAATCACTGTACTGGAAGTGGACATATAGTGTGGCAAAATGATGTTTGATTGATAATTGCTACCATCTTAAGAGGTAATATTGTGCAAACTGGAATTTGAGTCAGGGCCCAACCAGGTTTGGGTGACCATCAATCTTTATGATATGTGCTAAGTTGACCATTTTGAAGATCCAATTAAAAATATGCTAACCCGCTAACCCATAGCTCGGAGAATTTACATCATTATAGTGTGATACAGGAGAAAAATGATGATTGCATAAGTATTGTATGCTGTTTTAGGTGCTAGTGTGAGAGATGATGGTGCACATATATGCTCTATAAAGATAATATATGTCATTTTGAAGGTAATAGGGGATAATGTTGAAGATTATGTCAACTGCTCATTGCATTAAAGTGTGAATGGTATAATGTTTTATTGCACTAAAGCATTACTTTGTGATAAGTTAGGATATAATGAAGATATTTCAGCATGTCTCCATTTTTCCTGCTTTGTAGTTTTGCCTTAAAGTTAATGCAAAACCAGTATATGTACCAAAACTGATAATCTAGTCAAAAAAATTAAAACATGGTTGTGACCAAGAGATCCAATCACTTGTGGAGCCTCATCTTCTAGTCATACAACAGTGTAGTAGTTTACAGTTATTGAGACTTGATAATTTAAAGGATAAGTTGCAGCTAGTCAACATAAGTGGAGTTGTTTGTCTCAGCAGGTGTCTTGATAATGGCACTGATTATGTTAGCATCATCACTTTATCAGGGACAATATGTGTCTTCTGTTTTTTCTTTTATAATGAGATTATATATGTACAGTACAGTACTGTACTAATAACATTTGCACTAGAAAAGGAGATACTGTACAGTAACTATTTATATGGATGAGAATTTTTTTATGGAAATCTTCATGAAAAAACTGCTGTTACTCCTTGTGAAGAACAAATGACATTTTAAAGTCTTCATCATCCCCAGTGGTGCTTTACTAGCTAGATGATGATGATATTAGTTGTGGGATATCAGAGTTGCAGTTTATGACACCATACTACAGTGCACACCATGTCTTATTGGGGTGTCATACAAACTGAATCAGATGCCATAAGACCAAATGGAAGGAAATTAATTTAGAATTTAAAAGCTATTTATTCCTTTCAACATTACAACTAGAGGATACAAATTATATTTTTGAGGCCTTTGAATTAAGGAAAGAAACCATGGCATGAATGTAAAGAGGTGAAATTTTGAAGTTCAGTACTTTACCATAAAGGTGAAATTGTTGAACTAGTCCTCTGATGTAACTGTACAGTATGATACTTGGCATTCTAGTCAATATTTTAGACCAATTAAGATATTGTAATAGGAATCTTAGAAAATCAGTTACACAAACATTACCATTTTTCCCATCAGCTTCATGTATATAAAGTAATCTCCCCGTTAGCCGGAATAATTGTGGCAGAGCTGTTCCGGGTTTGAGAGATTTCTGGGTACTGAGACATTTTCTCATCCACGGAATTTTTCCGGGAACTGGTGGTGAATATTTAGGTGTCGGACAGACTCAGAGCTGTATTTATTTATGCAATATATTGTGCACACCAGCAGATGCTGATGTTTTGAGCTTGTGATGCAGGCAGGCCAAATGGTGATATGATGATACAGGACGGCCTGCCTTTGTCCTGTACAGTATAGTCTCGATTTACGCGTTTGGTCATTTACGTGGCACCTTGCCAGACGGACAATTTTTATTTACACAGTTCATTCGATCATTTATGCTGGAAGCGGCACGGGCAGGGTGCACACAAGGTCGCCCAGTCAACAAAACATTACCGAGTTCTTCACCCGCCACCCACCACAACCGGCCCAAGTCAGTGATAGTAAGGATGTGGACTTTGAGGGGTTTGACAAAGAGGCCCTGCAAGCCTCTGTGGTGGATAGTGATACAATTGGTACATGCGATACAGGTGAGGGCCAATAATCTGCCCTCTGCCTCGGAACCAACCCCCCATCCCCGTGTGCCCAGCCATCTTTTCTACTTACGTAAGTGTTAAAAAACCTAATATTATTGATATTTCTCTTAAATATTAATTGTGTGTGCATACCATCTTAAAATTAAGATGTTATTTTTACTACAACGTACGTATTGTGTCGGAAAAAGTGTAGTTTGGGGGTCGGCCCATTCTCTATTTCAATTAATTTCATATGTTCTGTTATTTCGTTAAAGCGTTTCTTGTTTTACGCGGACCTCCACGGGTTCAATTGACCGCGTAAATGAAGACTATACTGTACCATATCCTGTAGCAGGTGTTGCTGTCACTTTCCTCTTCCTCCATGAAGGAGGGATTGTACACACACTATATACTGTATGTACACCCTCTACACACTAGCCTACAGTAGACATACACTGTCCAAGTTCTAAACTATTTATTATTTATGTTTTTTACCGTGCGTTATTTGATTTTAGGCTTAAACTTTTATTTTAATTTGGGGGACACATGAACTAAGCTGTTGCTTCACCAGGGATGTAATTACCACAATCAATCAATCAGTCAATCACTGTCCACTCTGGTATGTATAGGCTGCACAACACAGATCATATGTGAAAACAGCAGTGATCAAACGAACAAACAGCTGTCAATGAACTAAGAGTGTCATGATGTTAGAGTTTGAGGAGATAGGCTGTGAGATACATTAGCTAATCATAGGCATCCCTTAAAGTCACATGACAGTAGTAGCCAGTTGTAGCTCACGAGCACTGAGCCTACCCATGATGCCATCTCTCTAAAATTAGTTCAAATTCCCGATTCGGGGAGATTTTCTCGGTATATTCTGCCAATGTGCTGATTGCAGTTTCTTGGAAATTCATTGGAATACCTGGAATGGATATATTTTTCCTGGAAATTTTCTGAATGTTAAAAAAAAAAAAAATCTTGCTATTGGAGAGTTCCAGCGATCAAAGAGTCCGGCTAACAGAGGATGACTTGTAGATGTTTTGTTCACCCTACAGAGAATATATATATATCTCTCTATCTCTCTCTCTCTCTCTCTCTCATATATATAGTGTATATATATACTGTATATATATATATATATTATATATATATATATATATATATATATATATATATAGAGTCGACCCTCGTTAATTCGGACTAATAGGGGGGGAAGGGTGTCCGTTTTAGCCGATTGTCCGAATTAACCGATTTAGGGGTTAATATTGCATTATTTTTCAAAGTCATTGTTTTCGTCACGATTTTATCCCACTTTCCACTGTAATACATACGTAATTTCAGCAAAAATATTACAATTCCGTGAATGTATTATATCAAGCACAGTATGAATAGAATACCATTGTAATATAACAGTATTTTAACCGAAAACTACTAAAAAAACGAATAACATCTCAAGAACATCGGAAGCTTAGGTAAAGTCTTTTGTTTTCGTCATGTATTTTATCCTATTTTACATTGAAATACATCACGTTTCAGCAAAACTACTATTTATTTCCAAGAATATATTCATTCAGGCGCAGTTTAGGTAAAATATACGTGTGATGTAACAGTTTTTTAACTGAAAACGATTCGAAAAACACGTACCCTCTAGCCCTGTTCAAGGAGAGGACTGGGAGAAGCTGTTTGGTGCTGCAGACGATGACAAGGAAAGTGATTTGGATGGATTTTAATGAAAATATTCAGAAATATTGTATCGTAGTATTTATTCAAGTCAATTAGGATAGGATATTAATGTAATACAACAGTTTTTTAACTGAAAACCAATCGAAAAGCGATTACGGTAACATCTTTTGAATGAAAGAAAGCGAAAGTCATTGTTTTCGTCACGATTTTATCCCACTTTCCACTAATACCTACGTCATTTCAGCAAAAATATTACATTTCCGTGAATGCATTATATCAAGCACAGTATGAATAGAATACCATTGTAATATAACAGTATTTTAACCAAAAACTATTAAAAAAACGAGTAACGTCTCTAGAACATCGGAAGGTTAGGTAAAGTCTTTTGTTTTGGTCATGTATTTTATCCTATTTTACATTAAAATACATCACGTTTCAGCAAAACTACTATTTATTTCCGAGAATATATTCATTCAGGCACAGTTAAGGTAAAATATACATGTGATGTAACAGTTTTTTAACTGAAAACGATTCGAAAAACACGTGTGCCGTCTAGCTGATACTCAACAGCTGGTGGTGCGTCATGCATCGTTGTAAACAATAGGAGGTTGAAGTAGATTACCGGGTATTATATTAAGTGTGAAATATCGAAAAGGTTTTTATTACCGGTATTTTTTGTAGATCAATGAGAACTGTGATACCGTATATGATATGATAAGTTAGCCTGTGCTAAGAACTTCAACATAGACTATTGAAAACACGTTGTAAGGTAATTTAGCCTATTGTAAGTTGGTGAGCTTCATTTGCTGAAGGAACTACACAACTTTTCATTACTAATTGGTACAAATTTTACGCGGTTAATTCAACCCACGGCGGCCCGCGTAAAGTGGGAAACGTGTAAAGTGAATAACATAACATATGGGATTAATTGAAATAGAGACCGGGCCGACCCCCAAACTCCACTTTTTCAGACACAATACCTACATTGTAGTAAAAATAACTTCTTAATTTTATGATGGTATATACACACAATTAATAATTAAGAGAAATATCAATAATATTAGGTTTTTTAACACTTACATTAGTAGAAAAGATGACTGGGCACACGGGGATGGGGGGTTGGTTCTGAGGCAGAGGGCAGATTATTGGCCCTCACTTGTATCACTGGTATCAATTGTATCACTATCCACCACAGAGGCTTGCAGGGCCTCTTTGTTAAACCCCTCAAAGTCCATATAAGTCCATATCCTCACTATAATTATCACTATCACTGACTTGGGCCGGTTGTGGTGGGTGGCGGGTAAAGAACTCGGTAATGTTTTGATGACTGGCCGACCTTGTGCGCACCCTGCTCGTGCCGCTCTCCGCGTAAAGGGGTACACGCACCGCGGAATGTGAGCATTCCGGTTTCGGCAGGGTACCGCGTAAACGTGGAAACGCGGAATGTGGGACCGCGTAAAGCGAGGGTTGACTGTATATATATATATATATATATATATATATATATATATATATATATATATATATATATATATATATATATATATATATATATATATATATATGAAGAAACTTGATAACTTTCATTATTATACAATTTTGGGAGCTTCCTATTCATAGGAAAATACAAGTCCAGTTCATTTTTTGATTCTCTCATGTATTGTTCGAGGGTTGTGCCATTGTTTGTATGAGTATACACAGAAAAAAGTATGAGTACACATGTATGTAGAGGGGCTCATTGATTTTCACCTGTTCATCCCATCCACCATCATGATATTTTTTTTTTTTTTTTTGTGTATCACGGATTACTAAATTAGATGTTCAAGCTGCATGAATGTTTCACAAACATATTTTTGTGTTTCCTTTTACTGTGAAAGTCAAGTCATATTCTCACACTGGAAGCAATTTGTTACTGTGTGTTTTTTACTGAGTACAGTGCCTTGCTTTAATTAATAGGCAAAACAAAGTATTAGGTGCTGCCTTAAATTATTATTTCACTATTTTGATAAGTTTAAGAACAGGGTGTCTACTACTATAAGTCAAGGAAAGCTACGAGTCAAAGAAAGTTATGGAATTTCTGAATTTTCTTGGAAATATCGAGAAATTTTTAAAGATGATAGATTATGCTTTTCTTTAGTCTTGTAAGCATTATTTTGATGGATTTTTGCAGGTGCTGCTGTAAATATAAGGCTTAAAAATAATTTTAATGTTATCAACAGCATTGTAAAGAATATTGAGCTTTTATAGTTAGTGCAACTATTTTTTTATAACTATGAGGATTAATATCCATTCTTCAATACTTTCAACATTAGGCACCATGTACCGGCTCCACTGAAAATGTGTCAAAATTCATTATGCTTACAGTATAAGTAATTTTATAGTTATGTTACATTTAAATAGATATGATATTTAATTACTTTTCAAGCTGGAACTGGGAATTTAGTACTGTGTATCAAAAGCTGCCCTGTAAGGGTCAGTACCCAGAGGACTAGGGGAATATCACTTTAGAATGTAAATTATGACTATTTATTTGATTATGTATGTACAGTCCCCTTAACTAGTGCATTTACAGGACCTCCTCAGATTTTGTGCATTGTGGCAGCACTGTTTGTTTCCATTTGACAGAAGGAAACTCGCATTTGTAAGCATAATTTGGAGTCAAATTAAAGCAATATTACAGAAAATATCTCGGAAATAATGATTTGTGCAATGTTTATATGATGAGCCTCTGTAAATGCATTAGTGAAGGGGACTGAACATGTCATGGAATTTTCTGGGAAAGCCTTAGCATTTTCTTTCCAAATATGTGTGGACACCCTCTAAGACTGATTACATTAGAGATGTACGTGTATCTACATAGCACTGTAGACCTTTATCGGGAATGATTGATGAGTTGTAGATAAATTTTATACTGTATTTCTTGAAATAGCATTTTGACAGAGTACGGTATGCCAGGTTTTGAACCTTTTCATAGCTTTTCTTAATATATAATCTTCTCAAAGGAAATACAGTATTTGGTAAGGCTTAATATTTTGTTGCTCTCTTTTTATTGATATTTTATTGTTAGCAATATGTAATTCATGCTTCTTGTAAGTTTCCTGATGAAAGATATAAGAGTACTGTCTAGTCATAAGTTTGTTACTGAAGAGTTTTGAGTTACATTGTTTTCAGAGTTTAGTAACAAGAATAAATAGTACTGTAGTTTATATGAATCTCATATATTGATATCAGTTGTGTATTCAGAGATAAGTCTTAAAATGTTCAAGATTGTTAGTGGATGATGTGACATGTATTAAAGGGTGATTCACTCTGCTTTGCATTCTTACCTTCACTTAAATGTTTTGTAATATAAAAGGAACTGAGTAAAATTCTCCCTTCTTTTTTTTTCTGTACTTTGAAATGCTTATTTATAGCTTTTGGCAGCTATGAACATAGCACTATTCAGATTGTCAAAATCCTACGGTTTAACCCCTTCACAATGGGGATGTCATTTTGGATAATTTATTTGGCTAACATCAGATGATTTTATTCAGCTCATAGGCAACACCATACACAAGGGGTTAAGTAAAAAAAATATACTGTATATCACATGAACCTCAACAAATACTCGGTCGAAGTTATTTAAATTCAAGTAATCTACAGTCTTTTTGTACAATTTCAGTGGAAATATCATAAGCAATATACTGCATGGTAGCCAGCATAGGAGAGACAACTTCGAGAGAAAATGTGAATTGAAATATTAACACTATGATATAGTATATTGTAATGTTAATTACAATATATTTCATCTCTTGGAGAAGTGCTAAAAATGTTGACATATCTCCTTTGGTCTAGAGATATAACTTTGATTACAAAAGACTGGACTGTTGCCCAGAATGGTTCATGAGATTTTGTATGTACTGTAGTGCTTTGCTTTAAATGTATGAAAAATCACATGCAATATAAAAAATCGCATTGTTACTTCTTCTAATTTTCTTATAAAAAGTGGCACAAAGCACTGATCACCACTTAGCATCATACTATGTGATCACATTATTACATAGAAGGCATTGAAATACACTATTGTTTTGAGTGTGGTACTATGTTGTTATGCCCTCTCACCATGCACCCTCACACACATTAATATATAAAAACATGATTATACTTGTATACTGAGTACAGTATACATGTAATTTTGAGGGAAAAAATCCCCTTTCATCGTAACCCACCCATCTCTGTGAATGCATGCATACATCCATATATGTTCCCACCCTCTAACTTACACATCCTCTCTTATTGTCAGGATTTTTAGCACTAGGGCTTGGGATTATCTGAAAAATGTGGTTTATGTGAAACTTATAATGGCTGAAGGTAGGTTATTGAATATACAGTACAGGTACTTGCATTCGTCACTTTTTTTTTTCGGTGATATACAACTGAATTTCAGACCATAGATGTAGGGAATGTATTTTAATAATAAATAATAATAATAATTAACAGTTTATTGAAAGAGCATGGCAGCCGGAAGGCTGAAAATATACAGTTACATAATTGGGGAATGGGTCTCTTGATTTACAAATAATATACAAGTAACATTAGTGATACAAACATGATATATAATAACTAGGTGGGGAGAAGGTCAAACTACAGGACATTTCAACATAGTGACTGTGTAAAAATAAGATTGACTGGGAGTGAATACTCTGGTTATTACAAGTTATTGATAATTTTTACAATGGTTGGGACTGGGCTGTTCTTATGGCGATCAGTTCGTGCTCGTATGGGCTGGATGCGGTTCTGGTGTTGAACAGCAATTCTCGGACGAGGGATCTCGAGGGTAGTAGGAGTTGGTGTCGAGGATGGTGCAGAAGCTTCTCACTAAATTTGCAGATGAGGTCGTGGTGATAGTCAGTGAGAGCCGAGAGGGTCAATGTGTTGAGCGCTTCTTGATATGTGGAGGGGGAAGGGGAGAGAATAATCCTGCATGCCCTCTTTTGCACTTTTTCGAGGTGTTTACATTGTGTGGCATTCAGGGAGGAAGACCAGGTAGGGGAGGCATAGGTGAGCTTGGGAAGTATGAATGTTGAGTAAAAACTGAGGAGCTCGGGCGCAGGAACTCCAAGGGACTTGAGTCGGCAGAGGAGGTGAAGACGGAAACTGGAGGATTTGACAACTTCACTGGCTTGTGCTTTCCAATTTTAGTTTAGTTTCTTGCTTCTGTGTGAAATTATGGAAAAATATAGTGGTTGTGCACTACTTAGTAGGGAGAGAATGAGGACTGTGTTTATGTAAATAAAAAGGTATTTTATTTTACTTGTTTGTTTAGTTTATTTGGGAAAACACTGTATCACCAGTTTCACTAATTTAAACATTGTTCAGCTTATAATAACATACATACATTCATACATACATAGAAAAAATGAGTTGTTCCAAATAATTGAATTGCCCTGAGAATTATATATTGTGGCTAACCAACCAGTATTGTTGAGCCATGTGAGGTTATCTCCAAGATGGACTTGGTTTCATTTTAGTACACATCTATTATAAAGATATTGCAGAATGTCCTTTTATTTGAAGTACAGTGATCCCTCGGTTAACGAGCGCCTCGATTAACGAGATTTCGGTTAACGATTTACCTTCCATAAGATTCTTAACTTCGGTTAACCCGCAATCCCTTGATTAATGAGTTTTTTACGAGCCTACTTCAACATGTTTTCGCTTGCATTTGGCGGTCCACCAGCTGTAGTATTAGTCCGCTAATACAGTAATCGGTTTTAGGGCTTAAACTACTTACTATTTTAGTAAATATCAAGAAGTTTATACTATTCAATAATTTTAAAAGTTTAATATTAACTTTTTTAGTCATTTTAACAATTATTGAACATAATTGGAGGTAAAGAAACTAGTTTCTGGCGTGCCATCCAGCCTGTTAACACACCAGACAGGCGTTAGTCTCTCTCTGTTTTCAGTGGAGGTAACATCTTGCTTGAGACTCTCTTCAACTAAACGCTTTTTTTCTGTGTTTCCAAGCAAATTATTGATCATTTTGAAATTTATTTTACATATTGACAATATATAATGCAGTGCAGTGTTGATTTAAAGAAAATAATCTTGAATTACACCAAGAGAACTAAAATTTTATGGGTGAAATGGTGCCATGGGGTGACTTCTCTTCCACCCCAATGCCTTCTCTTCTCCCTTCTCCACCCCCATTCTAATTCCCATCATCATCATCATCCAGGAGCCTTCTACATACACACCTCAAAGTAAGTGTACTTTTCTACCTTTTTTGTTGAATTTAGGCAATTTTCGGTGAGCTGGAACCAATTACCCAAAAACCTATTGAAACAATGGTTTCGGTTAACGAGTTTTCGGTTAACGAGCAACCTGCTGGAACGGATTGTGCTCGTTAACCGAGGGACCACTGTAATGTTATTCCTAGAGAATGCATTTTGTAAATTGCATTTTCAATCATAATTTAGCCTGAAGAGATTTATAGGTTTGTGCAGTTGGGAAAACTTTTAATTCAATGGTGGTTCTAATCAAGGCAGAAAACTTTTAACTATTCAGTGTACATCATGGAGAGAACCAGGACTGGATAATTTTTATATAATATCAAAATTATCCAGAACAAAGTAATAAGCACCTATAAGTAATTATTACTTTGTTCTGGGACATTAAAGCTGTATCTGTAGTATGCAGAATACATGATTTTTTTTTGTTCTTCAATCACTGAAGTTTGCTTTTGTAAAATATTGTATAAAACACTTCACATCATGTTAAAACTTTTATTTTAATTGAGTGAAATATTTGGTTAAAATTTGGTTTAACCATTGTCATATTTCTAGCTATTTTGGTGGTTGTATGTGCAAGTTTGGGTCTGATTAATTGTACAAAAGAGTGAGAGTGTAAATGTGTCTTGGTATCTGTGTGCGAGTGATACACACAGACACGCTCTAATTATGAGTCAACATTAATGTACAGTATGTGTAGATATAGATGTCATGTGCTAATGGGGTCTTTATACAGTATGTTTGTTTTTTGTATTAATTTTTTTGTCATATTGGTGAGAATTTGTCTTGGTGTTTTTGGTTTAGAAAGTATTAGCTCATTTATTTTTTAAGATAACAGAAATCTGTTGTCAATGTCGTAGCATTCTTCTCATTGTCAGCATTGATATCTAGTTAATTTTTATGTTAGACTCAGTAGCTAAGCTTTAAACAGACAAACATTTTCCTTAGCTTTTAGAGCTTGGTTTAATGTTAGTTTGAGTTATTGCAAATGAGACATTTGCGTGGATCTAACAACTTTTATTGTTTAAAAAAAATATATACCGTTCAACATGTGTTTTTCATGGGAAATTCTACATACATTGAAATATTAATTATCAATTCAATATTTTAGCCTAGTTGTTGTTCTATGCAATACTGTACATATAATATAATAGAAGGAAGGCAATACAGTGTATACTCAAAAGTTAGACTGATGGAAAGGGAAAAGTTCAAGATTTTATTTATTGAGGTACACAGTAAGTTTGTTTAGGATAAGATGTAATATTTATGGCATACTTTCAGTGCAAAACCTCAAGAAAATCATAACTTGTTGTTAAGAGATGACTTAGTAAGATTCATGAAATTACATGGTCATGTGTATCCCTTCACCTTGTGAAGCTAATTCTGGGAATGCTGAAAGAATTTCAGAACAAAATTTATTGATGTTAAAAATAACTTTCATAGCTATGGATGGGTGAGAGAGTACAGTATTGTGCAGGAGAAAAACTAATAAGAAGCAGTGATAGATTTCCATTTAATGCTCATATCTGTTGCATGTCCAGATTTATGTGATTTTAATGTTGAAATTAGAAGAAGTCATGGATCTGCTTGTACCCCAGGTAGGGCTTGAAACTGCTCTTCACACAGAGGTGTAAAAGTGAGCAGGCCACCAGTACTGTTGGTGTTTCACAAGAAACCCGTTCAACCCACCTCAACCCTGTGTGGTACACATGCGGCTGCAGGGGTGTGACAGATAGATCCAAAGATTGATTAATGTGCGTGTACCCCAGGTGGAGCGCAAAACCACCTGGGCTACATCACCGACCCGGGGTACACACACATTTGTTGATCTTTGGATATAAGTCAAGAATTCTTTATGTTGCTATTGTTGGTCTGGAGTGATAGATTATGGATGGCACTGTAAACATTAGGTTGCAGTTTTTGGTAGATGAGACATGAAATTTGGAATAATTTTACACCTTTAGTGATTGAAGAGGAACGAGCAAAAATTACAAACAGTTGTGCTTGCATTCTGTTGAATATCAGAGTCTAGTAAAATAACATTGCCAGTAAAGCAGAAAGATGTCAGTAATTGTAGTCTAATTGCAAAATATAGTAAGGTGTAAATAAATTAGAGGTAATGCTTTTGTTTGTTGGATCTTGTTGGAAAGTGCAGTGAGTGACTGAATAAATCACCTTGTAGCTAAGTTGTAGAGAAAGAAATAGAATAAGAAAAGTGTGTGTTTTTGTGCATGTGTACAGTACATGTGTGTGGGACACTGCTATATTGTTAAAAGGTAATTACATAAGTAATATTGAAATACTATGCTAATATTTTATGGGTTCACAAGGTATCATGCAGTAAAAAATTGTCACAATCGAGAGAGCTGTGTATCGGTTACTTGTGTGCAAATTTTTCTGCCTTTACCAAGTATTGTATGTTAATTTCAATTTCCTTCGTGATGACTCTTGCAGTCTGTTCCATACAATATTCCACTTTTCATAACACCATACCAGCACCTCTATCTTTCAGATACTCTTCAGTTTTTCTCTATCTTAATTTTTTATGTTAATCTTTCTACCCTTCATCTCACTATTGTACACATTATTGATATTCCTATAATTATTCATCCTTTCCGTGTGCTAGTATCTCTTAATAACTCTATCCTTTCTGTGTGCTAGTATCTCTTAATAACTCTATCCTTTCTGTGTGCCAGTATCTCTTAATAACTCCATCCTTTCTGTGTGCTAGTATCTCTTAATAACTCTATCCTCTCTGTGTGCTAGTATCTCTTAATAACTCTATCCTCTCTGTGTGCTAGTATCTCTTAATAACTCTATCCTCTCTGTGTGCTAGTATCTCTTAATAACTCTATCCTCTCTGTGTGCTAGTATCTCTTAATAACTCTATCCTCTCTGTGTGCTAGTATCTCTTAATAACTCTATCCTTTCCGTGTACTAGTATCTCTTAATAACTCCACCCTTTCTGTGTGCTAGTATCTCTTAATAACTCCACCCTTTCTTTGGAACTTCTTTCTCTTCTTAGGCACTTTAGACACATACATATACTGTATGCTGGAATTGCTTACGTGTTGTTGACTGATGCCATCATTCAGGGGTGTCATTGGGGGGGGGGGGGGGGTAATTGCCCCACCCCCAAGACCTGGCTTGCCCCTCCCAAGGGCCGTCTTGCCCCTCCCAAGGGCCGTCTTGCTCTCCAAGGAAAATTTTAATTATTTTCCATTTTCATATACTGTAGATGAATTTGGATTTGGTGAGAGCATCTCAATGGTATTTTTACTATGCATAATTAAACAAACTGATAAGTATTCATCTATTTTCATCGTTCCCATTGCCTATCATTGAAAATATAAAACATGTTGGAAAAAGTTCCGTCTGTTACAGCACCACCTGGCAGCACTACGGTGGAGCCTGATTTTGACCCTTACTCGTTACATGTAATGGTGTTGCCTCCCCCCCCCCCCCCCCCCCCCTTAAGCAAAATCTAAAATGACACCCCTGCCATCATTGTTGTTGTTCATAACTTTTGTTACTTGGACATGTTTTGATGTGGTGAATGAGGTAGAAAAATTTAAGAAACTGTTTTGATTGTTGATATTATGTCTAAAGGTGCAAAGTTGGTGTCAGATAACTAAGGAGTTTCACACACCAAATCTTCAGGTCTTGATGCAGGAGACCTTAATCATTGGATAGTTTATTGTCCATTCCTGAAATTTTTTTCTTTTGATCTGTTGCCTGCAAGCTTATATATGGTTCATCCTGCCTTTTTCTGTGATTACTGGTGCCTCACTGCACAGTACAGTCGACCCTCGTTAATTCGGACAAATAGGGGGGGGGGGGGAGGGTGTCCGTTTTAGCCGATTGTCCGAATTAACCGATTTAGGGGTTAATATCGCATTATATTTCAAAGTCATTGTTTTCGTCACGATTTTATCCCACTTTCCACTGTAATACGTACGTAATTTCAGCAAAAATATTACATTTCCGTGAATGTATTATATCAAGCACAGTATGAATAGAATATCATTGTAATTTAACAGTATTTTAACCGAAAACTAGTAAAAAAACGAATAACATCTCAAAAACATCGAAAGCTTAGGCAAAGTCTTTCGCTTTCGTCATGTATTTTATCCTATTTTACATTGAAATACATCACGTTTCAGCAAAACTACTATTTATTTCCGAGAATATATTCATTCAGGCGCAGTTTAGGTAAAATATACGTGTGATGTAACAGTTTTTTAACTGAAAACGATTCGAAAAACACGTACCCTCTAGCCCTGTTCAAGGAGAGGACTGGGAGAAGCTGTTTGGTGCTGCAGACGATGACAAGGAAAACGATTTGGATGGATTTTAATGAAAATTTTCTGAAATATGGTATCGTAGTATTTATTCAAGTCAATTAGGATAGAATATTATTGTAATACAACGGTTTTTTAACTGAAAACCAATCGAAAAGCGATTACGGTAACATCTTTTGAACGAACGAAAGCGAAAGTCATTGTTTTCGTCACGATTTTATCCCACTTTCCACTGTAATACGTACGTCATTCCAGTAAAAATATTACATTTCCGTGAATGCATTATATCAAGCACAGTGAATAGAAAGCCATTGTAATATAACAGTATTTTAACCAAAAACTAGTAAAAAAAACGAGTAACTTCTCTTGAACATTGGAAGGTTAGGTAAAATCTTTTGTTTTCATCATGTGTTTTATCCTATTTTACATTAAAATACATCACGTTTCAGCAAAACTACTATTTATTTCCGAGAATATATTCATTCAGGCACAGTTAAGGTAAAATATACATGTGATGTAACAGTTTTTTAACTGAAAACGATTCGAAAAACACGTGTGCCGTCTAGCTGATACTCAACAGCTGGTGGTGCGTCATGTGTCGTTGTAAACAATAGGAGGTTGAAGTAGATTACCGGGTATTATATTAAGTGTGAAATATCGAAAAGGTTTTTATTACCGGTATTTTTTGTAGATCAATGAGAACTGTGATACCGTACAGGTAGTCGTCGACTTACGACCTATGCGACTTACGTCTGTTCGACTTTACGACCGGCGGTACGACAGTTTTGGCCCCAGTCTCCTGGCACTGCCGGGAGCTGGAGCCGCGCGCATCCCCGCGCTCAATTACAAACACACAGTGATTTACTTAAACCTGACGACCGTAACAATAATGAACAGAGAAAATGTTGATAAAATATGACTTAAAGATGATTATATTATCATTACACATTATAATATACGTAAGGTAATTATAACATAGGCCGACTTACGACCAGATCAACTTACGACCGGGCGGCCGTAACCAATCTAGGTCGTAAGTCGACGACTACCTGTATATGATATAATAAGTTAGCCTATGCTAAGAACTTCAACATAGACTACTGAAAACACGTTGTAAGGTAATTTAGCCTATTGTAAGTTGGTGAGCTTCATTTGCTGAAGGAACTGCACAACTTTTCATTACTAATTGGTACATATTTTACGTTTCCATTGTTTACTGGCAGTGAATGGTAAATATTTTTCATGTCTGAAGCTAAAAGTTGCATCCCCCCCCCACGCTAGTGGTGGAGACGTTACATTTAACCAAAAAGACGCTGGTATTTTATCCCAGCAGTGGGTGGACCAGCATTTTAGCTTAAGGTCCGCATAGGTAATACAGTACAGTGGGGTATGCTATAACGAACGGATCCTACTACGAATATTCCTATAACGAACTGTTTTACCTATAAAATTGAGAATGCTATAACGAACGAAACTCCTACAACGAACATAATTTAATTTTTTTTTTCTAATTTATTGTTTTATTATTACAAATATTAATGATATTCTTTATTTCAGGGGTTTAGATGCATATTTATGCACTTTTTTACAATTTTTACAATTTTATATTATATTTTTCAGTGTTAAGTGGTTGTATTTGGGGGCCTGGAACGGATTAATCCTATAACAAACGAATGCTATAACGAACAAGGTTCTAGAACCAATTAGATTCGTTATAGCATACCCCACTGTATTCCTAAAAAAAAAGAGTTCGTTCAGATTTTGTCCGAATTATCCGAAATCCGGATTAAAGGGGTCCGAATTAACGAGGGTCGACTGTATATGGTTTCTTGGTCTTAAATAGTCTGCTTTGAAAATGTGCCACACAGGGTCACAATTGGGCTGCAGAGAATGGGTTAAACTCAATTGTCAATATTTTGCACTATATGGTGGGCTGCCTTGAGGAAGTTAACTAGGACACAATGTGAGTATGTTTGGAAGTATTACAGGAATACTCTTGAAAGGTTAATCTTGACTTGTTTCAACCAAAGTAGTCATGGATTCTCTTAATTGGAACATTATAGGTCAAAGTTTGTCTGCTAACATATTTGCATTCAAGTTTACGTCACCCAATAGAGTTTCTCTGATGAATACAGTAGTATTAGAGATTACTATTAGACTTTGTGGACATATTGTTCCTTAAGGGACCCCTTCAATAAATCCTGTCTACATGTTTATTATACATAGGTCACCTCTCTTATATCGGGCAGAAATCAGGATTTCAGAATCATTCTCTCATATTTGATCAGATTGATATGCCAGTAGTAGTACAGTATGGTGATCATATTTAGCTTGTCTTGTTTCCAGGAAAATGAAAGATTTTTGTCACTTCCAGCCACAAGTTTAACCTCTCATAACTTTCCTCAGAGCACCTACTTTGCTACTACCTTTCTTGGTTATCATCATTACCTTCATATGCACTATATATAATTTACTCTTTAAGCACTTAAGATTTTCTCCTAGCTTTAACCTCCCATTTTACCTTTTCTTTTATGCCCTTCCAAATATCTGTAATACAGTACTGTATGTCTTCAAAGTTCTGCTGCTGTTGTATTCATTAACATGTGATCTGTATGTACCAGTACTGTATATTGTCTTGTATTTCTGTCTCTTTTCCAACCTTTATTTTCTAATATTACCAGCACAGAGCCACTTTATAATTTCATCTACTACTAAGATTATAACCAAGAAGATACTACACATCCCTCCCCACTTTTCTATCGAGCCTCATTTTTTAACTGCCCGTCTTGATTTTTCCCATCTGTTTTCAGTTAAAAAGTGATCCATACTGCCATGCCCTTCTATAATCCAACTGGCTCATTTCTATATTTAACAATTGTTATCTTTTTAATAAATTCTTTGTTACATATCTTATATACATGTTATCTTCTATGCTCAAGAAAATATTCCCTGATACTTTTGAATTAAATAAGTATTCATATTTTTTTTTTTTTTAGTCTTGAGATTATGCTTCCCCTTTCTGTTATTTTGAATTACAAAATTCACATAGTATTTATGTAAATTCTGATAAGTCTGTGACAAGATGATATGGGAAAAAATAGGAAATTTAAAACATCATGTATGAACTTTTGAGTTCATTGTGCATTTTGTGTGTTTGATACAGGAACTTAGAACTCTTTCTTTCTTTCTGGTAACTTCTGAAACCTGTTAATATATTGTTGATGAAGTAATTATTTTGCTTTCTCACCCTTATTAGGGCTGTCAAAGTTTCATTTCAAAATGATAAAAACTGAAATTTATGTTTGCCTTGATGTAATTTCACTGCTAGCTATAAATAGCCTAGAAGTAATATTTTTATCATAGGTAATGATTATATTTTAAACTGATTTCACCTATGATATTATATCATATGGCATACATGTTATACAAATTTACCATCAGTACATGTTCAAGTTCAATTTACTGTACAGTATAGTAATTTGTGTTTGTTACTCGTCTGATGATCATGGTTCGAGAGTTGTGAATATACTGCTTCTTGTACCCATATAGTTGCTACTCAGGGTTTTTGTCTCTCAAACTCATATTTCTCATTGTAATAAAGATTTCCTCATCTCTTAATAATAGAGGCTGTGAGAATCTTGCAGAAAGTTATAGGCAGGAATAAAGCCAAGTCACGCACTGTATAAGTTTTCTTTTCTTTTTTCTTCAGGAAATATATGGTCTTGTAGTCACATTTGTTTTTACCAGGTATGACAATGACAGTAGTGGCTTTAAATTTTATTTTATTTAAATATGGAATCGGGTATGTGTCACTTACCATGTTGTGTCTTTATAATATGGTATTCAAGAAAGAGTGACAGACAGGGAAGATTGTCGGATGCCCAATGCATATTTTGTTGACCTTGACAAAATAAGTGCAAATAAATGGTGCTTCAGTATTTGCCTGATTCACCATCCATCTATGTAGTTATTTAGAAATCTTGTGATTTTCAGTTTTAAAGCTTATTTACAGTATTGACATATCCTGTACCCAGGAAACTGATCAATATTTCTTTGTTATATATGTCATAATGAAATAGTTTTCAGATGGTCTTGTATGGTATTGTATATATCACTTGTCTAATAAAAAAATTGCTCAGGCATGTGTGAAAGGTATAAAAAGACAGTATTTTGATTCATCACCAAATCTTGCTACTTGATACTGTAACTGTTGATAAATAGGCTTTTTGAAGAACTTGTAATATCACAGTTTGTTTCTATGTATGATTCAGTAGAAAATAAAATGCGATGAAACTTTCATGAATTTCATACCTTATTCTTGAATTAAAGTGTGTGCATGATACTGTTTTTTGCTTGTTAGTGTTTTATCCTAGTTTACATCTCCAATAGAAGTTTTACTAGTGTTTTGTCATTCATAGTTTCCTAGTTTTATTCAATATTTTAAAAATATTGTAGATATAATTTGCCTGCATGTTTTCTTCACATTGTTTTTGTTTATATTTTAATTAATTTTTTATTAATAGTTTTATGACTTTTTTTGCATGATTTTAGTTTTACAAGCATGGATGTTTTGTTTTCATTCTAGATCCGCAGTACCTTAAACGAAAAATGGCTAAACTTGGCAACAATGCAAATACAGAGAAGATTGGTAGATTCATTGCTGAAAACATGGGAGCTGCAGGTATGTATTTTCTTTGTTTTAGTATAAAAGTAGACTTTTAGTAGAAGCTTGAGTTTGCAAAATATGTAATTATCATTATTTCAGTGTGCAGTTTAGAGGAAATTGTGTTATCTATAATAGAAGGAAGCAGCCAGTGATGAAGGTTTCAAGACCAGTCTCATTCTCATTCTCATTCTCGGGTGCTTAGATCTTGGTCTTATCTCAATCTCCACCATCTCTGGTCTCATATTTTTGCCTGAGAACTTTTGAGACCACAAATTTATGTGCAATATTAATTTTCAGTTCTGTGTGGAGGAATTTGTCATCAGGTTAAGTTTGGTCACTACCTAGACAGCTAATCAACCATAAGTGAGGATTTCCTGGGTCATGGTCAGTCTTGTTAGGCAAGGTGACCTATGTAACAAATGTTACTTATATTAATTTTTGGCAGAAAAACAAGGCCAAGTTTCCATTACTGGTCATTCTGGTACTGACCATTCTGACTGTGCCTGGCTCTATTGCTACGGTCAAACATGTAAATCAATCAAAGGTGCATTCCTCGTGTCTGAGGGTTGGTGACCACAGTCCTCTAGTCTAAACTTATTTGGGCTGTGTTTTACTAATCCTCCAAGATCTTACATCTCTCTGGGGACCTATTATTAAACCCCACACATGCATGACTTCTGTCAGTTACAAAATGGTTTGTCAAATTTGATCAATGACTCCAAAATGTGCCATGAAATGAAATTTTTGGCTACAATTTAAATTTTTTGAAATCACTGAGAAGGTGTCCTCTGAAGTATGGGAAAACCTCTATACACGAGTTTCTCTGGGGTGCTCCAGACTGCCCCTACATTCATCAGAAATGTTTTAAAAATTTTGGAAAATCCAGCATCAGTCCAGATGGTTTGTGTTCAAACATGCGGGTTGAATATCTATGCGTGGGTGTGGCACGGCACACGTCTCGGTCTAAGTCCTGCCACCATTTGTACTGTGTCAGTGTGCTGCACTCATGTGAATTTTTATATAGAGTACATATTGTTTTTAATAGGAATACAGTACATAAGAGTTGTAAGAAATAAGTAAAATTATGTAGAGTATGTATTTTAAGAAAGAGGGGAAATAAAAACAAATCTTATGAAAAGAACAAAAGAACAACACAAGCTCACTGAATACTGTACAGGGGTTTGATCAGATTGGCTGTGGGCCTAAAGAGAGCTAAGATACTGCATATGTAAACAGGCTTGGGAGAGGGGGTGATCGAGTATATTTATTTATTTAATATACAGTGAACCCTCGCTTTACGCGGTTTCACTTTACGCGTTTCTACATTTACGCGGTACCCTGCCAGAACCGGAATTCCCACTTTACGCGGTGCATCTACTCATATACGCGGTGAAGTAAAAATTTTATTTAGCTCATAAAATTCATACAAATTATCCGGCCAGAATATAATTTACATTGCTGGAATTCTTACAATTTGATGATCATTTTGAATATAAGCATCATAGATTTTGCATTAGACATACAAATTTTAGATCTAATGCAAGTATTTTGTTTACTCAGAGCAAATATGTTATCTTTTGTGCAAAATATATGAAGTGTATATTCAAAATATTCCTGGTCTTGCAAGGAATCTAGCAATGTCAATTATATTATCCTAACTTTAGTCTGAGGTATTATTTATTACTAAAAATGTAAATATACTGTTATAACCCAATCATTTCTCTGGTAGGGAGGGAAGGTGGGGGTGAGGGGTATGGAGGGACCCGGGGAGCAGGTGGGAAGAGGGGGGGAGGTGGGGTATTTTCATTGACAGATAGTATTTCGGTAAGTATATTTTGTTTATTTATTGAAGATATTTGTTTTAGCTCATAAAATTCATACAAATTACCGGGCCAGAATATAATTTACATTGCTGGAATTCTTACAATTTGATGATCATTTTGAATATAAACATCATAGATTTTGCATTAGACATACAAATTTTAGATCTACTTTAAGTATTTTGTTTACTCTGAGTAAATATGTTATCTTTTGTGCAAAATATATGACATTTACATTCAAAATATTCCTGGTCTTACAAGGAATCCAGCAATGTCAATTATATTATCCTAACTTTAGTTTGAGGTATTATTTATTACTATACCTTAAAATCTAGTGGTTTTCCCCCAAACATTTCTCAGAGAGGGAAGAGCCAGCAGTGTAGTGTGAGAAGAGGGGGAGGGAGTTGAGTCCATTATTTGAATGGACGTTAACATGGCGACTGTATTTCTCTATTTCTCTTAAGTATTAATTGTGTGTATGTACCATCATAAAATGAAGATGTTATTTTTACTGGAACATAGGAATTGTGTCGGAAAAAGTGGAGTTTGGGGATCAGCCGGTCTCTTTTTCATTTAATCCCATATGTTATGTTGTTCACTTTATGCGTTTCTCGCTTTACGCGGGCCTCCGTGGGTTCAATTGACCGCGTAAAGTGAGGGTTCACTGTACTGTATTATATTCTCGTATGATCAGCCTCTTATGGTGTGGGGTTAATAAACATCTTCAATAATTATGAAAATAAAAGGATAAGCTGCATCGGAAGGTATTCATTCAGGATGCGTTCGTGTGAGAGCTTTCAGCAAATCAACAACTACTGTATAACATAATTTATAGTATGGAGTTACCAAGGCTGTATCTAGAAATTTTATTCAGAGGACCAAAGAGCAGCTTGAGACATTTACTCTTCAAGACATAAAAACAAATAATCGTTTAATTATGTGCATTTTATTGTGGAATTCAAGGTGATTAATTTTTAGCAGAAAATAAACAGTATGTTTTGAACAAAAACATTATAAATCCTATAAAAATTCTATAAATTTTCAAAACCAGAAACTTAAAGAGGTAAAGTAAAGTATACAGCATGCAGCAACAAATAATTTTGAAAATTAAATATCCTGTTATGCAAACATAATGAAATTATTCATGATACAGCTAACATCAATTATTTTCATGCTGAGTTTCCTGTAATTACTAGCCAATTACTGTAGAGGACAAAATTTTTTCACCTTGGGCGATATTTTATAAAATGCGAAATCACTGTGTTATGGTCAATTTCAAGTTCCCTTTGGACTGACAAAAGGATCAATCCAGTTAACCTCTCCTTCCACATGAAGATCTCAAATCAGTGTTCAGCCTCTTTAAAGTTGAAAAAGGGTATTCTACTGATGCTGCTGTTACTGGTAAAGTCACAAGAATAAGATTCAGTTCTTTAAGGTTTGGTAATAAATATCCATTATATTCTAGGTACGTGTCTGGCATTTAAAGACAGTGATTTCTCAGGAAAATGTCTCCATTTTATTTCCATACAGGAAATTCAGCAGAGAATGTCTGAGGTTCTGGGAGTAAATCTTTATGGAAGTCAACACATTTCCTGAAATTCTCTACATCTTCAGCAGAAAGCTTGAGTGTATACTTTGGCATTGGTTTAAGTAGAAGGACAATAACTTCAGTGGAACCCCAGTGTACAGAACTGGCGACCATGTTGAAATTTAATTGAATATTTGATGTTTAAAGGATTCTAAAAGAATACCGTAGATAGCCTACTCATATAAGTGTGTCTCCATCAACGGTAAGATACAACGTTGGTACCGCTCCTTAATAGGAGTTTATGTGGCCCACTTTCTGTGAGGTGCCGTGCCAATTAAAAAATAAAGAAATGGGAAACCCTGTGCACTAAAAAGTCATTATTCCTGAAAATTTGCTTAAATTTCAGCTCCCGAGTCCTCATAACATCCCTCCTCCCGCCCAAAATATGGCCTTGGGAGTTACCCTCCTAACACTTATTAATTACTTTTGAGTGATACATGATGGCTCGATTTGCCTACTTGTGCACTTAGACAGCTGATTAATGAATAGACCAAGGTATATGCAGTTGCATAATACACTACAATATTATTTATTAAGTGCTGATAAATACTCTACGATATATTTTAAGTGCTTATAAGTGCAGTACAGTACTCCCACGCCAACCGCGAATTTTCCATCCGTGGATTTCAGGTATCCACATTTCTTACTCTACCATTTCACCAACTACAACATTGAATTTTGAGTATCCATGGTTTGGCGTGGCATCATTTTCCCTCCAGGTTCTGGTGTATTCATCCATGCAGTATCCAGCCTCCCACCATGCTCTCTCAGTGTTGTGATCTAGTACCGTGCAGACTTATTTTATTGCTCCATATACTGGATATTTATTACGTATTTTCTACAGTAATAACATTGATTTTGCCTTTAACTATGGCCTCTAAGTGTGCATTGAGTGTTACTGATAAAGGTGAGAAGAAAGTGAAGAGGGCAAGGATTGTAATGACTCAAGAAAAGAAAGTTGAAGTGCTCGATAGACTAGCATGTGGCGAGAGCATAGCGTCAGTGGGACGTGCCATGGAGGTAAAAAAATCCTCGATTCGTACAGTGAAAAAAGTGAGGCTATGATGAGGGCTAGTGTTGCTGGTAATACATGGAAAAGTGCAAAAGAGAGTGGGTCTTTTCCTTACAACAACCACCACTCCCTCC
Organism: Homarus gammarus; assembly: GCA_958450375.1. NCBI lineage: Eukaryota > Metazoa > Arthropoda > Malacostraca > Decapoda > Nephropidae > Homarus > Homarus gammarus. Next base: position 241,991 of record CAUDMG010002122.1, on the reverse strand, counting down.
ACATCATCTTCATACACCATCGTCCTCATTGAAGGTAAATACCCCTTATACATTATTTCCTTAAAACTTGTGAATTTGAAGCTTGCGTCCCTTGGAAACTCACAGATTGCCATGAAAAAAGAAGAATAGTGAGGGGCGGTGCACAGGGCGAGCATCAGCTGTCGGAATGAGCTTGAGGCCACGAGGTGACAAACACGTTTCCCCTTGCCTAGTGTTGTTTATAGCCTGCTGTTCTCCCAGTGCTGGCTTCTTTGCAGCATTCTGTGTTTCACCACGCCTCCCAAATGCCCTGCAAGGGGTTCTAGCAATGTAACCCCACCTAAGAAGAAGAGGGAAATGAAAGTGATGACATTGGAGGAGAAGATTAAGATGTTAGACAAGTTGCAAGAAGGGATGAGCTACCCTGCTACTGGATGTCTGTTGGGTATCAGCGAGTCAACAGTGAGATCTATCAAGGCAAGGCAAAATAATATTCATAAAGCTGTGTCCCTCTGTGTACCTGCATCTGCAAAGAAGAGCAGTCATTTAAGAGATAACAACATTGTCAAGATGGAGAAGAGTTTAAGTCTGGTGAAATTGCTAGAGAAGGTGAGAAGAGTTTTAATGCCAGTAAAGGCTGGTTCAAAAATTTTAAAAAGAGGTATGACCTTCATAACTAGAAGATTCAAGGGGAATTAGCCTCCACCGACTACGAAGTTGCAAGGGCATGCCCCCCAGAGTTTGCTGCACTCATTTGTGAGAAAGGCTATAGACCTGAACAAGTGTTTAATATTGACGAGACAGGCCTTTGGTGGAAGAAGACGCCCAGTTGCACCTTCATAAGTCAGTCTGAGAAAGTTGCACCCGACTTCAAGGCAGCCAAGGACCATATCACCATCCTCATGTGCTGTAATGCTGCAGGGCCCCTTATCAAGCCCATGCTGCTGTACTGTTCAAAGAAGAAGAAAGATATGCATCTCCTTCCTGTTTTTTATAGGCATAACAAGAAAGCATGGATGACTACTAAGTTTTTACAGATTGGTTCCACAACTATTTCACACGAGAAGTGGAAAAGTATTTGTGCAGCAAGAACATGGAGTTTATGGCCCTCCTCTGCATTGACAACTGTCCAGGGCACCCAGAAACCATCATATATGTCAACCCTAGCATCGAGGTGGTCTTCCTCCCAAAGAACACAACATCTCTTATTCAGCCTCTTGACCAAGGAATAATTGCTATTTTCAAGTCATATTACCTCAATCGCAGTTTTTCTAAGTTCCTCGAGGCACTGGAAGAAGATGGCCAGGCAGAGGTGAAGGAGATGTGGAAAAATTACACCATTGCTGACTGCATAGCATATATTAAATTGAGCCATGATGAAATCACTAGGAAGGTCCTATGACCTGAAGCAGTGAAGGATTTCACTGGCTTCCCCTCAGTGGAGCCCCTGATCACATGCATGGTGCAAGTGGCAAGACAGATTGGTGGGAAGGGGTTTGGTGACATGCAACCAGAAGAAATCACAGAAGAGCTTCTAGGAAACACTGAAGAAGAGTTAACAAATGAAGAACTGGCTTCTTTACTAAAAGAAGATCAGAAAGATGATCAGGAATGAGATCTTGGTCCAGTTGATTTAGAGGAAAACAAGGAAAAGAAGCCCTTCTAGAATTAGACCTATCTCTAGACCGAGCTCTGAAAATAAACAGATGTGTGGACCAAGCACCAACACCACTCAACAAAATCTACATAGATCTAAAGCACCAGAGATCTCAACTCCCCAACACACTATTCTTCTCCAGAGTTCCTAAAACACCAGCATCAACTCAATCTTCTGCCACTCCAGCCACCCCCGCACCTGCCACTTCAGCTACTCCTGCCGCTGCATCATGCCAATGCCCTCGACTCATCAACTTGTCCTCTGATGATGAGGATGACCCCCAAGTTCTTCCCACCCCGGCCATCCCTGCCTCCCCTATTGAGGCAGACGAGGGTGAGGGGCAGTGAACATCATCACCAAGCATCATCACCACCATCATCTTCATTAACGTCATCAACTTATGTATGGCAAGGGTAGAGTTACCAGGAATCAAGAGTCATCACCTTAGTACTGTACAGGGTATTTGTTATTTCATGTTCATATTTATTTAATTATGTTATTTCATGTTTATTATATCGTCTTATGCCCATCTTCATATCATTCATTACATGGGATCTGTACTAATCGTCATTGTCATTATAGCAAGAACATCCAGGATGAATGGTGAGTGTTCAGATATTCATACAGCACAGGTGGTTGTGTGGTGGCATTTAAACTGAAATAGGCCTAACCTGACAGCGCCAGATGCGCTATTGACAAACTTCTCACTCTTCCACATTGAACATTACCTCCCACACAGAATACACACCCATGCTCTTCATATTTCGTATTTTATGGATTTATATTGTATTTTCTTTATTTCTAAGTCACATTAGAGTATGGGTATTGAAATAAATTTCCACAATTTTTATAGTTTCATTACATGTAACAATGGCAACATGCACTACCATCCCTGAAGGCCACAGCTGATGTGCTATTGCCAAATTTTTCACTGCTTCTACATTTCTGGATCATTAATGATTTAAAGTTATAGAAAATTCATTAAAATACTCTAATGTGGCTAAGAAATAAAGATAATACTGTATAATATAAAACTATAAATTAAGAAAAAATAAAGAACATGGGCGTGTGTGTGTGTGTGGTGGCGCCTGTGGCCTTCAACCCTGATTACTGAGGAGCCCTCCCTCGCTCCCTCAATGTGACGTCAAATACACACACACATCATTTACTGTATATAGAAGTTTGGTGTTAATGAATCAATTGCTTAACTTCAAAAGCGTTTATTAAGAGATACAGTACAGGTACACAAATAATTTAAGCTTATTAATACCAGTACCCTTCATATACAGTAAAATACTTATTTTTACCCTATTATTCGCTTTTCATTTAATTTTTATGTAAATTACTGATTATAAATTATTTTTTTCTATAGTAGTATTTATTATTTTATACAGTGGTCCCTCAGTTAAAGAACGGTTTGATTAACAAAATTTCGGTTAATGAACTAGCTCCCATAAGGATTTTCAGTTTGATTATTGAACAAAACTTCGATTAACGAAATCCTTATGAGAACCGGTTTTGTTGTGCGCATCAGCTGATCGGCTAGTCCGCCAATGCTGTAATCGGTTCTATGTTTACATTCGTTTCCAGTGGAGTAAATATCAAGAAAGTTGTGCTCTATAATATTTTTGCATTTTTTATATTAAAATTATTAGTCATTCTAAAATTTAGTTAGCATATTGATAATATTGACAGTACAGTACAGGGAACAGTTTTTGTGCACCCATCAGCTGATTGAATCACCCACCAATGCTAGGGTGTGACAGTTGCCCCAACTTTGTCTTACAATGCTGTTCAAAATTTTGGTGTTGCATATTGACATAAAAATTACCCACGTGCAATTTTTTGAAGATTCGTGCATATTTAAGTGAGCACCAGCAATTTGAAAAATAGCGATTTTGCTTATACGGCATACGCGCCTATATATGAGATTACACAACCATCATAAGGGATATTAACACAAATCATTTGCCTGTCTTAATTAAAAGCTGTTATCACTAACACAAAAAAGTTAATCATTCTTATTCTCTCATGGTACATTAAGGGGTTTTATCATATATTCACAAGGTATTATTTCTCTAGAGCAAGAAACCATGATTTCTGTTCGGAAACAGATGATCGTTTGCGCTGATTAGGAACGCTGAGTCTGTCATTTTCAACTACCTGAAGGACTTCTTGAAAGCGCTTCTCATCCCTGGCAACATTAAGAAAGTCATGGCAAAGTTTTACACCACGCTCTGCAGCCTCATTGACGACCTGAAGCTTGTCCAGAACCCGTTTCATGTTCAGGTAGTTGTCATGATCCGCCCATTCACTGGCTGGACTGTGGAGAAACCTATAGGGCATGCCTAAAGTGGTGAAGAACCGGCTTGAGTCAGGCCCAACTAGGTCCACCAGGGCAGTGCCACTTTCTGGGACAGGGGGAAGATATAGCTTTCCATAGCCCCCATGATTGAGCCCCACTCTCTTAGTAACTTCAGTGCCTTCATGGCAAAGAAGGGCCTTCCTCATCTCCTCTTTTGTCCTTTCTTGTACTTGGGACGAGAACAAAGCCAGTGGGGCCAACTCCTCAGTTAGGTACCAAGTGTGTCTACCGAGTGCCACACATGCTTTGTCAACTATTGTGGCGTCATATGGGGCAAATTCAGCCAAGGTTTCTACCAAATTCAAGTCATTCTGTGGCACACTTGCTGGAACGGGGCAAACAATCCACCATGGAACCTAAACAGCGACTGTGAACATAGCAAACCATTCTAACTTGCTGATTTGACTTTTAGTCACAACCTTGGCTTTGGGAAACTGCTCTTTGATCTGGCCTGACAAAAGAACAATCTTGAGGGTATAGAGCAGTTTAGCCATCCACCTTGCTTTGTGAAGTGCGCCTGGGTAGACCATCGTGAAGTTCACTGGCTCGGATCCTGTTACAAGCAGTAGACAAAGCTCTGCCAGCTCCTTGTAGTTGCCACGTGTAAATGGTTGGGCTAGAGATTCACGAAAGAAGTCAGACATCTCCTGCTGGCGCTCCTCAAACACTCCAGGCATTGCGGGGTGGTAGTATTTCTTTTTTTCATTGTACGCCAGTTGAGAGAAATGGGTCTTGAACCTAGAAATGCAATTATTGGGATTATTGTATTTCGCACTAATCTATAATATTGTTTTAGGGGTATTAAGATTGATATGATCGATCATTTGCTTGGTGTTAGTATATCTACATCCTTGACCACCGAAGGGTCAAGACGTACCTGGCGCTCCTCTCGGAGCAGCCAGGTCAACTGTTACGTTGGCCCATACCAACTCCTTCCCCTGAACCCTCCTCCCCACCGGAATATCAACAAGTTCTCACCAGAAGTTACAATTTCATTTAGGAAAGGAATGGAACCAGTGTTAAACAGAGGTGAACAGTGCTTAAGTCAGTAAGAACAACTCAACAGTAACAGTCGTACCCAAGTTAACCTTCACACAGTGAGGTCCCAGGTACCCAGTGATAACGGCCCGTGAGACCCAACAACAACCAGCGATGTGTTAATCTGTCTACGATAGGAAGGCCTAGGACCACACCTCACTCATATAACATCATCTGTGAGGGAATTACTACACCACACCAGGTCCCTCATAACACCATATGTGAGGGAATTACTACACCACGTCAAGTCCCTCATAACACCATCTGTGAGGGAATTACTACACCACATCAGGCCCCCTATAACACCATCTGTGAGGGAATTCGTACACCACGTGATGCCCCTCATGACACCATCTGTGAGGGAATTACTACACCACATGATGCCCCTCATAACACCATCTGCGAGGGAATTACTACACCACGTCAGGTCCCTCATAACACCATCTGAGGGAACTACTACACCACGTGAGGTCCCTCCTAACACCATCTGGGAGAGAGTTACTACACTACGTGTTTGCTGTTCAACACCTACATTAATTTGATTGTTCACTGTATGTTCCTATACCTTTCTCTAATGAAGGCTTTTGTTAAACCACCAATGTATGTAATAAGTCATTTATGTTCAATGTATATTTTCAGCCTTCGGGCTGCAGAAATTTTTCAATAAACCGTTTATTATTATTATTATTATTATTATTATTATTATTATTATTATTATTATTATCTTATAAGTCTAATAAAAGAAATTTCACTTAATTTGTTCATTAGATAATAATATTCCTTGTTATTTTGTAAAGCCGACGGTGCTAGCTCAAACATGCACCGATCTCCAAGAACAGCATTGTAGGACCATTTTTTATTTTTGGAGGGCAACGGTCACACCCTAACCAACGCTTCTCAGTTCAACTTTGTTTACAGTGGAGTGAACATCGAGTTTGGTCTCTTGAATATTTTTGCATTTTTACATTAAAATTATTAGTCATTCTAAAATTTAGTTAACATATTGATAATATACAGTGCAGAAATTATTATGAAACGTGAAGAAGGCATTAGAACCATGGCACTCTGTAAAGAATATGGCATGTCATCATCGACTGCCTCTACAATCAGCTGTTTGATACATAAACAAAGCTGCCGGGAATACGACATACACACCTCAAAGTAAGTTAAAATATAGTACAGGTGCTCCCCGACTTACGACGGGGTTAGGGACCCAAATCTAGGTCGTAAGTCGGAATGGTCGTAAGCCCGACAGAGATTAAAAAAAAAAAAAAAAAAGAACATGAAATCTACAATGAAATACAGTACAGTAAAAGTAATAAATAATGAGGAATGGATACAGTGTGACTGAGCACTTACCTTTAATGTAGTCAGCTGAATGCACACGGGGCCCCATAATTTTCTATTTACAGGTAGGTATACATGGAGACTATATTAATTGGATGAATCAGAGGAGGAGACAGGGCTGGGTGGGCCATCAATGTCGCTTTCTTCGGACATGTTTATCTACTGTGAAAACTTGCTGGTTGAAGGTATTGGATCATCTTGAGGGAGTGAAGAGGCAGCACTGGGGGACTTCCTAAAATAGATGTCCAATTTAGACTGCACAGTTTGCTTTTTTTTTTTCATTATAAATTTCTCTGTAGCAAGCAAGTGTATCTTGGATCATTCTGTCAACTTTGGCATAACGCTCATAATTTTGATCCATGCAATCAAACATTTGCATTCCTTTATTAATTGTAGCAAACACCTCTGCCATTTGCTTCACTGAAAACTTTTTGGGGGGTGCAAATCCTTCTTCTATGTTTAGACTGGCTTCTTCCTCTGCATCTTTGTGTGTTTCCAGTTCGATGAGATCTTCGTTACTGAGCTCTTCTGCTACACTTTCAACCAACTGTTCAACATCTTCATTATCAATTTCTAACTGAAGCTGTTTACCTAACTCCACTATCTTCTTACTAATATCCGAAATAACTTCATTTTCATTAAATCCTTTGAAACTGTTCACATATCTTTTCTGGATTATCGTCCATATTCCATTCATGCAATGTTTTGTAACCTGATCCTATGCTGCACTAATGTTTTTAATACAGTGGTCCCTCGGTTAACGGGCACAATTCGCTCTAGAAGGTTACTCGTTAACCGAAAAATTTGTTAACCGAAACCATTGTTTCAATGGGTTTTTGGGTAATTGGTTCCAGCTCACCGAAAATTGCCTAAAGTCAACAAAAAAGGTAGTAAAGTACACTTACTTAGAGGTTTGTATGTAGAAGGCTCCTGGATGATGATGAGAATTAGAATGGGGGTGGAGGAGAAGGGAGAAGAGAAGACATTCGGGTGGAAGAGAAGTCACCCCATGGCGCCATTTCACCCATAAAATTTTAGTTCACTTGGTGTAATTCAAGATTATTTTCTTTAAATCAACACTGCACTGCATTATATATTGTCAATATGTAAAATAAATTTCAAAATGACCAATAATTTGACTGGAAACACAGAAAAAAGCGTTTATGTTGAAAAGAGTCTGAAGCAAGATGTTGCCTCCACCGAAAAGACACAGAGACTGACGCCTGTATGGTGTGTTGACAGGCTGTTTGGCGCGCTAAAAACTAGTTTCCCTGTACTTAAATTATGTTAAATAATTGTTAAAATGACTAAAAATATTAATATAAGACATTTAAAATTATTGAATAGTACAAACTTCTTGACATTTACTAAAATAGTAAGGAATTTAAGCCCTAGAACTGATTACTGTATTGGCAGACTAATACTGTACTACAGCTGGTGGGCAGCCAAATGCAGGCAAAAACATGTTGGGAAAAATTCGTAAGGAATTCGTTAATCGAGGGAATGCTCGTTAACCAAAGTTAAGAATCTTATGGAAGGTAATTCAGTAACCGAAATTTCGTTAACCGAGGCGCTCGTTAACTGAGGGATCACTGTACATGACGAAACGTACTCCTTCCAAAACTCTCTGAGCGTTTTCTCACCTTCAGTAGCAGCAACAGCCTGAGCGAAGGTCGTGCGTAAATAATACGCTTTAAAGGCAGCAATAGCACCCTGATCCATGGGTTGGATGATAGAGGTAGTGTTAGGTGGAATGTACACTACCTTAACATCAGGGTGCATGTCGTCCAGGTGTGGTGGGTGTCCTGGAGCATTATCCAAAATCAGCAAAATCTTGAATGGAATCCGTTGTTGCAGACAATACTCCTTGGCTCGAGGAATGAAACAATTCATGAACCAATCCTCAAACAATACAATGGTCATCCAGGCTTTCTTGTTACTGCGATAAAACACTGGCAGTGTGTGCTTGCTGACATGTTTAAAAGCCCTGGGGTTCTCTGAATGATAGATCATGAAGGGCTTACCTTGAAATCAGCAACATTCCCCCCCAACAGAAGTGTAATTCTGTCCTTGAATGCCTTGAATCCTGGCATTGTTTTTGCCTCTTTGTGGATGTATGTCTGCTCAGGCATGCGCTTCCACAATAATCCAGTCTCATCCACATAGAATATTTGATCAGGCAAATAATTCCCTTCCACAATCACATCATCTAACTCCTCCTTAAAAGCTTCGGCAGCACCAACATCAGCACTAGCTGCCTCTCCACTCACCTTAACATTGTGTAAACTGTAGCATTTTTTAAATCTCTTAAACCACCCATGACTTGCTGTAAAGGTTTGCTCACATTCATCTCCTGCCTGCTCCTTCAGGCTTTGGAACAGGCTTCTTGCTTTAGCCTGTAAGGTTAGAAGGCTTAAGGGTACACGCTTCTGTGTTTGGTCTTCTATCCATATCACCAATAATTTTTCCATATCGTGAACAGCACCTTGTCTTTTCTTCGAAATTATAGTTTCCTTTATAGGTGTTGTTCCTTTCACTACATCACGAGTACGTTCCTTGTCCTTCAGAATAGTTGATATGGTCGAGTGCGAGAAACCTAGGTCGCGTGAGGTTGTTGCTACAGTTTTACCATTCTCATGCTGTGTTATTATCTTCATTTTCATCTCAAAAGTAATTGCCTGTCTCCTTTTCTTCGGAGCACCACCAGCACTCTCACTTGTACGCTTTCCAGTCATTATAAAGTCAATTAAATACGATAATAACGTAAGTACACAGTGCGATCAGTATAGGATACGATAGCCAAACGCCAACTAAGTGCTGTACTGAGTAAGTGTGACCACCCGGTGACCCAAGTCAGCCACGCTCTCGCTCAGGACGGAAACGTTTAGTGTAGAAAATGCTCGCGTCATTTGAAAAAAATTTTGGTTACGACTGCGGCGGTCGTATGTGCGAACAGTCGTATGGTCAGAGCAAGTCGTAAGTGCGGATTGACGTAAGTTGAGTCAGTCGTAAGTTGGGGACTACCTGTATTCTATTGTTTTTTATTTATTATTGTACAGTATACTGTGCAGTCCAGTACTGTACTTAGTTTATATTTAATGTTTTGTTATTTCTATTACCGGTATGTATACTTTTTCTGTGAGTTGGAACCAATTACCAAATATCCCATTGAAATATTAGAATTAGTTAACGAAATTTTTGGTTAACGAACGACTCTGTGGAATGAATTGTGTTCCTTAACCGAGGAACCACTGTAATATCAATTATATAACATACACCATAAGAGGCTGATCAAATGAGAATATATAATAATGAATGTTGGAGGGTGTGTGTTGGTGGTGTTGGAGGGTGTGTGTTGGTGGTGTTGGAGGGTGTGTGTTGGTGGTGTTGGAGGGTGTGTGTTAGTGGTGTTGGAGGGTGTGTGTTGGTGGTGTTGGTGGTGTTGGAGGGTGTGTGTTGGTGGTGTTGGAGGGTGTGTGTTAGTGGTGTTGGAGGGTGTGTGTTGGTGGTGTTGGAGGGTGTGTGTTGGTGGTGTTGGAGGGTGTGTGTTGGTGGTGTTGGAGGGTGTGTGTTAGTGGTGTTGGAGGGTGTGTGTTGGTGGTGTTGGAGGGTGTGTGTTGGTGGTGTTGGAGGGTGTGTGTTGGTGGTGTTGGAGGGTGTGTGTTGGTGGTGTTGGTGGTGTTGGAGGGTGTGTGTTGGTGGTGTTGGAGGGTGTGTGTTGGTGTTGTTGGAGGGTGTGTGTTGGTGGTGTTGGAGGGCGTGTGTTGGTGGTGTTGGAGGGCGTGTGTATGTAACGTTGAGATATGTATACCACCACCACCACACAACGGGGGCCACGTTTATACCACTACTACCACCACCACCACACAACTGGGGCCACGTGTATACCACCACTGACATTGTCCCACCCCCCCCTTCCATTACTTAAGGCCCCAACACACTCCAGGTTGTAGACTCTACTAAGCTCCTCGGTGTCACCATAGACAACAAACTAAATTGAAAAACACACGTCAGTTAAGTTGTCAAATCCTCCAGTTTCCGTCTCCACCTCCTCCGCCGACTCAAGTCCCTCGGAGCTCCTGCGCCCGAGCTCCTCAGTGTTTACTCAACATTAATACTTTCCAAGCTCACCTATGCCTCACCTACTTGGTCTTCCTCCTTAAATGCCACACAATGTAAACACTTAGGAAAAGTGCAAAATTATTCTCTCCTCTTGCTACTTCTCATATCAAGACTCGCTCAACACACTGACCCTCTCGGCTCTCTCTGACCATCACCACGACCTCTTCTGCAAATTTGGTGAGAATCTTCTGCTCCATCCTCCACACCGGCTCCTACTACCACTCGAGATCCCTCGTCCGAGAGTTGCTGTTCGACACCACAACCGCATCCAGCCCATACGAGCACAAACTGATCGCTATAAGAACAGCCCAGTCCCAACCATTGTAAAAATTATCAATAACTTGTAATCAACTCTATTGACCGAGTTGAAGGCCTTGGTTAGGTCGATGAAAGCCATGTACAGGTCACGACGCTGTTCTCTGCACTTTTCCTGTATCTGGTGGGCAGTAAAGATCATGTTAGTGGTGCCACATGATGGTCTAAAACCTCATTGAGATTCTGGGAGGAAGTTTTCTGCCTCAGGAAGAAGTCTATTTAGGAGGACTCAGGCGATAAACTTGCCAGCTACGGAGAGCAGCAAGATCCCACGGTAGTTGCCACAGTCTGACCGGTCTCCCTTGTTCTTATAAATATTGACAATGGAGGCATCCTTAAGAGCTTGGGAGATTTCCTCCTCTTTCCATATATTCTCCAGGAGAGAGTGGAGACGGCTGGTATGTAGAGGTTCTCCTGCTTCATACACCTCGGCTGGAATTCCATCAGGCCCTGAGGCTTTATTATTTTTCATCTGTTTGATGGCAGTAGCTACCTCATCCAGGGATGGAGTATAGCTGAGGTGGGTCAGCTTTGGATGCTGAGGGACCTGCTGGGTAGTCAGGACATCCACATCGGTGTTTTGGTTGAGCAATTAATGGTAGTGCTCTCTCCAGTGCTGAAGGAGGCCTTCATCGTCTTTAATTATGAGGTTACCGTCAGATGAGCGGAGGAGGGCTGCGCCACGAGTAACTGGCCCATAAAATGTTTTAGTGGAAATGAAAAATTCGCACATCTTGTGCTGATCTGCAAATTTTTGTGCTTCACATGCTTTATTTTTTAACCAGTCGTTCTTTAGATTGCAAAGTTCCCGCTAGGCTGCTGCTTTTTTCATGCGGAAGGTATCAGCTTTGGTCCGAGACTGAAGGTTGTTCTGCCAGTCAGTAAAAGCAGCACGTTTATCATCGATGAGTACTTTGATTGCCAGGTCATTTTCATCAAACCAGTCCTGGTGTATTCTTTTGATCTGGCAGAGTGGCTCCTCAAAAGGGCTGCTCAGTCGCACAGACAGGACTGAATTGCACTGCTGCCTAGATCCCAGTGAATAAACGACCATCTTATCTGTGCCGCCCATGTGCAGAGTTGTGACTAGAGACTCCTGGCAATCACTCTGCCTGTCTCTTTCGCCACTCGTCCGTCACTTTAGGACTTTTGGGGGTATAGGGGTTTTGATGGTGATGAGAGGTATGATGAGCTGTATGATGGCTGCACGTGAGTTGATTTATGTGGTGAGGCAGGAGCACTGGCTGCAACCACACATCTTGGCTCTCCCTTTTCCTGATCCAGTGGTGCAAGTGTTGCAATGACTGGGGAGAGGGAGAGTTGCATTGGACTGCCAATAGCCCAGTTTGTTGGGTTTTGCCTTTGTAGCTTGTCCATCAGGCATTGCCTTCGTCTGCCGGTGTAGTTGTTGGGTTCCTATGGTGGTCACCTCTTTCACCTATGTAGCTCTGTGAGCATGTCTGCCTGATGCTGGGTTCCACCGCAAATTTTTCGTTCGGGGTTTACTTCCATAGCCTTATACCTACCAAGGTTAATCTGCAAGGCAACGTTGCAATGGTTGGTAGGCGCCAGCACATGTCCACATGCCAGTGGGCCTATGCGCCATTTCTCTGGGGACCACTGCTACTCCGAGATTCACTGCTGGTCTATCCTGGACCCACGAGGCACCCAGTTATTATTTGTTGCCATGAAGAGGCACAGCAGGAGTCTTGATGGTGATGAGGCTGTGGTCTGACAGGCGAAGACTTATGCCAGTTGCTTCCCTGTTCACCACGAGGGCTACCCAGCAGCTGTAGCTGAAAGTGAGAGGAAGCAAGCAGTGCCTGCACCTGAACAGTTTCCTGCTCTGTGCTTATTTTTGGTGCAATTTTTGTAACTTTTACTTAACCTCCACCGTGGCACCTGTGAACAAGAAGAGTGTTAAGGTTCCAGATCCAGCCAAGCAACGAAGATGTGCGTATTCTCTGGTTGAATGTTCCGATGTTTCCTCCAAGGTGAAGCATGTGCTTGGCAGCACATCCATTGCATTTTACCACTTCCTTCCACTCTGCCTCTCTAATCACCCCCACTTCTCTGCATTCTCACTCCATAATTTAAAATTCATGTAACATAATGTGGAAGGAATACGACATTGTTCATTTATACTTACACTCAATTTTGTGGATAGACATCAGGTGTTCAGTTGTGTCTGGCAGTGCTGCAGCCAGTGTTACCATACAAACCGATTGATGTATCATCTTCTCACCACTTGCCACAATTTCCCCTTCCATCACCATCTCCATGATCACCACCATCTCTATTATCACCACTTAATTCATAATATCAGTGATAGATTTGCTTTACCCAGAGGAGATTAGCATGATATCCCACCCACTTCCCACCTTGCTTCCTCCCTCCCTCCCACCCACTGGGTCTCACCGATACTCCGCCACTCATTCTACTAAGACTGTCATTCATGATACAGGTTACAATATTATACAGTACAGTAATGTACATTGTTTATTTATTATTCCTTAATTAGTGAAGATATGTTATGAGCATTTATATATTTTAGTGTACCTATACAGTGGTCCCTCGGTTAACGAGCACAATTCGTTCTAGAAGGTTGCTCGTTAACCGAAAAACTCGTTAACCGAAACCATTGTTTCAATGGGTTTTTGGGTAATTGGTTCCAGCTCACCGAAAATTGCCTAAATTCAACAAAAAAGGTAGTAAAGTACACTTACTTTGAGGTGTGTATGTAGAAGGCTCCTGGATGATGATGATGATGATGTGAATTTGAAGTGGGAGGTGCAGGAGGAGAAGGGAGAAAAGAAGGAAGCGGAGGTGGAGGAGAAGCATTTTACTGCTTCTTGGAAGGTGAGTCACCTTCCATGAAAATGTCAGGAACCTCTGGACTGACAGATTCTCCACCATGAACATCCTCTCTCCTTCTTTAAGTGGAAGGCTGAGGGCTAGCATCTTCTTCCCTCTGCCTTTTACTGAAGAAAGTGTCAATTGTGGTCTGTGGGGCATCTCTCCTCCTCATCATTAACTCATGTTTAAAGAAGGAGACCATTGTGTCCTCAACATAACACAAAGTTAGTTCAGATTTTTCCACATCTGGGTGCCTTGAAGCCAGTTTCCTGAACTTCTCCCAGTGGTAAATAATATCTTTCAACTCTGAAGTTGACATATGGTCATCACTTTCCTTTTCCTCCTCACCATTGTCAGCCTCTAACATCGCATCTAGTTGTTTCAAGTCTTCAGGAGTAAGTTCTTGCTCATGAGACATCACAAGCTCTTCCACATCATCCTCCTCCACTTCAAGGCCCAATGACTGACCAATGGACACATTCTCCTGGTGCAACTCTGCTTCTTCCTCAAATCCCTCAATATCATGGACTGCTGATGGCCACAGTGTTTTCCATGAAGAATTGAGGGATCTAGTGGAGACGTCTTGCCATGAGGACACAATCAATTTTACAGCCTCCGGGATGTTAAACTGTGTCTTCCAGAACTGTGCCAGTGTTATTTCAGGATCAGTGGAAGTTGCCTGATGACACCTCCTGAACATTTTCTTCATGTACAACTTCTTGAAGTTACTGATCACATTCTGGTCCATTGGCTGTATGATTGATGTAGTGTTGGGAGGCAAAAACAACACTTTCACAAAGTCAAATTGAGACTCCAAAGTTCTGGCAAGTTGAGAGTCATGACCGGGTGCATTATCCATGAGGAGAAGAGCCTTTAATGGGAGTTTATTTGTGGTTAGGTAGCTCTTCAAAGAAGGGCAAAACACCTCATCAGCCCATTCATTAAAGAGCTGTCTTGTTACCCATGCCTTATGGTTGGACTTCCAATAAACTCCAAGCTTTCCTCTTACCACTTTCTGTTGCTTGAACACCCTGGGGTTCTCAGAGTGGTAGACAAGCATAGGCTTCATTCGGAAATCCCCTGAAGCATTGGTACCAAGCAATAGAGTGAGACGGTCTTTCACGGGTTTATGCCCAGGTAAAGAGGCTTCATCTCTGGTGATGAATGTTCTTTTGGGCATTTTTTCCAAAACAGCCCAGTTTCGTCCACATTGAACACTTGCTGTGGAAGACAATTTTCTTCATCCATTATTTCTTTAAACTCCACTAAAAACTTTGCTGCCCCTTCTTTATCAGCACTAGCAGCCTCACCATGCCTAATAACACTGAAAATATTACTTCTTTTCTTAAATTTTTTGAACCAGCCTTTGCTGGCCCTAAAATCTTCAAATTCTGTGCCTGAAGAACCAGGTTGATCTGTCTTTAAATGTTCATAAATCTCCCTGGCTCTTTCACAAATAAATTCAGTAGAAACTGGATCACCTTTCATCTTTTTTTCCCTAATCCAGATGAGAGGTAACCTCTCTGTTTCTGCAATTAGGGATCTACCTTTAAACACTCATGGTAGATTTATCTCTCACTTTCACTTCTTTAAATTTTTCTTTCTGTGAAAGAATTGTCGACACAGTTGATGTCGACATGCCATATTCTTTGCATAGCACATTTGTTCTAATGCCTTCTTCATGTTTTTTTATAATTCTAGCTTAACCTGGATTGAAATCGCTTTTCTTGATCTCTTTGGACCCATGCTGGATTCAAACAATCTCGACACATGATATTTTAAGTTTAATAGCTGTAAATAAAGAATATTTTCTTTAAATTAACACTGCACTGCGTTACATATTGTCAATATGTAAAATAAATTTCAAAATGACCAATAATTTGCTTGGAGAAACAGAAAAAAAGCATTTAGTTGAAGAGAGTCTGAAGCAAGATGTTACCTCCACTGAAAAGACACAGAGACTGACGCCTGTATGGTGTGTTGACAGGCTGTATTGCGCGCAAAAAACTAGCTTTCTATACTTCAATTATGTTCAATAATTGTTAAAATTACTAAAAATTTAATATAAAACTTTTAAAATTATTGAATAGTATAAACTTCTTGATATTTACTAAAATAGTAAGGAATTTAAGTCCTAGAACCGATTACTGTATTGGCAGACTAATACTACAGCTGGTGGACAGCCAAGTGCAGGCGAAAACATGTTGATGTCGGCTCGTAAAAAACTCAATAATCGAGGGATTGCTCGTAAACCGAAGTTAAGAATTTTATGGAAGGTAAATCGTTAACCGAAATCTCGTTAACCGAGGCGCTCGTTAACCGATGGATCACTATACATGTTTTGAGGGTATATTTTGGTCAGTTAGGGGATGCATGTTTGGGGTCGTGGGATGAAACTAATTTTTCCCATATGTTGTGCTTAGATATATACGGTTTTGCTTATCATGGTAGTTTTCTGGAACCTAACCCCTGCAATTATCAGGGATTACTATACTATACTGTACTGTACTATTCTATACTAATGGTTGCCCCTCGTATACCGTATATCTCGGCCTACAAGACGGAATTTGGACAAAAAAAAAATCAGCCCAAAGTTAGGGGGTCGTCTTAAGCACCAGAGATAAAATTCTTACCTCTTAAATATTGCGGTTTAGCGTGTCAAGAGTGGTGATGGAAACATGGTAAACCACTCACAAGGTCTTACCACTAATTATTTTATACTGAAACTTACGTTTGGGAAGCTGGATTAAAATGAAGATTACCGGTATATTAAAATAATAAAAATGTATTATAAACCAGTCTAACATACCGTAAAAGAACAATATACCCCGGTAATAAACACAGCTGCTATCATCACCCCCCCCCCCCCCCCCATTTGCCAGTGACAAGAAAGGGAAAGTGACCTTGACTGTGACCGCCTGTGGCTATTTTTAGCCCTCCTTGTGTTCGGAAGTGGTCAGTAATGCATATCTGTATATTTACTGATCATAATACTTATCTCCTATAAATAATTAATTTAAAATTTATTTTTTTGCAAAGAATATTCAGTAAATGACTGCGTTAATTCTTGAAACTACCGACAGTGGTAAATTTAGGATGAGAATGATTAACAGAAGTCACGTCATGGATTCGGAGTTTGGTCCTTAATGATCACCATAAATGTCTGGTCAACTTCACCTACCAGGTATAATGGTAGCCTCCCTTTTTCGCAAAACAAGTATATAAATTAAAGAAAATACTTGCAGTGTGTTTAATGTATTACAGTATATTATAAATAAATAAATAAATAAACAAATAAATTGGCAAATCTATTTCAAGTAAATGGAAATATTTTACTCACACCAACATTAGTTCCAGTTAAATAATTGACGCTTATATGAGTCACTAGTGTACACCAGTGGGTAAAATTTGATGCCATTACTTGAAGTGAATTGACCTTATTTTAAATAACCAACCATAAATAAATGCAAAAAGGAAAAAAGATCAAAGGTGAGAAACATTATATTGTATGTATGTTGTGTTGTCAAAGGAAGAGAAACAATTGAAACTCTGCAATTGTGTGTAAATGAGGCAGAAAGATAAATCAGCAACCTAAGACTTGGTCACAATTTTCGTGATACCATATGGAAGTAGGGTCTACCATTAGACAATACTGTACATTATGCTTCCAATATCTTCCCAGGCAGTAGAATCTCCCTGTTTGGTAGCTGCCTAAAACTTTTAGTAATATTACTTTGATACAACATGATAAATTAGACAAACAATGAAAATAAACAAACAAAAGTTATTTACCAAGACCTTCTCTCTCAGAACAGAGGGTAACAGATGGAGAGGAGATAAGGAGGCTATTTATAGCCTTTCTTTGTGTAGGAAGTCGACCACACTAGAAATAATTCATTTAAAATTTATATTTTTGGCATAGAATATTCGGTACATGACTGCGATTATAAAATATTGTGAATATATATATATATATATATATATATATATATATATATATATATATATATATATATATATATATATATATATATATATATTTCATTAGCCCAATAAAGCACGCGGACTTCTACATACAATCAACACCTCAACCCGCCAGGATTCGAACCCACGGCCCACAAGCCTATGACTATGACCGGGGAACGCTAACCGCTAGACCACCAGGATACTAAAAGCAGTCCTAGACTTTGTTATATTTCAAACAGAGCCTGTTCAACGAGCTTATGGCGCCGTGAACCTCTAATGGGGACCACCCGTACCACTTAGGTGGTCAGAGTAACGTTTTACCAAATCCGGCTTCGAAACACGAGGATCCATATATATTTCATTAGCCCAATAAAGCACGCGGACTTCTACATACAATCAACACCTCAACCCGCCATAGAATATATATATATATATATATACATATATACATATATATATACATATATACATATACATATATACATATATAGATATATATATATATATATACAGTGGGGTATGCTATAACGAATCTAATTGGTTCTAGAACCTTGTTCGTTACAGCATTCGTTCGTTATAGGATTAATCCGTTCCAGGCCCCCAAATACAACCACTTAACACTGAAAAATATAATATAAAATTGTAAAAATTGTAAAAAAGTGCATAAATATGCATCTAAATCCCTAAAATAAAGAATATCATTAATACTTGTAATAAAAAAACAATAAATTAGTAAAAAAAAAAAAAAAATGTTCGTTGTAGGAGTTTCGTTCGTTATAGCTTTCTCAGTTTTACAGGTAAAACCGTTCGTTATAGGAATATTCGTAGTAGGATCTGTTCGTTATAGCATACCCCACTGTATATATATATATATATATACTGTATATACTCGTCTATAACCCCCCTTCGTATATAGGTCGACCCCGATTTTATGACCAAGAAATCGTTAATTTATGATATTCCTCGTTTATAGGTCGACCCAAGTTTTTGAGGGTAAAGGAACAACAAAACCTTCAGAGAAACACTATGTCCTATAAACTTGTTTACCATTTATTATCACGACACTTTACACTGAAACGCGGGTAGTTTCAACATAAATATTGTATATTTCCATTCAAGTATTTATTCAAGTCAATTAGGAGGGAATATTATTGTAATACAACAGTTTTTTAACTAAACCATTCGAAAAGTGATTACGGTAACATCTTTTGAACGAAAGAAAGCGAAAGTCTTTGTTTTCGTCACGATTTTATCCCACTTTCCACTTTAATACGTACGTCATTTCAGCAAAAATATTACATTTCCGTGAATGTATTATATCAAGCACAGTATGAATAGAATATCATTGTGATATAACAGAATTTTAACCGAAAACTATTAAAAAAACGAGTAACATCTCAAGAACATCGGAAGCTTAGGTAAAGTCTTTTGTTTTCGTCATGTATTTTATCCTATTTTACATTGAAATACATCACGTTTCAGCAAAACTACTATTTATTTCCGAGAATATATTCATTCTGGCGCAGTTTAGGTAAAATATACGTGTGATGTAATAGTTTTTTAACTGAAAACGATTCGAAAAACACGTGTACCGTCTAGCCCTGTTCAAGGAGAGGACTGGGAGAAGCTGTTTGGTGCTGCAGACGATGACAAGGAAAATGATTTTGATGGATTTTAATGAAAATATTCAGAAATATGGTATCGTAATATTTATTCAAGTCAATTAGGATATTATTGTAATACAATACAACAGTTTTTTAACTAAACCATTCGAAAAGTGATTACAGTAACATATTTTGAACGAAAGAAAGCGCAAGTCATTGTTTTCGTCACGATTTTATCCCACTTTCCACTGTAATACGTACGTCATTTCAGCAAAAAATATTACATTTCCGTGAAGGTATTATATCAACCACAGTATGAATAGAATATCACTAATATAACAGTATTTTAACCGAAAACTATTAAAAATACGAGTAACATCTCTTGAACATCGGAAGGTCAGGTAAAGTCTTTTGTTTTCTGCATGTAGTTTATCCTAATTTACATTGAAATACATCACGTTTCAGCAAAACTACTATTTATTTCTGAGAATATGGAAATGTAATATTTTTGCTGAATGACGTACGTATTCAGTGGAAAGTGGGATAAAATCGCGACAAAAACAATGACTTTCGCTTTCTTTTGTTGAAAAGAAGTTACCGTAATCGCTTTTCGAATGGTTTTCAGTTAAAAAATGTTGTATTACAATAATATTCTATCCTAATTCACTTGTGATGTAACAGTTTTTTAACTGAAAACGATTCGAAAAACACGTGTACCATCTAGCTGATACGGCAGAGCCCTGGTCGCGGAGGCTTTGTGTTTGCATCGGCCCTTCTTAAGCAGCTTTTAATTTCAGCGTACGTTGAAATTGTGTTTACCGGTATATTCTTATTTTCTTGCTTCTTATTTTCCAGAAATATGACAAGTTTGTATATAATACAATGTTACGGTACTTTTAATTTACAAGTACTGTATTCATTTTTAAAAATACAGAAGACACCAAACAAATATGAGTACTACGGATATTTGCGTGACTCTCCCGCCAAAAAAGACCAAACAGCTGGTACTCTCTCCCTCAGCCCTACCAAAAATAGCCCAACATCTTTCTTATTTATTCTCTTCCAATTTCTCACTTTAACTGGTATTTTTTACTTCATATTGCCTACATCAGATAAACTACAGTCATTGAGGTTAGATATTGTTATAAATTTAATTACCGGGTCCTGGCAGGTACCGTTAGAACCACCTGACCCTACCAACAGTGTTGCAAGTCAGACAGCAATTTTTTTTTTTTACATTTTTGGTGTCTCCATTAGTTAATTTTTTTTCTGTGGGGTTTGCACAATAGTATACTGTTTTACCTACAGTATTGTAAAACGATTTGGGAAAAGAAATACTCGGTAACTTAAAATTTTAAAAGGAAAATTTTGAAACTGGCAACTGTGTTTAGATGACCTGACTCACATCATATTGATGTTTCAAATTTAATTAACAAAAATTTATGTATCTATAAACAAACTTTTAAAAATGAATACTTTATGTTTTACATACTCCTGTGCATACCATACCATGCATTTGGCTACTTTGGGCTTGCTATGATGACGCAAGAGATCTGCCCTGGCAACTGTACCGACACTCACAGCGGGTGGTGCGTTGGTGCGTCGTTTCCATTGTTTACTGGTAGTTACTGGTAAATATTTTTCAACCTAACGAAACTATTACCCGTATAGAGGTCGACCCCCAACTTTTTGCCCAAAAATTTGGTCTTAAGAACTCGTGCTATACACGGGTATATACGGTATACAGGTAGTCGTCGACTTACGACCTATGCGACTTACGTCTGTTCGACTTTACGACCGGCGGTACGACAGTTTTGGCCCCAGCCCCAGTGTAAATAATAAACCAATTGTACTGTAGTATGCAGTGATTTACTTAAACCTGACGACCGTAACAATAATGAACAAAGAAAATGTTGATAAAATATGACTTAAAGATGATTATATTATCATTACACATTACAGTATAATATACGTAAGGTAATTATAACATAGGCCGACTTACGACCAGATCAACTTACGACCGGTCGGCCGTAACCAATCTAGGTCGTAAGTCGACGACTACCTGTATATATATATATATATATATATATATATATATATATATATATATATATATATATATATATATATATATATATATATATATACAGTATTACCCCGCCTAACGCGGTTTCACTTAGCGTGTTTTACCATATACGCGGTGCCTCGCCAGAGCTGAAATTTCACTTAACGCGGGTTTTTTCCACATATACGCGGTGAGTGTCCGGCTCGAGAGCTATTTTTAGATTCGCCCCACCCGCCACCCTGCCTGACTGCCTGTTTTAGCTCATAAAATTCATACAAATTACACAGCCAGAATATAATTTACATTGCTGGAATTCTTACAATTTGGTGATCATTTTGAATATAAACATCATAGATTTTGCATTAGACATACAAATTTTAGATACAAAGTTTATTCTGAGTAAATATGTTATTTTTTGTGCAAAATATATGATATTTGTATTCAAAATATTCCTGGGCTTTCAAGGAATCCAGCAATGTCAATTATATTATCCTAACTTTAGTTTGAGGTATTATTTATTACTAAAAAGGTAAATATTCTGGTGTTCCCACACATCTGGTGGAACGGTTGGTGGGGGGTGGGGGGGAAGAAGGGACCGACGGACCATTTGTTATCGTGTGAAGAATATTTTTTTTTTTTATTATCTGAAGATATTTGTTTTAGCTCATAAAATTCATACAAATTACCCGGTCAGAATATAATTTACATTGCTGGAATTCTTATAATTTGATGATCATTTTGAATATAAACATCATAGATTTTGCATTAGACATACAAACTTTAGATATAAAGTTTATTCTGAGTAAATATGTTATTTTTTGTGCAAAATATATGACATTTGTATTCAAAATATTCCTGGGCTTTCAAGGAATCCAGCAATGTCAATTATATTATCCTAACTTTAATCTGAGGTATTATTTAATACTAAATGTTAAAAACTCTTGAAGGGAGGATTGGTGGGGGGTGGGGGGGAGGGTTGGGACTGACCGCGCAGTTGGAAGAGGGGGGGAGGCAAGTTGGGGTACTTTGATTGACAGATAGTGTTGTGAAGAATATTTTTTTTTTTATTAACTGAAGATATTTGTTTTAGCTCATAAAATTCATACAAATTACCCGGCCAGAATATAATTTACATTGCTGGAATTCTTACAATTTGGTGATCATTTTGAATATAAACATCATAGATTTTGCATTAGACATACAAATTTTAGATGTAAAGTTTATTCTGAGTAAATATGTTATCTTTTCTGCAAAATATATGACATTTGTATTCAAAATATTCCTGGTCTTACAAGGAATCCAGCAATGTCAATTATATTATCCTAACTTTAGTTTGAGGTATTATTTATTACTATACCTGGTTTTCCCCCCAAAATTTCTCAGAGGGAAGAGCCAGCGAGTGTAGTGTGAGAAGAGGGGGAGGGAGTCGTGTCCATTATTTGAATGGACATTAACTTGGCGACTGTATTTCTCTATTTCTCTTAAGTATTAATTGTGTGCATGTGCCATCATAAAATTAAGATGTTATTTTTACTAGAACATAGGTATTGTGTCGGAAAAAGTGGAGTTTGGGGATGGGCCAGTTTCTATTGGAATTAATCCCATATGTTCTGTTGTTCACTTAACGCGGTTTTCACTTAACACGGTACTCTCTGGGTTTTATTGACCGCATTAAGTGGGGTACAACTGTACAGTATATATATATATATATATATATATATATATATATATATATATATATATATACAGGTAGTCGTCGACTTACGACCGAGATTGGTTACGGCCAACCGGTCGTAAGTTGATCTGGTCGTAAGTCGGCCTATGTTATAATTACCTTACGTATATTATCATGTGTAATCATCTTTAAGTCATATTTTATCAACATTTTCTTTGTTCATTATTGTTACGGTCATCAGGTTTAAGTAAATCACTGCATATTACAGTACAATTGGTTTATTATTTACACAACATACAAAAAAGAAAAAATACAGATGCAAAACATATAAAACATTTTAGTTGCAAAACATACAAACATACAAAAAACATCTTATTGGCCGCTGGTGCTTGGCTGTGGATCGTCGGGGTCGTCAGCTGGGGCAGCCTTTGGGGTAGCCGGAGGAGTTGTTTTTTTCATGAACATGGTGAGCTTTGTCTGAATTGTTCATTTCTTCTTCTCCTCGTAAATTTCTTGATATGGACGAAACGAATTGCGTGCCATCCGCTCAATCCTTGCAAATCGTTCAATGTTTGGGTCCATTCCTTCAAAATGGGCAAGAAGTTTATTTAGTAGAGATAAACCTTCTGATAATCCCTTAGTGGTGAACGTCCTTTGTGGCTCCTCCTCCTCTTCGTTATCCGCTGCTTCTCTCCTTTCTTCTTCTGCTACATTTTCTTCTTCCAATTCGATTAGCTCTTCATTTGTAAGTTCCTCTGATTCTTGGTCTAGCAACTCCTCAACATCTTCCACTTCACATTCCAAAGAAAGATCTTTTGCCAGTTTTACTATTTTTTCCCGAATAACTTCAAGCTCATTTTCACTGTCAAATCCTGCAAAAGTATGAACATAGCGCTTAACACACTGTTTCCAGATGCCATTCATGCACTTCTCCGTTACAGCCTCCCAGGCGTTTGCTAGATTCTTGATACCCATAAGAATGTTGTACTGTTTCCAAAAGTCACGCAACGATAGTTCTG
The DNA here is from genome assembly GCA_958450375.1 of Homarus gammarus. NCBI lineage: Eukaryota > Metazoa > Arthropoda > Malacostraca > Decapoda > Nephropidae > Homarus > Homarus gammarus. Next base: position 217,983 of record CAUDMG010002122.1, on the reverse strand, counting down.
GGTCGGCATCTATAGCGGCTATGGCTTGGGCAAAGGTGGTTCGGAGATAGATAGCCTTGAAAGTAGCACTTGCACCTTGGTCCATAGGCTGCAAAATTGAAGTCGTGTTTGGCGGCATAAAAATCACTTTCACGTCCGGATGAATATCTGATAGATGAGGTGGATGTCCAGGCGCATTGTCCAGTAGCAATAAAATCTTGAAAGGAATTTCTTTCGTCAAACAATATTCACGAGCTTGAGGAATAAAACAATTTACAAACCAGTCTTCAAACAGTGCCTGTGTCATCCATGCTTTACGGTTAGAACGAAAGTAAACGGGCAGCGTGTGCTTGTTTACATTTTTCAACGCCCGCGGGTTTTCTGAATGGAAGATTAGGAAAGGTTTCAGCTTAAACCCCGCGATGTTCCCGCCAAGCAGCAGAGTAAGCCTATCCTTAAATGCTTTAAATCCAGACATGCTTTTGGCTTCTTTTTGGATGTAAG
>CAUDMG010002122.1:0-212500 GCA_958450375.1 Homarus gammarus | reverse complement strand
AATTCATACAAATTACCCGGCCAGAATATAATTTACATTGCTGGAATTCTTACAATTTGATGATCATTTTGAATATAAACATCATAGATTTGGCATTAGACATACAAATTTTAGATATAATGTTTACTCTGAGTAAATATGTTATCTTTTGTGCAAAATATATGACATTTATATTCAGAATATTCCTGGTCTTTCAAGGAATCCAGCAATGTCAATTATATTATCCTAACTTTAGTTTGAGGTATTATTTATTATAATCTAGTGGTTTTCCCCCCAAAATTTCTCAGAGAGGGAAGAGCCAGCAGTGTAGTGTGAGAAGAGGGGGAGGGAGTTGAGTCCATTATTTGAATGGACATCAACTTGGCGACTGTATTTCTCTATTTCTCTTAAGTATTAATTGTGTGCATGTACCATCATAAAATTAAGATGTTATTTTTACTAGAACATAGGTATTGTGTCGGAAAAAGTAGAGTTTGCGGGTCGGGCCAGTCTCTATTGGAATTAATCCCATATGTTCTGTTGTTCACTTAACGCGGTACCCTGTGGGTTCAATTGACCGCGTAAAGCGGGGTACAACTGTATTTGTGTAATACATGTATGTAGTTAGTATGTTAGTATGTACAGTAATCTTTTTCACTCAAATCCTAATGAAACACTATTGAATTAGAATACTGTAGCTGGTTGAAGCAAGCTTATAAATTAAAGAAAATACTTGCAGTGTGTTTAATATATTACAGTATGTTATAAATAAATAAATAAACAAATAAATCGGTAACTCCATTTCAAGTAAATGAAACAATTGTATACAACACCGACATTAGTTCAAGTTAAATAACAGACTTTTAAGTGAGTCACTAGTGTTTACACTACACCAACCGGTAACATTTGATGCCATTACTTGAAGTGAACTGGCTTTATTTTAAAAAACCAAGGATGTGTAAACAGCACTGATCAATGGGATGGTTGGTAAAGGACTACTGGGTCAGTAAGCCCCCAATGGTAAGTGTCACATTTGGGGTACCGGTCTTATACAGCGAATAGGGCTCAAAAGCTACATTTTAAATGGAAATTTTGGGGGCCGTCTTATACACCCCGTCGCCTTGTAGGCCGAGATATACGGTAGGTGGCCCTAGGGTCACCTAGGCGTGAATTTGTTTAAGGTGTAGAAGCTGTCGCCAACACAACAGTCACATCCTAAATTAACGAGTTGCATGACCCAGTGTCAAGGAATAGTCAGAAGATGACTGGACAACTCACCAACTGTACTGGTTAACCATTACCCTGGAATACGATCCGCAAATTAATTAACATACAGGACCCCAATTAATCCTGAAGAGACAGAGGCAAATGGCTTCAAGGGTTATTTATTACCATTGAATGATACTTGATGGCTCAATTTGACTACTTATGCACTTAAGGCAGTGGTACACTGGGCGTAAACACGGTCCAGCCAGCAAAACAAATAGACGTTCGCGTCACACTGGGATGTTTTGTTGGCGCAACTGCCCAACGCAATTAAAACAACAACAAAGCTTCTTGACAAGGTGTGCCATGGCTCCTGTTACTTCAGTTGAGGCCTTGCAGGATTGTGCTCTAGTTTTTCAATTGCTGAAGCAAATTAGGCATCTGCAAAAGCTATAGAAATGACAATGGATGCTTCGTGAAGTTTGTTTATAAGTGGTGGTAGCTGGCTGATGAAAGAAGACCCTGAGTAATGATTTAATAATACTAAAGAAGTCTTAAAGTGACAAATAAATAGAAACCTCATCGTTTTATGTGTTATATTTAAAAATTTTATTGTTTCATGATTTATTTCAATTTTTATTTGAATATTCAACACCTAATATAAAGCTCATTTGAGCACTAACACTTCCAGCAAACCTTGCCACCAAACCGTTGTACATTTCTCGCAACAGCCAAAATGCTACTGCTTGGTGGGCCAGCAAAACGGGCAACATGTTTGGAGGAAAGTGCCCAGTGTGCTGCTGCCTTTAGATGACTAATTAATGAATAATCCAGGGTATATGCAAATGCATAATACTGTACACTACAATATTACTTATTAATTGATGATAAATACAGGCCCCCCCCCCCCCCAATTCGCGGGGGTTAGGTTCTCAAAATGGCCGTGAATCGCCAAATCCGCGAGTAACATTTGCAGACGGGGGAAGAGGGGGGGTACATTTTTACTTGCTTACTAAGAAATGTATATTCCCTTTAAGTGTTTGCCCTTAGGACAAACAAATATGGTACCTCGTGTTTTACGCGCATTTGATTTAAGCGTTTTTGGAATAACGCAATTGTTTAATTAATACCAAAACCTAATTTACGCGCACCTGTTTTTTAAATAACGCGCTCAAATTATTTGAAATTTGCCGCATATTCACCTAGCAGCGGAGTCGTGTGTGAGGGCTGGTGAGGTGCTTGTACATATTACTATAAACTCACATTCATATCAACATCAACGATTTTAATATTATTATTAATAATACAGGTCCACAATCCCTTATCCGCAATTCCGAAATCTGAAAAGCTCTGAAAACCTAATGTTTATTTTGTGGAGCATCACTCGTGTGCATGACATACCCAGAGTGATGCCAAACATTACCCAACGTGGCCAAAGCTTGACCCATGCAGGTGTGAGGCATCAGTTGTGTCTCAGCAGAATATTACTTGCATTGCTGGAGTCCTTGCAAGACAGCAAATAATTTGAACATAGACATCATATATTTTGCATAAGAGATAAAAATTTTAGTCCTTTCGTGTAGTAATTTAGATAAGATTTTCAACTCATATTTTTGGGTAGATATACGTAACTTTCTTCATTTATTTTTACTCATTTACATGCACACACCATCCTAAATACATATTGTGAGAAAGGTAAAGGAAATAATTGTCCTAAAGGCAAACCTGTACTGTACTCAAATGCACTAAATAATTAATAAAAAAAATTATAGCATGTTTATATTCAAATTAATCACTAACTTACAAGGATTCCAGCAATGTAAGGTATATTTTGCCAAGTCAATTCATTGACATTTTATAAGCTAAAAACTTAAACCCCCTCAATATGACTGATAACGACGTCTGGGTCAGTAATCTCCCCGCCGGCTGGTTAATACCTCACCTCACCCCCCCTCCTCCTCCTCCTCCTCCTGCCCTCAACCACCGACTCACCCATACTCTCGCCTCCGCCTCTGTAGCCTCCCTCCTCAACCCTCCCCTACGCCACCTTGGACAAGCAGAAGTCGCCAGTCTTCAATGTAAGTGTTATTTAAGGTGTATTTATTATTGTTTTTTCTTTATTAATGAGTAAGGTGAAAGAATATTTATTGTGATAGTTATAATTTTTCCCCTAACCTGTACCATTTACAGGCATTCTAATGGGAAAAATATGTTTAATTTACACGTTTTTTAATTATGCGGTGATTTTCAATAATACAGTCAGCCCTAAACATACTCGGGTTTATAATACACGGATTTGCAAATACGCGGATTGCCCCGCCGGAGGAATATTCTGTATATTGAAGTACATTCAAATCGCGCCATTCAACTCGCGTGCGGCACCGAACACGGGACACCGCCCACTCCCGCAACCTCACACACACACACAGCTCTCCCTCACTCAGTCAGTCTCTCTGTAACCACGCTTGTGTTGACATCAGCATTGTAGTTGCAAAAATTTTACATTTCCGTGAATGTATTATATCAAGCACAGTATGAATAGAATATCACTAATACAAGAGTATTTTTACCGAGAACTACTAAAAAAACGAATAACATATCTTGAACATCGGAAGGTTAGGTAAAGTCTTTTGTTTTCATGTAGTTTATCCTAATTTACATTGAAGTTCATTACGTTTCAGCAAAACTACTATTTATTTCTGAGAATATGGAAATTTAATATTTTGCTGAAATGACGTACGTATTACAGTGGAAAGTGACGAAAGCAATGACTCGCTTTCTTTCGTTAAACAGATGTTACCATAATCGCTTTTCGAATGGTTTTCAGTTAAAAAACTGTTGTATTACAATAATATTCTATCCTAATTCACTTGTGATGCAACAGTTTTTTAACTGAAAACCATTCGAAGAGCGATTATGGTAGCATCTTTTGAACGAAAGAAAGCGAAAGTCTTTGTTTTCGTCACGATTTTATCCCACTTTCCACTGTAATACGTACGTCATTTCAGCAAAAATAATACATTTCCGTGAATGTAGTATATCAAGCACAGTATGAATATAATATCATTGTAATATAACAGTATTTTAACCGAAAACTATTAAAAAAACGAGTAACATCTCTTGAACATTGGAAGGTTAGGTAAAGTCTTTTGTTTTCGTCATGTATTTTATCCTATTTTACATTGAAATACATCATGTTTCAGCAAAACTACTATTTATTTCTGAGAATATATTCATTCAGGCACAGTTTAGGTAAAATATACATGTGCTGTAACATTTTTGTGATTGAAAACGATTCGAAAAACACATACCCTCTAGCCCTGTTCAAGGATTGATTTTTTTATTTTGCCGCTTGCAGCGGCTACTTTATTGTGCACCCCACACTCATCCTGTGAGCAGAAGACTGGGAGGAGCTGTTTGGTGCTTAGGACGATGACAGGGAAAATGATTTTGATGGATTTTAATGAAAATATTCAGAAAGACCCTGGCACTGGACAGTTTTGTAATTAAGATTTGTTATTTTTACTACAACATAGGTATTGTGTCGGAAAAAGTGGAGTTCAGGGGTCGGGTCAGTCTCTATTGGAATTAATCCCATATGTTCTGTTATTTCATTTACGCGTTTCATTTACGCTTTTCTCATTTTACGCGATACTCCATGGGTTCAATTGACCGCGTAAATCTGGGTACTACTGTACTCTTCATGATATATAATTTTGATAGTTTCAAAATATACTATGTGTAAAATAAAGTATAATTTTTTTATTTAGCTCATAAAATTCATACAAATTACCCGGCCAGAATATAATTTACATTGCTGGAATTCTTACAATATGATGATCATTTTTAATATAAACATCATGGATTTTGCATTAGACGTACAAATTTTAGATCTAATGTAATAATTTGATTTACACAAAGCAAATATTTTATCATTTGTGCAAAATATATGAACTTTACATTCAAAATATTCCCTGACCTGCAAGGAATCCAGAAATGTCAATTACATTATCCTAGCTTTAGTCTGAGTTATTATTTATTACTAAAAATGTAAACATACTATTTTCTCCCAAACGTTTCTCTGGTAGGGATGGAAAGTGGGGGGTGGGGAGTAGGGAGGGAGGGAGGGACTGACCCAGCTAGGGCAGAGGTGGGGTATTTTGATTGACAGATAGTGTTCTTGAAGAATATTCTTTGTTTATTTACTGAAGATATTTGTTTTAGCTCATAAAATTCATACAAATTACCCGGCCATAATATAATTTATATTGCTGGAATTCTTACAATATGATGATCATTTTGAATATAAACATCATGGATTTTGCATTAGACATACAAATTTTAGATCTATTGTAATAATTTGGTTTACACAAAGCAAATATTTTATCTTTTATGCAAATTATATGAAGTTTACATTCAAAATATTTCCTGACCTGCAAGGAATCCAGAAATGTCAATTATATTATCCTAACTTTAGTCTGAGGTATTATTTATTACTATACGTTAAAATCTAGTGTTTTCACCCAAACATTTCTCAGAGAGGTAGGAGCCAGTGAGCTGGGAAGAGGGGGGGGGGGGGGGGGGAATTGAGTCCATTATTTGAATGGACATTAACCTGGCACTGTATTTCTCTTAAATATTAATTGTGTGTGCATGCCATCATAAAATTAAGATGTTATTTTTACTACAACATAGGTATTGTGTCGGAAAAAGAGGAGTTTGGGGGTCGGGCCAGTCTCTGTTGGAATTAATCCCATATGTTCTGTTGTTTCACTTTACGCGGTTTTCACTTTCCGCGGTACCCTGTGGGTTCAATTGACCGCGTAAATCTGGGTACTACTGTGTGTATATATATATATATATATATATATATATATATATATATATATATATATATATATATATATATATATATATATATATATATATACCCGTGAAAGGATAGCGTCTGTGACTGGGATGAATGAGACACACTGTAAAATTAAGACACTTATATTCCCTCCAACTCTACAAACACAATCAAATAATGGTTCACCAATATGCGCACCTCTTAACTTGAGCTTAAAACACTACTCTGGGGAATAAAAGTTATACATGATAAAGAAATTATTAGAATCTCAGGCAACAATAAATTTCAAGTATTAAGAAATGTTGCTTGCACACATGAAACAGGCCTTAAGGGCTTTCAACAAAATAATATCCAGCACTGAGAAAATGGTATCAAAAAATAAGAAATTAAATACTCTACAATGAATAGGCCTTAAGGGCACTCAATATAATTATATTACCCCAACAGATGCACAATTCCTAACCTAACTTAAACACTACTCTAGGGAACAAAGGTTATACCTGAGGTCGGGATTATGAAGAAAAATTAAATGCATTAAAAGAATCAAATCACAGTATCACTCTGGTTCCACTTAGTGACACAAACATTCAAAAAACAATACTATCAAAATTATTTAAGAAATATTAAACCACACACGTCAAGATAACATCAGTAACTGAGAAATGGTATTAACTACACACAAATATAGTCACTATTATTGATTTGTTACTGGGTCCACCAATACTCGTGAACCATGCTCCACCCAACTCAACATACACCCGTAATAAGAGAGATAGAATGTTCCTCTAGGTATCTCCTAGACTCATGGTCTCAGTGTGCGACCCTGTATCACTCAGCTGGCCTCACTTTACCCCCAGTACATCCATGAAACGGAAGGGAGTGAGTACATCAGACCTTGTACAGTTGAGAGAAGCTTTAGCTTCCCGTTAGCAAGAGGGTTTCACTAAGCTGCTCGAGACATGTGTTGTGAGCCGAGGTCTGATGACCCCAACGATCATCCCGTCGTCAGCTGGGCACCCAGACGGCTAGATTCCCTCAAGAGATCCTTTGATACCCCGCTAAACAGTGACAGGCCTACACTGATCGGTCCAATGGCAACAATCGCCACCCTCAATCATCAACGGCAGTCAATCTCTCGCAGTCATCACTCTCGCAGTCAAACTCCGGTCAACTCCGGTCAAGTGGGTTTTAACGGAAACCCTGAAATGAACTCACTGTTAGCTCTTGTTAACTTTACCACTGCCCTATCTAAACCTGTCTGAGATCGAATGAGACTTACTTGTTATACTGCAATAGTGCAACACAGGTGACTAGGCCACGTGACTATTTCTGTGACGGACGCGCAGGGACGTCTTGTTTGTCTGAATGCTCCCCGTGACTGAGAGAGAGCCCGCCTCGTGTCCTCTCAAGGCGTCAGCTTAGGCCTACGTGACATATTTTCTGCCTAACTAATAACTCCTTGGGACACCCATAACATTATTCAGACTGATAAACGATCTATAATAATTTCAAATTCAATAATAGTCCCTTAACTTCATGAATCGCATCATTATTTATTCGGCAAATTACATTTAATATCATATAGGCCTAGTTCCACAACCTCTCGCTATGTGCAGGGAGCGCTCTCTTCCCTCCGACGACCTTGAACGCTCAGTAATGCCAATGGCGGGGCATTCGAAATTACTCTGAAATTTCTGAATATTATATATATATATATATATATATGTGTGTTTGTGTGTGTGTGTGTGTGTGTAATAATAATAGAAATAATAATTAACGGTTTATTGAAAAAGTTCTGCAGCCCGAATGCTGAAAATATACATTGGACATAAATGACTTATTACATACATTGGTTTAACAAAAGCCTTCATTAGAGAAAGGTAAAGGAACATACAGTGAACCTACAGATTAATGTAGGATTGTACGTGTTGAACAGCAAACACGTAGTGTAGTAACTCCCTCCCAGATGGTGTTAGGAGGGACCTCACGTGATATAGTGGTTCCCTCAGATGGTGTTATGAGGGACCTGACGTGGTGTAATAATTCCCTCGCAGATGGTGTTATGAGGGACCACGTGGTGTAGTAATTCCCTCACAGATGGTGTTATGGGGGACCTCACGTGGTGTAATTACCTCACAGATGGTGTTATGAGGGTCCTCACGTGGTGTAGTAACTCCCTCACAGATTGTGTTATTAGGGACCTGACGTGGTGTAGTAATTCCCTCACAGATGGTGTTATGAGGGACCTGACGTGGTGTAGTAATTCCCTCACAGATGGTGTTATGAGGGGGCCTCACGTGGTGTAGTAATTCCTTCACAGATGGTGTTATATGAGTGAGGTTTGGTCCCAGGCCTTCCTATCGTAGACGGATTAACACATCGCTGGTTGTTGTTGGGTCTCATGGGCCATTATCACTGGGTACCTGGGACCTCACTGTGTGAAGGTTAACTTGGGTACGACTGTTACTGTTGAGTTGTTCTCACTGACTTAAGCACTGTTCACCACTGTTCACCTTTGTTTAACACTGGTTCCATTCCTTTCCTAAATGAAATTGTAACTTCTGGCGAGAACTTGTTGATATTCCGGTGGGGAGGAGGGTTCAGGGAAAGGGGTTGGTATGGGCCAACTTAACAGTTGACCTGGCTGCTCCGAGAGGGGCGCCAGGTACGTCTTGACCCTTCGGTGGTCAAGGATGTAGTGTGTGTGTGTCCGTGCGTGCCTGCGTGCGTGCGTAGCTACTCCCCGACTTATGACCACCCAGACATACAACCGCCTTGGTCGTACCAAAATTTTGTCAAACTACGTATTTTCGAGTCCCAACGTCAGTGATTGCGCTGTGTACTGACATAATTTCTGTTTGTAATTCACTTTAAAATGGCTGGCAAGCTCAAAAGTGAGAGAAAAGAGACACCCATTTTAGATTTTCTATGTATCGTTTTAGCATTTTCGATTTACGACTGAAAATATCTTTAACTGAATCCATTGTTTCAATGGGATATTGGGTAATTGGTTCCAGCTCACCAAAAAGTATATACAGTAAAAAGTAAAAAAAAAAATGCAGTAAAGTACACTTAATTTAAGGTGTGTATGTAGAAGGTTCCTAGTTGATGATGATGGGAATTAGAAATGGGGGTGGAGAAGGGAGAAGAGAAGGAAGTGGGGATGGAGGAGAAATCACCTTTCAGGGGACCCATGCTTGTTGCAGTAGTTTCACCAATAAAATTTTAAGTTCACTAGGTGTAATTCAAGATTATTTTATTTAAATCAACACTGCACTGCGCTATATATTATCAATATGTTAACTAAAGTTCAGAATGACCAATGATTTCAATGAAAAATGCAAAAATATTCAAGACACCAAGAAAATAGATGCTCCCTCTACTGTTTTCAAAGCTCAACTGATGCCTTGTGGTCAACTCATGCATCTGATGGGTGCACAAAAACTAGTTGCCTGTACTGCATAATTATCAGTATGTTAAATAAATGTTAAAATGACTAATTATAGAAAATGCAAAAATATTAAAGAGCACAACTTTCTTGATATTTACTCCACTGGAAACAAATGTAAACATTGACCGGATTACTGAATTAGCAGACTAGCCCATCAGCTGATCAGCTGATGCTCGCAACAAAACGTGATATTCGTAAGGATTTCATTAATCGAATTTTTGTTCATTAACCGAATTGAAGATTCTTACGGAAGGTAATTCGTTAACTGAAATTTTGTTAACCGAACCGTTCGTTAACTGAGGGACCACTGTATATATCAACCGTTCATGAAATGGAAGCTACTTAATAATGGTCAGCACAGTTACTCTTTTAAGCCAATAGTTACTCTAGTGGTTACTCTAGTTACTCAAAAGTTCCACCACATTAAATTATCCCATAAACAAGCAAGCTTACACCCACAAGGTAGAGTTCACTCGGTTGCATACAGGAGCCATTGATTCCCATTAATGTTAGTTGAAAAGTGAGAGCAACAGAGGTAAATCTGCTGCTGAGTGTCAGGTCACTGTTCAGCCAGATGGTATATGACTCCAGTCAGAATGGGGTGGGGTTCCTCAGGTCACCTCTTCCTAGCCAGGTTACTAGGTAGAATTTGGGTTATTTAGCTTGAGCCCCCTATGTTCCCTGTGCACCCTCTTCCTCAATGTGATGTGTACAGTATGTCTTAGCTGGGCACATGGTGTCCTGGGTGGTCTGCTCGTCGGACTCCGCATTTGGGGCTCCCAGCCAGGGATGGCTAGGACCCTGGTCTCACCAGCTCACTCTACATGTGCACTTGCACACAAGATCAGGCGCAATCAGGGTAATCGTCTAATCAATCAGCCAGTCAATCAGGTCATCAACCTGGTTGTTATATCCATGCCAGGTCACCAGTGACGTATCTCGCCCATCAGGTAACACCAGCCACCATGTAAACGTCAAAAAACCTAGAATAATCCTCCAATTAGCCACTTGGATTACTCCTACTAATGCCTTTCTATTCTTTTTCACGCATTTGAATGGAATTTGCTTGTGAGTAATGTAGATGTCACTCGCAAGAGTTGTGAGCACGTGGGGTTTAAAGCATACCCTGAGGAGTGGGCACGTCCTTACCCAACCCAGTCAGGAGGGAAAGTAAGGGCGTTTGAACTTCTCTGTCCTACAGATTTCCTCAACCCAAAGTCCATTTTACCTTCATTTTTTGAATAATCTTTTAATTTTCACTGATGGCCTTTTCCTTATTTAGGGAGTGGCAAGCAACTATTTTAATATTTATTTATGCCTTTCATCCATACAAGAACATCCCTTACGGCTTGCCAGTAATATTTTAATTAATAGTGAATGCGCATGGCGTCATGCTGTTCATATTTTAATTATTTTCCTCAGCTGATAGGTCGCTTCTTCTCCGTGGAAAATTATCCCATGCAAATTTTTTTAATATTATAACTGGCTTGTACCTTCCTCAACAGTGTATAAATTAATTGACAACAATATCATGCTCACCTCTCAGCAAAAGAGCTGGTCATGGTAGTTCCATTATCCGCTGCCGGGTGCACTTGACCAGGACAGGTGAGGGTGGACCACCCATACTGCTGCACGATAGGCTTGTGGCGCCATATATTTTCATGTCCGAATTTCAAAATATGATGTATGAATAACGTTAATCACGGTACAGTACTGTATTCAGTTATTTATTCAATGAGACAATGGTTATTTATGAACACTACATGTGACATAAACACTCTTGCAGCTTACTACAGTGTGATGTCAGCCTATTTAGGGACTCAACTTCAAGAGTAGACTACTGTACGTATTTGTAATGTTAAATTTATTTTTGCAATTTAAGAAGTAAAACAAATGCTCAATTGAGTTTGTGCAAGTTTCTGGAAGCAAAACTTGTCCAGTCTACTGGTGGGCCAAGGGTAACAGATGAATCACCAAGGACCCAGAAAACTGAAAAATACTCAAAACTGATTTACTCTTGGGCTTAAGGGTCGTGAATTCAAGAATGTATACCTGTACAACTAATTGCAGCTTGATATCTTCAAAATAACAAAAGTTAGGAGCGTTAAAAAATCCACCCAAACTGCTATACTCAGAGTCGTGAGTGTTAACAAAGTACGCTGCTCCCAAAACTCAATCAACTGTGACTTCCTAGCTAACAGGAATCAGCCATCATTTCCACAACTCTGGTTGAAATTTCATAAAAATGGAGATGGGTCAGTCACCCAGGGATCTCTGAAAAGTGTTGAGGCATAAATTTTTTAATTAGATTAAAATTATTTTTATTCCTTTATATGATGAGTGGTATGCTGTAACAATGATAATAAGTGTGAGTGTTGCTGGTCCTCAGTACATGGAGAGAGGGTACTGGCTTCCAGCCAAGGAACCGGAGCTGTACCTCGACCTATTAGAGTTGCTTCACGGCCATCAAGACTCTCGGATAAGATCAAGATGGAACCACCAGGTATGAATCCTTTTTGATGTGTATTTGATATATTTAGCTTTATTGAAGTTGTTTGCATTACTAATGTATAGAAGTGTGAAAATCTTTATAATGCTCAAAATACCATCACTAGTGGACATGATTTAAGTTTCACATACTGTACATAGATGCTTTCCCTCAACCAAGCTTAGAACTTTCTTGTACATTACAGCTAAACCTCTATTTATTGTATCCCAATCTATGATAATTTGCGTTAACATGGCTGATATAATAAGATCACTTCCCTATTTACCAAGTAAAGAAGCTTGTATTAATGATATTTGTCATCCCGCCAAGTCGGAATATGGAACTCATCACTCACTTCATTTGTCAGCTATGATGTCATCTACCCTAATGCCACCTCATGGCCAACTGGTGAACTACTGTATTTTCTCAATTTAACGAACTAATTCAAACCGCCCCTGTTGGTTAAATCAAAATTTCTGTTAAATGCAACTTTCCTTTATTTCTCATATTACTGACCTATGGAATGTCAGGTCACCCTTTCTTGGCGGGGGAATTAGTGGGTCTCATGACCTGAAGATGTCTTGAATAAACACAAAAGCTAAAGTATTTTTAGTGAGATTGTGATAAGTATAAGTATAAATAAGCAAAATTGTATCCTTTTTACATTACATAACATTTTAAAATATGGGGTGAGAAAGCAGAAAGGTGTGGAAAATTAGAGAGATGGAGTAGAAAGGAGTACTGTATAATACGCAACAGTGTGTTGCCTAGCACTCCTCAACAGCTAATGTTTATCTCGCCACTAGGCAGCCACAACAAAACCCTCACTGGATTCTTGTTGTCTTAAATTCCTCTCTCTCTATGTGTGTGTGTGTGTGTGTGCGTGCGTGCATGCGTGCGCGTCCGTCCGTCCGTCCGTGTCCATCCGTCCTCTTTTACACTTTTTCTAGGTGTTTACATTGTGTGGCATTTAGGGAGGAAGACCAGGCAGGGGAGGAATAGGTGAGCTTGGGAAGTATGAATGTTGAGTAAACACTGAGGAGCTCGGATGCAGAAATTCCGAGGGACTTGAGTCAGGGGAGGAGGTGGAGACGAAACTAGAGGATTTGACAACTTTACTGACGTGTTTTTTCCACTTTAGTTAGTTATATATAGTGATGCCTGGGAGCTTAGTGGATTCTACAACCTGGAGTGTGTTGGGGACTAAAGTAATAGAAGGGGGTGAGACAATGTCGGAGGAGAGGTTAATATGCATAACCATGGTCATGCTATGATTGTTGGTGGCCCAATTTTGGGGACTGTTCAATTAATCCTGGAGGGCAGTGTAGTCGGGATCCGAGTTGTTGACACTGATCGCAATGGTGGAGTCGTCAACATATTTCCTGTGAGCAGGGGTTTCTCTTAGGGCATCATTGATAAGCATAAGGAAGCAGAGTGGTCTCATCTTGGTGCCTTGGGGGATGCCACAGGTGAGTGACTGAAAAGTGGAGACTGCCCAGACGGGGGACTCAAATAAAGAAATCATAGCTACGTGTTTTGTGGACTATTGAGCGTAATATGAATCGTCTGATTTTACGTTAACTGAAGTGTACGACTGTGGTCATTACCAAGCTTTCACCTCCCAAAGATTCGTATTATGCAGTATAGTCAACAAAACATTTACAGTAATTACATAATCTTTCAAAACAAAGCATACTGAAATGCTTGGTAATTGTCAACAATACAGCCAACATACATATTAAAAAATTTTCCCATACATAAAAATTTGCACCTCAAACAAATAAAGTTACAAAACTTCCAGACATGGGTAAATGAAATTAACAAAGCAATGGACACACAGAAGACCATAATCATAAATCAATATTACGGAACATAATAATAAAAATAGGCTTCCCTCAAGACTTATTGTACCATTTTCATCACTTTGTAATAAACCTAGCCATGCCTATGTGTGTTTCTGATACTTACCATAACATTATCTCTATCTTTAGTGGGTCTAAATGGTCATATAATGGGAAAATTGGGGTTGGGTCTTGGGTGCCTGGAACCAATTAGAATAAATCCCATAGGTTCTGTACTTTCGTTATCGTGTTTTTCGTTATCACGCACTTGGCGCGGTCCCAATTAGGCGTGATAACCAAGGGATGACTGTATAGATAAAAGATTAAAAAAATTTTAAAATATCTTATTTATTGCACTAATTATATTCATAAATACTGTACAGTAGACTTGCAGCTTGCACGTATTTTTCTTATGCAGTTTCAACTATATGCGGATTACTTTGGGGGTTAGGTTACAATTTCCAATTTCAAACTAAAAATTTTTAAAATGGGTCGCACGCGCGCCAAGCACTTGCCCGCCAAAGCTCCACCCCTGTCATCTGTCTACATAAAGTTTTTCAACTAATATTTTTGGCTCGATGTATGTAACTTTCTTAATTTATTTTTACTCATTTACATGCACACACTGTCCTAAGGGCAAAGCTGTACTGTACATGTACAGGTAGTCGTCGACTTACGACCTAGATTGGTTACGGCCGCCCGGTCGTAAGTTGATCTGGTCGTAAGTCGGCCTATGTTATAATTACCTTACGTATATTATAATGTGTAATGATAATATAATCATCTTTAAGTCATATTTTATCAACATTTTCTTTGTTCATTATTGTTACGGTCGTCAGGTTTAAGTAAATCACTGCATACTACAGTACAATTGGTTTATTATTTACACAACATACAAAAAAAAAAAATACAGGTGCAAAACATATAAAACATTTTAGTTGCAAAACATACAAACACATACAAACATACAAAAAACATCTTATTGGCCGCTGGTGCTTGGCTGTGGATCGTCGGGGTCGTCAGCTGGGGCAGCCTTTGGGGTAGCCGGAGGAGTTGTTTTTTTCATGAACATGGTGAGCTTTGTCTGAATTGTTCGTTTCTTCTTCTCCTCGTAAATTTCTTGATACGGACGAAACGAATTGCGTGCCATCCGCTCAATCCTTGCAAATCGTTCGATGTTTGGGTCCATTCCTTCAAAATGGGCAAGAAGTTTATTTAGTAGAGATAAACCTTCTGATAATCCCTTAGTGGTGAACGTCCTTTGTGGCTCCTCCTCCTCTTCTTTATCCGCTGCTTCTCTCCTTTCTTCTTCTGCTACTTTTTCTTCTTCCAATTCGATTAGCTCTTCATTTGTAAGTTCTTCTGATTCTTGGTCTAGCAACTCCTCAACATCTTCCACTTCACATTCCAAAGAAAGATCTTTTGCCAGTTTTACTATTTTTTCCCGAATAACTTCAAGCTCATTTTCACTGTCAAATCCTGCAAAAGTATGAACATAGCGCTTAACACACTTTTTCCAGATGCCATTCATGCACTTCTCCGTCACAGCCTCCCAGGCGTTTGCCAGATTCTTGATACCCTTAAGAATGTTGTACTGTTTCCAAAAGTCACGCAACGATAGTTCTGGGTCGGCATCTATAGCGTGTATGGCTTGGGCAAAGGTGGTTCGGAGATAGATAGCCTTGAAAGTAGCAATTGAACCTTGGTCCATAGGCTGCAAAATTGAAGTCGTGTTTGGCGGCATAAAAATCACTTTCACGTCCGGATGAATATCTGATAGATGAGGTGGATGTCCAGGCGCATTATCCAGTAGCAATAAAATCTTGAAAGGAATTTCTTTCGTCAAACAATATTCACGAACTTGAGGAATAAAACAATTTACAAACCAGTCTTCAAACAGTGCCTGTGTCATCCATGCTTTACGGTTAGAACGAAAGTAAACGGGCAGCGTGTGCTTGTTTACATTTTTCAACGCCCGCGGGTTTTCTGAATGGAAGATTAGGAAAGGCTTCAGCTTAAACCCCGTGATGTTCCCGCCAAGCAGCAGAGTAAGCCTATCCTTAAATGCTTTAAATCCAGACATGCTTTTGGCTTCTTTTTGGATGTAAGTGCGTTCTGGCATCCGTTTCCAATACAATCCCGTTTCATCCACATTAAATATCTGCTCTGCTAGATATCCCTCATCCGTAATTAATTCATCCAGACTGTCAACAAACTTGCGTGCTCCTTCCTCGTCTGCACTCGCTGCTTCCCCAGTCACTCGAACATTATGAAATTGAAATCTTTTCTTGAATCTCTTGAACCAGCCAGTACTTGCTGCAAATTCTTGATTGTAGTCTTCTCCGGCGCGCTCCTTCAAAGTCTGAAATAGACTTCTAGCCTTCGTCTGCACAGTAAAAAGGCTTAATGGTGTCTGTTTCTGGATCTGATCTTCCATCCAAATGTAAAGTAATTTCTCCATTTCGTGGAGAGGCCCAGTCCGTTGCTTCGTTATAACTGTCGCTTGCATGGGTGCAGAACCTTTCACAGCTTCACGAATCCTTTCTTTATCCTTCAAAATCGTCGACACAGTAGAGTGTGATAGCGTCAGATCACGTGCAATCACATTCACTTTCTTACCCCCTTCGTGCTGTTTAATCACCATCATTTTAGTGTTTAAATCAATGGCCTTTCTTTGCTTCTTGGCAGGTTGAGGAGTAGATGAAGACAGTTTCCTCTTGGTAGACATCTTGGGGGGGGTGGTGGTGGTTCAAGAAAAATTTCCAAGACAAAAGAAAGGCACAAGGCAAACAGACACGGAGGGAAGTGTGCTGTACCAGCGAGCGTGTTTGTAATTGAGCGCGGGGATGCGCGCGGCTCCAGCTCCCAGCAGCGCCAGGAGGCTGGGGCCAAAACTGTCGTACCGCCGGTCGTAAAGTCGAACAGACGTAAGTCGCATAGGTCGTAAGTCGACAACTACCTGTACTCAAAATAATGTACTAAATGATTACTAAAATTTTTGTCACGTGCAAACTATAGCATGTTTATATTCAAATTAATCACTGTCTTATAAGAATGCCAGCAATGTAAAATATATTCTCCCCGGGCAGTTCAGTGACATTTTATAAACAAAAAACAAAAACTCAGTCTAAAGGACATAAATACACAAATAAATGCTTCACTAAACCTTCCGCGTCAGCTGTGAAACGTGTCACTGCGCCCCTCCCACCCCCGACCCAATCTTCCCAGCCAGGGTTGGGTGGTCTTAGGCTTTATGTTTTTATCTTATATAATATCACAGACTAAAGTTAGGAGAATATAATATGCATTGCTAGAATCCTTGCAAGCCTGAATAATTTGAATATACTGTAAACGTCATATATTTTGCGCAAGAGATAAAATTTAATCATATGTATCACATTACAGTAGTGATTTATAAGTTCTTATGTACAGTATATACAGTCGGCCCTTAACATACACGGGGGTTAGGTAACAGAGATACCCGTGAATGTTAAGAATCCGCGTATTTTTGCTGCCCACCCCCCCCCCCCTAAAATACCCCTGGCCCCCCCATGTCCTTGTTTACCGTGTATACAGTGGGGTATGCTATAACGAACGGATTCTACTACGAATATTCCTATAACGAATGGTTTTACCTATAAAATTGAGTATGCTATAACGAACGAAACTCCTACAACGAACATTTTTTTTTTTTTTTTTTATTTTACTAATTTATTGTTTATTTATTACAAGTATTAATGATATATAATGATATTCTTTATTTCAGGAGTTCAGATGCATATTTATGCACTTTTTTACAATTTTATATTACAGTATTACCCCACTTTACACGGTTTCACTTTCTGCGCTTTCTCATTTACGCGGTACCTTGCCAGAACCGGACTTTCACTTTCCACGGTGCATCTACTCATATACGCGTCAAGTATAATTTTTTATTTTTTTTTTATTTAGCTCATAAAATTCATACACATTACCCGGCCAGAATATAATTTACATTGCTGGAATTCTTACAATATGATGATCATTTTGAATATAAACATCATGGATTTTGCATTAGACATACAAATTTTAGATCTAATGTAATAATTTGGTTTACGCAAAGCAAGTATTTTATGTTTTGTGCAAAATATATGAAGTTTACATTCAAAATATTCCCTGACCTGCAAGGAATCCAGAAATGTCAATTATATTACCGTATATCACGGCCTATAAGACGAAATTTGAACATTAAAAAAATCTGCTCAAAGTTAGGGGGTCGTCTAAACCACCAAGTTTAAAATTCTTACCTCTTAAATATTGTGGTTTAGTGTGTCAAGAGTGGTGATGAAAACATCGTAAGCCACTCACAAGGTCTTACCACTAATTATTTTATACTGAAACTTACGTTTGGCAAGCTGGATTCAAATTAAGATTACCGGTATATTAAAATAATAAAAATGTATTATAAACCTGTCTAACATACCGTAAAAGAGATTTATACCCCTGTAATAAACACAGCTATCATCACACACCCCTCCCCCCCCCCCCCCCCCCCCATTTGCCAGTGAGGAGACAAGAAAGGGAAAGTGACCGCGAGTTGGGCTATTTTTAGCCGTGGAGGTGGTCAGTAATGCATACCGGTATCGGTATATTTACTCATAATAATATTTATCTCCTATAAATAATTGATTTAAATTTTATTTTTTTACAAAGAATATTCAGTAAATGAGTGCATTAATTCTTGAAACTATCGACGGTTAATTACAGACGCTCAAGTGACGTCACTAGTGTTTACACTACACCAGCTGGTAACATTTGATGCCATTACTTGAAGTGAATTGGCCTTATTTTAAGTAACTAACTATAAATAAATACAAAAATTGAAAAAAAAGATCAAAACTGAGAAATAATATACTGTATGTATGTTGTGTTGTCAAAGTAAGAGGAACAATTGAAACTGCAATTGTGTAAATGAGGCAGAAAGTCAGGTCAGCAACCTGGGACTTGGTCACAATTTTCGTGATGCCATATGACAGCAGGGTCTACCATTAGACAACACATTATGCTTCCAATATCTTCCCAGGTGGTAGTACCTCCCTGTTTGGTAGCTGCCTACTACCTACACAATTTCTAGTAATATTAATTTGATACATGATAAATTAGACAAACTGAAAATAAACAGCAAATTTAATTACCAACACACTTCCCATTGGCAGCTGTAAGAGGGGGAGATGGGCTATTTTTATAAATTAAAGAAAATAATTACAGTGTGTTTAATATATTACAGTATATTATAAATAACTAAATAAACAAATAATTCGGTAAATTTATTTCAAGTAAATGGAAAATAAGCAAACATGTTATTTACCAAGACGCGTCCCTCTGGCTCAGGGTGAGATGGAGGGGAGATAACAAGGCTATTTATAGCCCGTCTGAAGTGGCCAGTACCCAAATGCACCATAAATAATTCATTGAACATTCATTTTTTGTACATAGTATATATATATATACATATATATATATACACATATATATATATATATATATATATATATATATATATATATATATATATATATATATATATATACACACACACACATATACAGTCTGCGCGGAAGGTAAAGGCACACCGTGGGGAAAAAATAAAAAAATCATGGTAAGGCAATAAAAAAATGAAAATAACACTCACCCACCCCTCTTAGTATTTTGTTGTGTTTCCCTTCCTCTTCAGCACCTCTTTCAGTCGTTGTGGAACACTGTCTGCAAGGTTTTGCAGGTGCTGTGGGGTGAAATTGGCCCACAGTTGCTTAATTGCTGTGGTGAGCTTGGGGACGGACGAGGTGTCGAGGTCGCGTAGGCGACGTTTCATGAGCCCCCAAAGGTTCTCAATAGGGTTGATGTCGGGGGAATTGCCAGGCCAGTCCTTAAAATATGAAACCTGGCAATCCTCCAACCACTGAGTAACCGACTTGGCTGTGTGACAGGGAGCACCGTCCTGCATGAACACGACGGCGCGTGTTTTCTCAAACGAGTCAGGCAGAATGTCACAGAGAAGCTCGAGGTACACACCCTGGTTAACTTTAATGTTTTTTTCAAGCACAACCAACTCACCAACACCGTAATAAGTGAAACAACCCCATACCATCACTGAATCAGGATGCTTGACCGTCTTGACGGTGTACCTGGGGTCGAGCGGGTCAGAGTCTGGCCGGCGGTACACCCTATCGTGACCACAACCACTCACTGTAAACGTGGCTTCATCACTCCACAGGACGTTCCTCCAATCCTGAAGGGACCAGACACTGTACTTCTTCGCAAAAGTGATCCTCTTCTTCTTTTGGGCAGCAGTCAGCAGGGGCTTACGGCGTGGGCGGTAGGCGCGATAACCGAGATCGTCATGAAGAAGCTGCTGCACCGACCTTAAGGAGACGTGACCAAGGAGTCCGGGGTTAGCTTGCTTTAATTCCCGGGCCGTGAGCTTAGGATTAGCATTAACTTGCCTAGCAATCACCTTCCTGGTTCTTGGAGACGTAAGCCGTGGTCGCCCAGACTTGGGTTTAGGGGTAGGCAACTCTTCCTGGCCGTTTGCCTCAAACTCCGAGATGAATCGGTACACTGACCGGCGGCACACACCGGTTAATTCAACTATTTCAGTAACTTTATGATTAGCCTTGTATAAACCAATCACCTGTGCAATATCCTCACGCTTAGTAACTCTCCTGGACATCTTAAAGACCCAGAAATCACACGATAAAGCACTGTAACTCAGGCGTAAAATCACGGCACGTGGCGCTCACATGGGTACAATAACCTCCACCCACGCAACCTAAATAAAGACTGAGCGGTTGTTGCTATGTGACAGCTGTCGCCTAAGGGTTCCAGATGCCGTTAGAATTGTGACTAAATATTTCTGATCAAAATTTATCCCTCTCATGAGGGCAAAACGATTCGTGCTAAAAGTAAAGTCACAGCCCAATTTGTGCCTTAACCTTCCACGTAGACTGTATATATATATACATATATATATACATATATATACATATATATATATATACATATATATATATATATACATATATATATTTGTGTAATAAATGTATGTAGTAAGTACATACCGGTAACCTTTTTCACTCAAATCCTAATGAAACACCACAATTAGAATACGGTGGTTGCTGTTGAACCACCTGTTGTATAAATAGTCGGAACACAGCCACACCACCGAGACGAGGGAACACTCCCAATACCGAGCGTCTCGTGTGAAGCAAGCGTATAAATGAAAGAAAATACTTGCAGTGTGTTTAATATGTTACAGTATATTATAAATAAATAAATAAATAAACAAATAAATCGGTAAATCCATTTCAAGTAAATGGAAAAATTTTACTCGATACCGACATTAGTTCCAGTTATCGGTAAATAGCAGACGCTTCAGTGACGTCACTAGTGTTTACACTACACCAGCGGGTATAATTTGATGACATTACTTGAAGTGAATTGGCCTTATTTTAAAAAATCAAGGATGGTTGGTAAAGGACTACTGAGTCAGTGGGTAAGTGTCACATTTGGGGTACTGGTCTTATACAGCAAATAGAGCTCTAAAGCTACTTTTTAAATGGAAATTTGGGGGGGGCGTCTTATGCACCCCGCCGCCTTATAGGCCGTGATATACGGTATCCTAACTTTAGTCTGAGTTATTATTTATTACAGGTTGTACCTCTCTAGTCCGGCATTCTGTGGTCCGGAAACTCCCGTGGTCCGGAACGATTTTAGTTTGTCCAATAGGTAGATAGGCAGATTTTTTTTTTTTTTTTTTTTTTTTTCTTCTCTGAATTATTATTATTATTACAGGAGTATTAAATTTTTGCCCCTCAGGCTCCAATGTGGGTCAGTGACCTATGCCCGGGTGGGCTAACCCCCTTAAAAAAAAAAAAAAAAAAAGCCCCTGGAAATTAAGTTTTGTTTACATACGGCAGTTCGGCTGCACTCAATCTCTCTATCTGCTTGTCTATCCCAGCCGTTGCCAACACCTCTTCCCTCCCAGACCAGATATCCCTCCTCCTAGTCACAGGCCTGGCATTTGACATTATTTGGGACCTGCCACTCTTTGCCATAAACAGGAAAAATGTACCGGGAACTTTCCCCTCACGCACTTATCATTCTCTCACTTTATGTAACTTGACAGAACCTATGACCCATCAGGCTTTTACGCCCTTAATGTACGAGTCATAAAGGCAAGTATGAACTTTTCATACTTCCCTGTTGGGCGCTGTAAACGCTTCTGCGCTTCACCTTGCACAAGATGTAAGGGGGTGCCCAATAAACTAGCCCCCTCGGGGGCAAATCTGAAATCTGAATCTGCTCGTCTATACAGAGTACAACATTTAACCCTTCAATATATATGAGCAGTAAATAAGTGTTGCTTTCATATTCTTATGTAGAGTAATGACGATATATTTTCACATGTGCGCACTTACATACGAGCAGTCTCACTTTTTTTTTACCATTAATGGTTAGCTACTTATATTGTTCCATTTATTAACATTAAATAAAATTACAGGTACTTTAAGCAACCATATTCATTTTTTACATTAATTTTACTACAGCTACAATCAGGGTCTTATTTTCTTCAGTTTTATATGTAGAACCAATCAGTCACTGGTTTCGTAAGCTTTAACATAAACAATGCCGGCAGCCGCCTCGTCTCCTCTAATATTCCACGTATTATTAATAAATTGTATTGTTAATTTTGCACACACGTACATTAATTCAATAAAAACAAATTCAGAAACATTAATTAAAATATATATGAACAGTAAATTAGTGTTGCTTTCATATTCTTATGTAAAGTAATGACGATATGTTTTCACGTGTGCGCATGCGCACTTACATATGCGATCTCTCTTTTTTCTTTACCATTATCGTTAGCTACTTCTATTGTTCCATTTATTAACATTAAATAATATTACTTAAAACAACCATATTAATTTTACTACAGATACAACCAAAGTCTTATTTTCTTCAGTTTTATATGTAGAACCAGTCAGTCACTGGTTTTGTAATCAACAAAAACAATGCTGTGTCATTTCCTCGTGTGTTTTAATATTCTACGTATTATTAATGAATTGTATTGCTCATTTTGCACACATAAACATTAATTCAATAAAAAAGACATTCAGTAATAAACAATAATGTATCTTTTGTACATAAGAGAAATGACGCTGTTTACACGATTATGCACGTCGTCTGCACGTTGGCGGGCCGTTCAAACCCGTCGAAATTCAAGTTTCCGCCGTCAAAATTTTTATTTATTTATTTTTTTGTGTTCCAATAAAATACGTTAAGAATTAAAAACTCGCGGAATTTGAGAAGCTACTATACGACATTTAACCCTTCAATATGTCTTCAAAGAGACCATGACGCAGAGAAAGTGGTGCTAGTGCTTCCAGGCATAAGCACAAGTCACTATCTATCCAGGAAAAGGGTGAATTTCCATGGTCCGGCAATTTCCATGGTCCGGCACCGGTCAGGTCCCGAGGTTGCCGGACTAGAGAGGTACAACCTGTACTAAAAATGTAAATTGCTATTTTCTCCCAAAGCTTCTCTGGTAGGGAGGGAAGGTTGGACCGAGCTAGGGCCGAGTATTTTGATTGACAGATAGTGTCCTTGAAGAATATTTCTTTGTTTATTTAATGAAGATGTATGTTTTAGCTCATAAAATTCATACAAATTACCCGGCCAGAATATAATTTACATTGCTGGAATTCTTACAATATGATGATCATTTTGAATATAAACATCATGGATTTTGCATTAGATATACAAATTTTAGATCTAATGTAATAATTTGGTTTACACAAAGCAAATATTTTATGTTTTGTGCAAAATATATGACGTTTACATTCAAAATATTCCCTGACCTGCAAGGAATCCAGAAATGTCAATTATATTATCCTAACTTTAGTCTGAGGTATTATTTATTACTAAAAGTTAAAATCTAGTTTTTTCACCCAACATTTCTCTGGTAGGGAGGGAAAATAGGGGGTGGTGGGGAGGGTTTGGACCGACCGACCATGTGGCGTGGTTGGAAGAGGGGGGGAGACAAGTTGGGGTACTTTGATTGACAGATAGTGTCGTGAAGAATATTTTTTTTTTTATTAACTGAAGATATTTGTTTTAACTCATAAAATTCATACAAATTACTGGACCAGAATATAATTTACATTGCTGGAATTCTTACACTATGATGATCATTTTGAATATAAACATTAGGGGGCAGGGAAAAAACACTTTTATTTGAGTTGCAGGCTGCACCTTTCAGGCATCGTTTGTGTGGCTGTAACAAACACCTGTGCAAAATTTCATGCCGTTTCATGCATACTTACCCTGCCGCATCGCGAACGACTTTTTGTCAACTTTTAGTGTATACCAAAAATTAGGTGTCATTTAATGTTTTCCAGGATAATGATAAATTTTACATGGGTGACATCGATTTCATTCACATGTTATTTTACAGGTACACCGTATAGAAAATCATTACAAGTTCATATTGAAATTCTTTTTTGTGCGGAACCTTGGCATCATTTTCCTAGACAATAATCTTTGCCTAATATAGCCATCTCTCGATTCGTATCCCGTCACTTCAGTGCAAGCTTCAGTCATCACTTTTATGCCTCTCTCGACCGCCTGAGTGCTGTTTGGCCACTTGGGCACCACTAATGGTGTCTCAAGAATGTCATTCACCTGTAGATTTGACAGAGAAGCAATGTAAGGAGGCTCAGTCTTGAGTTCATTCCTCCAGTTAATCATGGAATGATAGTTTTTTGCTTGCCACTTTAGTTTCGGAGTCACCACCTTTCTCATGTTGACTACAGGAGGCACATCCTCATTCCCATCTCCATCTTTACCCTCCTCATCAGTATAGTTTAACAAATTCTCGTCAACAGCAGCATCAGAATCTTCCTCCTCCTCTTCAGATCTGCCAGTGCATTCTTCCTTTTGCTGATTCTCCTCTCTAATTTTTCTTATCATTGAGACAGCTTTTTCTCTAACAGTCATGTCCTCATCTGCACACATACCAAGAAGAAGTTCATCTGTGTGGGCGAAGTATGCATTTCTCTGGACAGCCTTCTTCACTATCGTCTCCTCCTCACTATTCAGGTGTTTCATATATAGCAGGGACTGGAATACGTTCCTTGAGCCGTGTGTTACGTAAGGATGTATCTTGATGTAAAACCACATTGGAGCACTGAACTTTATTATTGTAATGACAATTCTTTTCAACTCATGGCTGGGTCTTGATGTTGCTACATACAGCCTGAGGATTCTACTCCATAAGGTGTTCCACCTTGACACACAGGGAGGACCTGGCTCAATAGCAGCCAAGTCATCTTCAACAACACCTGTGATAACTCCTTTACAAATCCTATACAGGTATTTCTGATCACAGGACAGATCTTTCTCCACTTCATCATTAAACACAGGGAAATCAGGGAAACTGACTGGCTGGAAGGCGACAACTGGAAGCTCAGACAAAGACTCCTTGATCTGCTTTCCAATGGGACCACGCCAATGCACAGGACCACTTGGTTTACCATCATAGTGATAAAAAACTGCGCGGAAAGGCAGCTCATTTCCGTGAAGCTGACATATGAAATAATGGAGCGGGTGACCAAGTAACATTTCAAGATGATGAATGACTCCATTTTCTGATCCTACATTTACATTGGTTCCATCACAACCAACACACACAATGGGCTGCTGGGTTAGATTTTTCTCCACCAGAAACTCGTGAATAGTTTGGGCAATCTGCTTTCCGTGTCCAGTCTTGGGAGTCACATGTGTGAGATATTCATTGCCAGGCTCAACCATGATGACATAATGATCTTTCACCATCATCCTCAAACTCCATTTCTCGGTCTTCTCATTCTTTATCATCACACGAGTGGCGGTCTTCTTACCATCAAAATAGAGTGACGTCAAATTATCTAAACTAGCCATCTCAATTTCTTTCCTCTTAAATCGGTATTTTTGTCTCGCATCCCGCAGCTTATGTGGTCCAATAACCTGACTCTTGTCATCCTTTGTGATAATGCCATAGTCAGTTAAGGTGGCAGTAGCAATGGCAGCTCCAGCATAATCACTAATCAAGTATTGGTCACAAGCGGCAGCCAGTGTAGGGAGTCTTGTCCGGTTCTGTGAACTGGTGTCTGTCAGAGGTAAATTTAAAAATTTCAGTAGAGAATGCGGCAGACTAAACCTCGACATATCAGCTTCAAATTTGGCATGGCGTCTTAGATATGTATAAGGAACAATGCCTGAAGAGTGCAGCTTTGAGCAAAATTTCACTGCCCCCTAATAAACATCATGGATTTTGCATTAGACATACAAATTTTAGATCTAATGTAATAATTTGGTTTACACAAAGCAACTATTTTATCTTTTGTGCAAAATATATGAAGTTTACATTCAAAATATTCCCTGACCTGAAAGGAATCCAGAAATGTCAATTATATTATCCTAACTTTAGTCTGAGGTATTATTTATTACTAAACGTTAAAATCTAGTGTTTCACCCAATCATTCTCAGAGAGGTAGGGGCCAGTGAGCTGGGAAGGGGGGGGGGGAGGATTTGAGTCCACTATTTGAATGGACATTACCCTGGCGACTGTATTTCTCTTAAATATTAATTGTGTGAACATACCATCATAAAATTCAGATGTTATTTTTACTACAACATAGGTATTGTGTCAGAAAAAGTGGAGTTTGGGGGTCGGGCCAGTCTCTATTGGAATTAATCCCATATGTTCTGTTGTTCACTTTACGCGGTTTTCACTTTCCGCTGTACCCTGTGGGTTCCATTGACCTCGTAAATCGGGGTACTACTGTGTGTATATATATATATATATATATATATATATATATATATATATATATATATATATATATATATATATATATATATATATATATATGCTGATAACCACCAGGAAAGAAGAAAACACGAAGTTCCCAAGCGCTTTCGTGTAATTCACATCTTCAGGGGTGAGTACAGACTAGTCTGTAGATGTGAATTACACGAAAGCGCTTGGGAACTTCGTGTTTTCTTCTTTCCTGGTGGTTATCAGCATATACCTAGATCACGCGCACCTACAGTGATTTACTTGCATATATATATATATATATATATATATATATATATATATATATATATATATATATATATATATATATATATATATATATATATATATATATATATATATATATATATTTATTATGAAAATCCACAATGAAAACGTGGATAAGATAAATCTTGATAAAATCACACGGGAAAATGGAAACAACGGAGTACCTTAGCTTTCGTCTTTATTCAAGACATCTTCAGAGGCAACTGGATTACATGGACAGAGAGAGGCTTAAATATACAGGGTGACCTAAAAACATGAGGTCAGGTCAAAATGATGACATCCACTAATCCCCACACCAACACACACGTAGAGGAGCTTAAGAGAAGGGTGGTGACGTGACTAGTCAAGTCAGGTCAGAAAAAAGGGGACCCACAAAATAACTATCATACATCTAGATCAAAGGTTTTTAAAGCATTTTTAACCTTGGGCCACTGACAAATAAATTTATGTAACATATTATCAGTTTTGAACTGACCATCACTAAGGTTTATTGATTTTAATTCCTTAATCAAACTAGCTTCAACAAGAAGTCTTTCTGTGACACAAGATGATTTGAAAACTTCTAAGCTTTTTTCCCAAGCAATGGGGTGATTATTATTCCTAACATGAACGAACAAGGCACTGCTTTCAGATGCAGTTCTAATATTATACTTATGTTGTTTGATTCTGAGCTGCAGTGTTTTTCCTGTCTGACCTACATAATTACAATTACATTTGCTACATGGAATACAATAAACACTACCATTTACATTCAAACTTGGGCTATTCCTTATTAACATATTAGTAATGGTTGAGTCATACTTGAAAACAACATTAATATTTAGAAGCTTGAGGGACCGAACTAACGGGACAAATTCATTACGATAGGGCAGAGTCAAAATATTCTTAAGTGTAGGAACTTGTCTGGTTTGAGAGGGATGAAAGGATTTTTTAGCCCTATTAAAACAACGATCAACAAACACAGAAGGGTACCCAAGTTTATGTGCAATAGAACGAATGTGTTTCAATTCATCGTCAATAAATTCAGAGTCACGATGACCATTACCTGACCATTGTGGACCTGGTCTCACCCTCCTCTGTATATATTCATCTTGTTCTGCATTACTCTATCTAGTCTGTACTCACCCCTGAAGATGTGAATTACACGAAAGCGCTTGGGAACTTCGTGTTTTCTTCTTTCCTGGTGGTTATCAGCATATATATATATATATATATATATATATATATATATATATATATATATATATATATATATATATATATATATATATATATATATATATGCAAGTAAATCACTGTAGGTGCGCGTGATCTAGGTATATGCTGATAACCACCAGGAAAGAAGAAAACACGAAGTTCCCAAGCGCTTTCGTGTAATTCACATCTTCAGGGGTGAGTACAGACTAGTTAGAGTAATGCAGAACAAGATGAATATATACAGAGGAGGGTGAGACCAGGTCCACAATGGTCAGGTAATGACCCTACTAATCTTTAAATGGCACACAACAGTTGGTGGTTGGGTCAGATGGGACAGTGACCCGCCCTCTCACCTGATCACAAATCTTCTTAATTACAAAGTTGTCCAGCTTGCACAAGCCGTTACTCAAATTCATGTTGAATGCTTCGGTATGTTTAATAAGACTAGATTCTATGATGTTCCTACTATCAATTGAATTACATGGTAATATTGAGGAGGCATTATCCCAGTCAATGCAATGCTTGTTATCCCTCAAATGAACAAACAGAGCATTGGATTCCTGGCCTGTCCTGACACTGTATTTGTGTTGTTTAATTCTAGTTACAAGATCTTTACCTGTCTGGCCTAAGTAAAACATATTACATTCCTTGCAAGGAACTTTATAAATGCAACCAATTGTGTTGTTGGGGGAGTTCTTGATTAACATTTGTTTAACAGTGCATGAGTTTTTAAATGCCACATTGACGTTCCAAGATTTTAGCTGTGCCGGAATGTGTGAGAAATTTTTGTGAAATGGTAATATTAAGATATTCTTATGGTCATGGGTGGGCTTGGGATCAGTTCTATAAAAAGTTTTCTTAGTAATGTTTAAGCATTTGTCTATGAAAGATCTAGGGTATTTAAGGTTTGAGCCAATATTATATATATATTTGTATTCCTCATCGATGAATTCCGGACTGCAAATTCTCAAGGCACGTAAAAACATTGTTGTAAAATACTGACTGTTTGACTTTATTATGGTGGGCAGAATAATAATGAATGTATGAACACACATTGGTTGGTTTTCTATAAATACTGAACTTGAAAGTGTTACCCATTCTGTGTATCAGACAGTCTAGGAATGGCAATTTACAGTCTTGCTCTAATTCCACAGTGAATTTGATCGAGGGGGCTAAGTTGTTAAGTTGTGGTAGGAAAACTTTTAGGTCCTCATTACATGGCCAGAGACATAATACATCATCAACATATCTAAACCAGACTGCTGAGGGTGGTAAAATATTACTTAATAGTTTCTTTTCAAAGAATTCCATATATAGGTTGCTTAATACAGGTGAGAGTGGATTACCCATTGCCATACCAAATTTTTGAGCATAATATTCCCCATTGAATTCGAATTTGCAATCCTTAATACATAGTTTGATGAGTTCGATGAAGTCATCTTTCGAGACGGGCAGTGAAATGTTATCCAGGGAATCTATGAGGAACTCTAGTAAATCATCAACTGGGACCTTTGTAAAAAGTGACGTTACATCAAAGCTGACCAGTTTAAAATCATGATTAATGTGCAAGTTATTGAGTTTATCAACCAGATCCATATTATTCTTGATATTGGAGTTAGAAATGTTGCCAACTAGGGGGTTTAGTAAGGAAACTAACCATTTAGATAGTTTATAAGAGATTGACCCAACAGAGCTAATGATGGGTCTTGCTGGGTTATTGGGCTTGTGGGTCTTGATTAAACCGTACATGTAAGGCAGTGGAGGGGACGTTGAAGTAAGATGTTTAATGAGAGTAGCTCCCTCCACTGCCTTACATGTACGGTTTAATCAAGACCCACAAGCCCAATAACCCAGCAAGACCCATCATTAGCTCTGTTGGGTCAATCTCTTATAAACTATCTAAATGGTTAGTTTCCTTACTAAACCCCCTAGTTGGCAACATTTCTAACTCCAATATCAAGAATAATATGGATCTGGTTGATAAACTCAATAACTTGCACATTAATCATGATTTTAAACTGGTCAGCTTTGATGTAACGTCACTTTTTACAAAGGTCCCAGTTGATGATTTACTAGAGTTCCTCATAGATTCCCTGGATAACATTTCACTGCCCGTCTCGAAAGATGACTTCATCGAACTCATCAAACTATGTATTAAGGATTGCAAATTCGAATTCAATGGGGAATATTATGCTCAAAAATTTGGTATGGCAATGGGTAATCCACTCTCACCTGTATTAAGCAACCTATATATGGAATTCTTTGAAAAGAAACTATTAAGTAATATTTTACCACCCTCAGCAGTCTGGTTTAGATATGTTGATGATGTATTATGTCTCTGGCCATGTAATGAGGACCTAAAAGTTTTCCTACCACAACTTAACAACTTAGCCCCCTCAATCAAATTCACTGTGGAATTAGAGCAAGACTGTAAATTGCCATTCCTAGACTGTCTGATACACAGAATGGGTAACACTTTCAAGTTCAGTATTTATAGAAAACCAACCAATGTGTGTTCATACATTCATTATTATTCTGCCCACCATAATAAAGTCAAACAGTCAGTATTTTACAACAATGTTTTTACGTGCCTTGAGAATTTGCAGTCCGGAATTCATCGATGAGGAATACAAATATATATATAATATTGGCTCAAACCTTAAATACCCTAGATCTTTCATAGACAAATGCTTAAACATTACTAAGAAAACTTTTTATAGAACTGATCCCAAGCCCACCCATGACCATAAGAATATCTTAATATTACCATTTCACAAAAATTTCTCACACATTCCGGCACAGCTAAAATCTTGGAACGTCAATGTGGCATTTAAAAACTCATGCACTGTTAAACAAATGTTAATCAAGAACTCCCCCAACAACACAATTGGTTGCATTTATAAAGTTCCTTGCAAGGAATGTAATATGTTTTACTTAGGCCAGACAGGTAAAGATCTTGTAACTAGAATTAAACAACACAAATACAGTGTCAGGACAGGCCAGGAATCCAATGCTCTGTTTGTTCATTTGAGGGATAACAAGCATTGCATTGACTGGGATAATGCCTCCTCAATATTACCATGTAATTCAATTGATAGTAGGAACATCATAGAATCTAGTCTTATTAAACATACCGAAGCATTCAACATGAATTTGAGTAACGGCTTGTACAAGCTGGACAACTTTGTAATTAAGAAGATTTGTGATCAGGTGAGAGGGCGGGTCACTGTCCCATCTGACCCAACCACCAACTGTTGTGTGCCATTTAAAGATTAGTAGGGTCATTACCTGACCATTGTGGACCTGGTCTCACCCTCCTCTGTATATATTCATCTTGTTCTGCATTACTCTATCTAGTCTGTACTCACCCCTGAAGATGTGAATTACACGAAAGCGCTTGGGAACTTCGTGTTTTCTTCTTTCCTGGTGGTTATCAGCATATATATATATATATATATATATATATATATATATATATATATATATATATATATATATATATATATATATATATATATATACAGTTATGCGCCGGTTGACGTCCTAGATACATTCTTGGAAACGTGACGTTAACCGAAATGGACGTTGTCCTTTCATCACATAAACTTTGTATTTATACTTACGTGTATGTGGAATACTATATACAGTAGGCTCTCGCCAATAACGACTTCCACAATAACGTTTTCGACAATAACGGTAAGTTACAATAGATATCCATTTTCGATAATAACGTCTGGATTCTCTTGAATAACGGAAATTTCGCAGGAAGCGTCCGAGAGCATCAATGATAGCATTTGTTTGCCGCCATGTTGATGATGTAGTTGTACACTCCGCCTCACTCTCACTGTCACACACGCTCGGTGGAATACAGCGCTGCGCCCACGTGTGAGATTTTCGCCACTATAACCAGTGGTTGTTGGGGTCGGTGATCAATAATGGCTTCCGCATTTTTCCCTGTGGAGGCTAGGGGAGGTGGTGGAGGGATTGATTTGCAACCTGAATGACTGGGAACTTTTAAAGTGAGGAAATTGAACTGTCCTGAGTCTACAGTGCGAAATATTAAGAGGAACTTAGAGGAGACCAAGAAGAGTATTGTGCTGGCTAAAAATATTCGGTAGTGATGGAAATGCGAGGCGAGCTATGAATGATAAAGGCAATAGAAACAGGTTGTTAGTGATAACAGAGCATTTTCTTGTGAAATTGTTAGCTTGTAGAATGAAAGACAGTGCAATTGTTAGCGGCCCTCAGATACGGAACAATCATCACACCAAGCACCTAAAAACTAAGTGTTATTTTACTCAAACTCTTTATTTTGATGATTGAAAAGCAATTCTTTTTATTTCAGCTAACAAAAAGTGTTAGGAGGGCTTCAAGGGGAAAAAATGGGTGAAATTCTTGTGGCAGCAGCACCAATAAACCCTTTTTACATGTATTTTAATGTCACACAAATAAGGTTTTCGCTAATAACGGTGTTTTTCAGGCACCTATTAAACGTTATTGGTGAGAGCCTACTGTACGTACATATACACTTTTACTTTTAAATCACTACTGTAACGTGATGCAGGTGATTAATTTTTATATCTTGTGCAAAATACATGACGTTTATATTAAAATTATCCACTGTTTTACAAGGATTCCAGCAATGCTAGGCAGATGTGGTAGAGGGAGGGAGGGAGCGGAGCAGGAGTTGAGGTAATATGTTTTACAGTTGGCACAGGCCCAGGTCTAACGCGTGTCTATTTAACAGTTCTTAAGTGACTAAGCTTCTATCTTATAAAAAGCCAGTGAAATGACCTGGGTGAATATAATTTACATTGCTGGGCTTCTTGTAAGATAGTGATTAATTTGAATGAAAACATGCTATAATTTGCACTAGACATATCAATTTTAGTACCTTAATCAAATTAGTACATGTATACTCCAGCTTTGCACTAAGGTCATTTATTTCTTTTATGTTTCTTTTAGTATGGTGTGTGCATGTAAATGGATGAAAATAAATGAAGAAATTTATGTAAATCTACCCAAA
The DNA here is from genome assembly GCA_958450375.1 of Homarus gammarus. Taxonomy (NCBI): domain Eukaryota; kingdom Metazoa; phylum Arthropoda; class Malacostraca; order Decapoda; family Nephropidae; genus Homarus; species Homarus gammarus. Next base: position 179,295 of record CAUDMG010002122.1, on the reverse strand, counting down.
AATACAATTGAAAAACTTTATTTTATAAATTGTACTACAGTACTGTACACTAATGTACTACAATTTTTATGTCTTGAGCAAATTATATGACGTTTATATTTAAATTATTGGCTGTCTTGCAAGGATTCCAGCAATGCAAATTATAATCTCCTAACTTTAGTCTGAGATATTATATAAGATAAAAACTGTAAGCCTTAAACCCTGGCTGGGCAGTTGGGGGAGAGGGAGGTGAGGTGATACGTTTGACAGTGTGCGCCGAAGGTCAAGTGAAGTATTTATTTATTTATGTTGTTTAGTTTAGTGTTTGTTTTTTGCTTATAAAATTTCATAGAAGTGACCGGGGAGAATATAATTAACATTGCTGGAATTCTCACAAGACAGTGACCAATTTGAATATAAACAAGCTATAATTTGCATTAGACATAAAAATTTTAGATCTAATTTAACAATTTTATTACTTAGACCAATTTTTTTTTATCTCTTGTGCAAAATATATGATGTTTATATTCATATTACTCACTGTCTTGCAAGGACTCCAGCAATGCAAATTATATTCTCCTGACTTTAGTCTGAGATACTGTATTATATAAGATAAAAACCCTGGCTGGGCAGATGGGGGAGAGGGGAGGAGGGAGCATGCGTAGGGAAGAGCGGGAAGTGAGGTGTACTTTGACAGTTAGCGTAAAGGTCTGGTGAAGGATTTATTTGTTTATTTATGTTTAAATCAGTTATTGTTTTTTGCTCATAAAATTTCATAGAAGTAACCGGGTAGAATATAATTTACATTGCTGGAATCCCCACAAGACAGCGATTAATTTGAATATAAACAAGCTATGATTTGCATTAGACATACAAATTTTAGATCTAATTTAAGAATTTTCTTAGAGAGCAAATTTTTTATCTTTTGTGCAAAATATATGACGTTTATATTCAAATTATCCGCTGTCTTGCAAGGATTCCAGCAATGCAAATTATATTCTCCCAACTTTAGTCTGTGATTTTATATAAGATACAAACTTAAAGCCTATTGTATAACCAAAAACCTTCGCTGGGAGAAGGGGAGTGGGGTTGGGAGGGAGGGGTGACTGACATGTTTGACAGTTGGCACCTGTGGTGTGAAGTATTTAATTATTAATTTATGTCCTTTAGGTTGAGTTTTTGTTTTTTGCATATAAAATTTAATAGAAGTGACCGGGGTGAGGGAGGTGTCTGTGGTGGTGTGAAGTAGGTGTTGGTGGTGCTGTGAGGGAAGTGTTAGTGGTGCTGTGAGGGAAGTGTTAGTGGTGATGTAAGGGAGGTGTTGGTGGTGGTTTGAGGGAGGTATCGGTGGTGGTGTTGGTGTGAGGGAGGTGTTGGCGGTGGGGTGAGGAAGGTGATGGTGTTGGTGTGAAGGAGGTGTTGGTGTGAAGGAAGTGTTGTTGGTTGTGTGGGATTACAGTAAAACCTCGATTAACCAACCACATATGGGGGGAAGGGGCCGACGGATAATCCAAAAGGTCGGTTAATACAGTACAGTTGTACCCCGCTTTACGCGGTCAATTGAACCCACAAGGTACCGCGTTAAGTGAAAACCGCGTTAAGGAACAACAGAACATATGGGATTAATTCCAATAGAGACTGGCCCGACCCCCAAACTCCACTTTTTGACGACACACAACTGTGTTGTAGTAAAAATTTTATCTTAACTTTATGATGGTATGAACTGTGGTGGGATGTAATCCTAGACAAGGTTCTTCAAACTCCAGAGCACGAGCAGTAAATATATTCCATAAGTACAAGACTTGGCAGGATAACCAACAGGTACAAAAACAGGAGCAAGCAAAAAGAACTCCTTGTCGTAGCCAGGCCTGAGCCGATCTAAGAGAGTTTAGCTAACTCGGCAGGGAGAGTTGCTAGACATTACTAGGACAATAAATGAGATCTTCTAGTTACTTGACAAGCGCGGTACAGACATGGTACATCGGGGCATAGTAAGTAGACATAGGCATTAGACATAAGCATAGATATCAGACATGCTATAATAATATATAGTAATACAGACATGTGAATAAATGGTACAATGAATGGTAACAGAGTCTTGCCGTCAGGCGTGTTCACGTATCTTGGTATTTACATATCTATGCACCTCCCCCCCCCCCCCCCTTTACGCTCGTAGTGCAATCTTGAGCGGCTACGGACTCTTTTCCCATGAGTCGGGGGGAGCGGCGAGGGACAATGGGAGGATCAACTGACGACCTTCGTTCCTGGTCTGGGCAAGGGGGTACAGGGGGCGGGGAGGAAGGTTCGTCACTAGAGGATGGCACTGGGCGGAGATGGCGTCTGTTTCGCCACCACACACGACCACTGGGGAGGCGGACTTGGTACGAACGGGACTCGCCACGGCCCATGACAACCCCGACCTTGTCCCAGCGGTGTGACGTTGGGTCCTGGATTCGTACTTGCTGGCTGACAGTCAACCTGGGAAGGGGGCGGGCGTGGGCGTCATAGTGGCTTGTCACTTGGGCCATCCGGGCAGCCTCACGGCGGTCACACTCGTCCGCCTTGATCTGCCATTCATCTAAGAAGGACTGGGGGTGGGCAGGCACACAAGTACGAAGGGGGCGGCCATACAACACCTGGGCAGGAGAGCGTCCGGCAGGGGTAGGGGTGTTACGGAGTTCCAGTAGGCCCCTGTCGAACTCCTCGCAGTCCAGGTTCCCCGTCGGTGCTGTCATGAGGATGAGGTATTTTGCGGACTTTACCGCTGCCTCGGCGTGGCCATTCGCCTGTGGGTAATGAGGTGAGGTGACGATGTGGTGGACGCCCCAGCGTTCGGCGAAGCTCTTGAACTTGTGGCTATTGAACGGGGTCCCACCGTCGGTTCGGAGGCGGAGAGGCACTCCGACTTCCCGGAAGAAGCAACAGAACATCCGGATGACCCTGGAAGAGGTGGTGTCCCGACCACAGGGAACCACCACGGGCCATCCAGAGAGCCTGTCGGCGACCACCAGGAAAGACTTTCCGGCCACATGAAAGAAGTCGGCGGACACGGATTCAAAGGGCCGCTTCGGGAGGTCATTGGACAGGTACGTCTCTTGTTGCTGGCTGGGCTGGAGTTGCTGGCAAGGCTCACAGGCCTCCACCGTGCTCTTAATATCGGCGTCAATACCAGGCCAGAAGACGGTCTGACGGGCTCTGCGCCTGGTGGCTTCAACACCGCGGTGGCTATCATGGAGGCAGGATAAGGTGCAACGGCGGAGTGCAGCGGGAACGACGATCCTGGGGCCGTACAACACCAGCTCTCCGTCCGCATAGAGGCTATCCCTTAGCTTCCAGAAGGGGAGGGCGGAGGCGTGAATGTCGTCGCGGTTGGTGGGGAATCCAGCGGAGATGTAGTCGAGGAGTTGGACGTATGCCGGGTCTTGAGCGGCGGCGATGCGAAGCTCCTGGAGAGTCCTATCGTCTTCGATGGAGGGCGTCGTCGTCGTCTTGTCAGCGAGAGAAGTGGCTGTGTGTGTCACTAAAGACCGAACGTGAGACGCGGACGTGGTACAGTCGACTTCATCTTCAGGTGTGGGGCGACTAACAGGGGCTCGGGAGAGGGCGTCTGGTATGCACAGAAGCTTACCGGCGCGCCACACAGCCGTAAAGACGTAGGGGGCGGTCCTCTCTTTGAGACGTTGGAGGCGAGGATTTTCGATGGCGTCCAACATGTAGTGATTGAGGATGGGTATGAGCGGGTGATGGTCCGTCATGAGGGTGAAATGCCCAAGGCCGAACAGGTAAAGGCGGCACTTGGCCATAGCCCAGGCGACTGCCAGCATCTCTAGTTCGATGGTGGCGTATCTGGTTTCCGTGTCGGTCAAAAACCTGGAGCCACACTGAACTAAGCGCAGTCTACCCTGGCCGTGATCTTGAAGGAGGGCATATCTGAGGTCGTATAGACGGGAGGCGTCGGTCTGGAGGACCACTGGTAAGGACGGGTCGAAGGGTGCCAAGACTGGTGGTGACAGCAACGCCTTCTTAACATTCCTGAACGCTAGGTCGTGGTCAGGAGTCCAGAGGAAAGAGCGCTTGGGGCTCATGAGGGGGCGTAGAGGTTGGGCTGATGTGGCGATTTCGGGGAGAAGTCGGCCAGCTGATTTAGCAGGCCCATAAACGAGCGAAGGTCGGTCAGGTTCACTGGAGTAGGGATGTCCTTGATGGCCTTGACCTTCTCCTCATCAGCTGAGATCCCCTCTGGCGAGATGTTGTAGCCGCAGTAGTTAACTTGGGAGGCGGCGACCACATATTTATCTTTGTTCAGGGTGATACCATGGGCACGACATCTTGTGAGCATCAGATGAACTCGGTTCAAGTGGGCCGGGAGATCATCGTCGAAGAGCAGGATGTCATCTACGACCTTCACGCAGTTGGTGACACCCTGCAGAGCCATATCCCCACGGAGGCAGTACGCATCCCCCGTTGCTGCGAAGCCCATGGGTCCGCGGCAGTGTTGGAAGCGGCCGTGGGGCGTGATGAATGTAGTGAGGTGGCGATCTTCTTCCTCCAGGTCGACTTGCCAGTACCCATGTAGTGCATCCGCCGTGGTAAAGAACTTTGCAGACGGGGTGACGCTGCGGACTGCTTGAATGGGCGTAGGCGATGGATGGGCGGGACGGGAGACCTTCGATTTGAGATGGGTGAAGTCCACTGTGATGCGAACATCTACAGGCTTGGGTGCCAAGACCATAGGGTGGCACCACTCGGAGGGCTCCTCACCGGCGTGTCTGACGATCCCCTGCTGCACCAGAGAATCGAGCTCTGCCTTCACCTTGTCCCGTAGGGCAAAGGGGATAGGTCTGGGTGTGTGGGTGGCGAAAGGCGTCGCGCCAGGCTTGAGGTGGATTCTCATCGGGGGGCCTGTCATCTTCTGGTGGTCGGACTTGGAGACAAGGACGTCGCTGAACTGACGAAGAAAAAACTCCCGGGCGGCAGCAGGTGTGGTCATGGCTGAAACAGGTATCTTTGCACACCTGTTGAGGTGTGTCACGGCGAGGATGGGCTTTGGGAACTCAGATGAGACGATGGCCAAGTCCTGACAATGGCCACATGACAATAGAGGGGTTTGGATGCCCTCGTGGACGTGGACTGTGGCAAGGCAAGACTTGGGACCGAGCTGTAATGTTGCCTTGAAGCAACCCAGAGCTGGAGACATCGGGGACCCGTCCGCTGTGAGCACGTCTTTCATGGCTGTGGGTGACAGGTTACTCCTGGGAACGTTGAGGGCGTCCAGGTGTGTTAGTCCAATCACCGTGATGTCCGCGCCCGTGTCAGGTATCATCAGTAGGTTGGAAGAGTTGGCACCGTACGACAGACGAACATTGACGGGCTTGGGGGACCTGTCACTCGAGGCATCATCCACGCATCGGCATCCTTTGTTGTTCTTGGGAGACGGTGGTGTGGACGTTCTGTCGGGCTGTGAAGAGACGCTTTGACCTGGAGATGGAGGATTCTTAGTGGACCTGCAACACTTGGCGAAGTGTCCTTGCTTGTTGCAAGCGTTGCATGAGACCTTGTTGGCAGGACATCGAGTTGTGCGGGCCCAATGGCCTTGAAACCCGCAGTTTCGACATTTACTATGAGCCGCAGGGCACTTTTCTGGACCGTGCTGGCGCTGACAGTTTCTGCAGGATTCGGGAGAAGAAACTGGTGACTGTGACGGGGGCTGTGTAGAGGATGCCGTCTGCATCTGGCGTTGATTCCTCTTGTAGGTGGAGATGGCGTGAACTTGAGACGGCGATGGGTGTATAGCTGAGGCAGCCTCTCTTGTGGCCTCATACGACCTGCAACAGGTGACGAAGTCGGTGAGGGAAGAGGCGGCGTCGAGGGTGAGAAGTTTCTGAAGCAGGTCCTCATCACGTACACCCATCAGCAAGATTATCTTGAGCTGGATCTCAGCACAGGTTACAGGATCGCCTGTACATAGGTCCACCTCGGCTGCTAGGTCCTTAAGTCGTGCGTTGATGTCTGAGAATGATTCCCCAGAAGCTTGTTTGCAGGATAGCAATTCCCTACAACGCAAAGCTTCATTGCGGAGGCCTCGGAAATGACTCTGCAAGGCGTTTAAAACCTCTGTCACTGACATGGGGGAATCAGGGGGAATGGCTAGCGTGTGCTCTAGGAGGCGTTGAACGTTGAGGGAAATGCACGATCTTAATTGGATGAGTTGTTTATGAGGGGGCATTCGGTTGAGGTCAGACATAACAGCAAAGTCTTCGAAACGACGTCGCCATTGACGGTATACTTGATATGTTGCATCAGATTGAAGAGGTGGGGGGCTGGAAACTGAAGACTTGCTGTGCAGGGGTGTACTCGAGACGGCAGGTAATGGAGGAGGCACGGAGAGGTCGGCAAGAGTTGAGACTGGAGCAGGTGGTTGAGAAGGCACTGAGGCATACCCAAGAGGGATAGGTGACGTGTGGGGAGGCGTTGTCTGAAGGGTAGATGAAGAGGCTGAAGCTGGCGAATTGGTTGTGGCAGCTGGTGAGGTCGTCCTCGTTGCCAGCAATTCAAATAGTTCCAGGAATTTGCGGTTATCAACTTGTTGTTGTTGTTGGAGTTGAAGACGGTAAGCTGATTCCTTTGACTGTCTTGACAATTCCTCTTGACGTCGTCTTTCCTCCTCTAATTGTCGTCTTTGGGCTTCCTTCTCTTGGGAAACTTGTAGAAAGTGAATTAAATGAGGTATATCCTGGCTCCCATCCTTTGAATTTGGCGCGCCCGGCGTGTGGGGCGTGATGGGGGGGGGGGGGGTGGGAGGGTCTGTGAGGCTTCGTCTTCGTCTTCCTCATAATCCTCATTTAAATTCCCCAGCAAATCGTCGTGGTCAGACATCTCGTGTTTGGTATGGTTGCAATGGGAAAGACAAGGAGAATAAGGTGAAGTGCTACGTTTTCATCAATGTACTTGCCTAAGTGCAGGAACTGGCGGGCAAGTAAAAGAGTTTTGACTGTAATATTTGTGAAATTGAGTGGAGAAGGCTGGCAGCGGTGGTACTGGACTGTATTCCTCCGCGCGCCCAGGCGAGGAGACTAGTGGCTTGTGGGCCGGCGTAGACGGAGGATGTATGCCTGAAGTGCTCTCTTGAAAACTGGGCTAAAAGGGTTTCTGCTACCTGTAGGGCCCCAGAAACATAGCAAATCAGACATAAAAGGCACTGCTTTTCACTTAGGGCACTTCACAAGGTCACAAAGCACTTTAAATCCAGGGGCGCTGTAGAATCCATCTTCTAGGAGGGAAACAGACGAGCCGGCTCTTGAAACTTGTAAACTGTCGTGTTGGAGCTACTCAAACTGCGCCATGTGGTGGGATGTAATCCGAGACAAGGTTCTTCAAACTCCAGAGCACGAGCAGTAAATATATTCCATAAGTACAAGACTTGGCAGGATAACCAACAGGTACAAAAACAGGAGCAAGCAAAAAGAACTCCTTGTCGTAGCCAGGCCTGAGCCGATCTAAGAGAATTTAGCTAACTCGGCAGGGAGAGTTGCTAGACATTACTAGGACAATAAATGAGATCTTCTAGTTACAGACATGGTACATCGGGGCATAGTAAGTAGACATAGGCATTAGACATAAGCATAGATATCAGACATGCTATAATAATATATAGTAATACAGACATGTGAATAAATGGTACAATTAATGGTAACAGAGTCTTGCCGTCAGGCGTGTTCACGTATCTTGGTATTTACATATCTATACATGAACAAACAAGTAATATAGAAGAGGTTAGGTTAGGAAAAATAAGGGTTAAGTTAGGAAAAATAAAGGTTAGGTTGGGAAAACTAAAAGTTAGGTGTAACACTTACGTTAGTAGAAGAGATGGGTCGGCATACGGGGATGGAGGCGGAGGGGAGGGAGGAAGGAGGAGGAGGGAGAGGCGAGGCAGGCGGGAGCGGGTGGGTGGTGGAGCGAATCTAAAAATAGCATCTCGAGCCGAACACTCTGCGCGTATATGGGTAGATGAACCGCGTTAAGTGAAATTTCGGTGCTGGCGAGGCACCGCGTATATGAGAAATCGCGTTAAGTGAAACCACGTAAAGCGGGGTACAACTGAAGTACATAAAGTCTACGGAAATAAAACATACTTTTTCAAAGTACCTTTCCCTAACCTACATTTAATTCCCACTATTCATTTTTGTTCATTTGCCATTCATATTTCAATAGAATTTGCTTTAAAACATTAACCACTTTAGTAAATAAATATGAACCAGCACAGAAACTGTGAATAAATAATGGAAAAGTGAAAGAACATATGTCATCACAAAAATTGTGACTAAGTCCCAGGTTGCTGATCTGACTTTCTGCCTCATTTACACACAATTGCAGGGTCTCAATTGTTTCTCTTACTATTGACAACACAACATACGTACAGGTAGTACATTGTTTCTCACTCTTGATTTTTTTTTCATTTTTGCATTTCTTTATGGTTCTTTATTACTATTATTATCATTATTATTATTAATATTATTACATTATTGCCCCCCAGGCCCGGATGTGGGTCAGTGACCTGTGCCCGGGTGGGCTAATCCTCCCCCCCCCCCCAAAAAAAAAAATTGGAGGTTCAGGATTGACAGTTAATCCGAAAGTCGGTTAATCGAGGGTCGGTTAATCAAGGTTTTACTGCAATTGAAATAGAGACTGGGCCGACCCCCAGACTACCTTTTTTCTGACACAATAAGTATGTTGTAGTAAAAATAACATCTTAATTTTATGATGATATGCACACACAATTAATATTTAAGAGAAATATCAATAATATTAGGTTTTTGAACACTTACGTTAGTAGAAGAGACGGTTGGGCACACGAGGATGGGGGGTTGGTTCCAAGGCAGAGGGCAGATTATTGGCCCTTACCTGTATCACTTGTATCACTATCCACCACAGAGGCTAGCGGGGCCTCCTTGTCAAACCCATCAAAGTCCATATCCTCACTATCACTATCACTGACTTGGGCTGGCTGTGGCTGTGGTGGGTTGCGGTTGAAGAACTTGGTAATGTTTCGTTGACGGCTAGTAATTGATGTGGTCGTGATATAGCTTAACATAGGGCTCCAGGGATTGCAACTGATGGTTAATAGACACTTCGTAGCGATGCTTGACTGGGTCTTGGGCAATGAGGAGCTTCAATCTCTCGGGTGCCCCGATGATTTCCTTCACATTAGCATGTGTTAGTTTCTGCTCTTGTTCTTTCGCTGTAACACCTGGCTGCTCACTGACGTCATCATCTTCCAACATCTCGTCCGCAGTCACCTCAGGTTGCCTGATTACCTCCAGGATGTCGTCGTTGGTGGTCTCGGAGAAGCCTGCAGCTCTTAACACTTTGTGCAGCCTCTCTTGCAATGTCCAATGCCACAGCAACAGACTGAGCCTCACCAGCTACCGCTTGCCTCTGCCTCCCACCTGGGATACCCTCCAACACATACCGCCATGCGTGACGAATCGTTGCCACAGATAGCTGGCCCCATGCCTCCACCAAGAAATCAACAGCTTTCTTGACGTTGAACAGTTTCCAGAACTGCCTGACTCGCACTTCATGGTCCTCCAAATCTTGTTCTAGATCCTCGTCCTCGCTATCGGTGCCACTCAGGAGGTTCTGCAATTCATCCTTGGCGTTGGTGAAGTCGTTCAGGAGCCAAAACTTCTTTGCGAAGAAAGCAGCCTTCATGTTGCATATCAACTCCTGATCCATGGGCTGGATTAACGACATAGTGTTAGGGGGAAGGAAGACCACTTTTACGTTGGGGTGACAATCCAGCAATAGGGGAGAGTGTCCTGGTGCGTTGTCAAGGAGCAACAAAATGTTGAATGGAACATTATGGTGCTCGCAGAATTTCTTCACATCAGGAACGAAACAGTTGTCAAACCAGGAGAGGGACAGACCAGTGAATATCCACGCCTTCCCTGAGGTTAGCCAGTGGACATTTAACTTGCTCATGTCCATATTTTTGTAGGCATGTGGCTTGCAGGCTTTATGGATCACCGACAACTTCAGCTCACAAGTGCCGGAGGCATTGGTGGTGAACGGGACGGTGATGCGCTCCTTCTGCAACTTCTGGCCCCGACACTTGCTCGCAGACTTGACTACAAAGGTCTTGCATGGCAATTTTTTCCAAAACAACCCGGATTCATCCATGTTGAACACTTGGTCGTTGGTGTACTGTCCTTCCTCCATAATTTCTCGTAAGAATAGGGGAAAATTCATGGCGGCAGCCCAGTCAGCTGAAGCCATTGTTGAACAGATTAGCGGGCACGAGGGAGCACTGTATACGCAGAGACGGAGGACAATGGGACTGACTCCTCTAAGGTCAGCGACTTATTCCCTCTGGTGGCAGGGCATGCCAAGTTAAATTAGACCAATCACAGCTCGCGGCAGAGGGGATGTGTGGGTGGAAAGGATGCGTGGCCCAATCACAGTCCGAAACGTCATCGTCACGAGTCTTACGTCAGCGGTGACGTAAGAGCGACCTAGCGCGCAGCTTGCCCTTGCCGCTTCCTGTGTTAATTCAGGAATGTACCGCGTAACTAATAATTGACGCGTCTGGACAGGTGCCGCATAAATGACCAACCGCGTATAAAAATTCCGCGTAAACCGAGACTATACTGTATATATACAGTGGTCCCTCGGTTGACGAACACAGTTCGTTCCAGAAGGTCGTTCGTTAGCCGAAACCATTGTTTCAATGGGATTTTGGGTAATTGGTTCCAGCTCACCGAAAATTACATACAAAATAAAAATAAATGCAGTAAAGTACACTTACTTTGAGGTGTGTATGTAGAAGGCTCTTGGTTGATGATGATGATGAGAATTAAAAGTGGGGGTGGAGGAGAAGGGAGAAGAGAAGGAAGTGGGGGTGGAAGAGAAATCACCTCTTGCTTCATGCTGTCATTTCACCCATAAAATTTTAATTTCACTAGGTGTAATTCAAGATTATTTTCTTTAAATCAACACTGCACTGCACTATATATATTGTCAATATGTAAAATAAATTTCAGAATGACCAATAATTGTACTGTAAAATCGTAAAAATAGTTTATGTTCAAAAGAGCCACAAGCAAGATGTTACCTCCACTGACCAGAGATACAAACTGACACCTTGCTGGGTGAGTCAAGTGGGTGATTGGTGCACCAAAAACTAGTTTCCTGTACTGCAATTATATTAAATAAGTGTTAAAAGGACTAAAAATTTTAATATAAAACTTGGAAAATTATTGAATAGTACAACCTTTTTTATATTTACTCAAATGGGAACGAATTTAAGCCCTAGAACCGATTACTGTATTGGCGTACTAATATTCCAGATGGTGAGCAAGCGAAAACATGTTGACATGTTTTCGTAAAAATTTTGTTTACCGAAATTTTGTTTACCGAAATTTTGTTCGTTAACCGAATTGAAGATTCTTATGGAAGGTAATTCGTTAATCGAAATTTTGTTAACCAAGGAGTTCGTTAACCGAGGGATCACTGTACAAGTAAAGCCAAAAATGCATAAAGTCAGAAACACTCCTAAAATTCCCCTAAATCGCCCTTAAATCACTATATATACGTACATATACACTAGAACTCTTAAATCACTACTGTAATGTGATACAGGTGATTAATTTTATCTCTTGTGCAAAATATATGACGTTTATTTTCAAATTATTCGCTGTCTTGCAAGGATTCCAGCAATGCAAATTATATTCTCCTAACTTTAGTCTGAGATATTATATACAGTAAGATAAAAACTTAAAGCCTACTGAAAACCCCCAAACCTTTCCTGGGAAGGTGGGGGTTAGGGAGGGAGGGAGCGAGCTAGCGTGGGAAGAGGGGGGAGCGGGAGGTGAGTTGTACTTTGACAGTTAGGGGGAAGGTCTGGTGAAGTATTTAATTTATTTATTTATGTCATTTAGTTGAGTTTAGGTTTTTTGCTCATAAAATTGTATAGAAATGATCGGGCAGAATATAATTTACATTGCTGGAATTCTTATAAGATAGTGATTAATTTGAATATAAACAAGCTATAATTTGCATGAGACATACAAATTTTATATCTAATTTAAGAACTTTATTAGAGAGCAAAAATTTTATCTTTTGTGCAAAATATATGACGTTTATATTTAATTTATTCGCTCTTGCAAGGATTCCAGCAATGGAAATTATATTCTAACTTTTGTCTGAGATATTATATAAGATAAAAAGTTAAAGCCTACTGAAAAACCCCAAATCTTTCTTGCGAAGGTGGGGCGTAGGGAGGGATAGTTGGCGCCGAGGTGTGAAGTATTTAATTGTAGATTTATGTCCTTTAGATTGAGTTTTTGTTTTTTGCTTATAAAATTTAATAGAAGTGACCCGGGGAGAATGTCATTTCCATTGCTGGAATTCTTATAAGATAGCGATTAATTTGAATGTAAACATGCCATAGTTTGCACGAGACAAAAATTTTAGTAATCAATTTGTACATTATTCTGATTACCGTATATCACGGCCTATAAGGCGGCGGGGTGCATAAGACGCCCCCCCCAAATTTCCATTTAAAAAGTAGCTTTTGAGCTCTATTTGCTGTATAAGACCAGTACCCCAAATGTGACACTTACCCACTGACTCAGTAGTCCTTTACCAACCATCCTTGATTTTTTAAAATAAGGCCAATTCACTTCAAGTAATGTCATCAAATTATACCCGCTGGTGTAGTGTAAACACTAGTGACGTCACTGAAGCGTCTGCTATTTACCGGTAACTGGAACTAATGTCGGTATCGAGGAAAATTTTTCCATTTACTTGAAATGGATTTACCGATTTATTTGTTTATTTATTTATAATATACTGTAACATATTAAACACACTGCAAGTATTTTCTTTCATTTCTACGCTTGCTTCACACGAGACGATCGGTGGTGGGAGTGTTCCCTCGTCTCGGTGGTGTGGCTGTGTTCCGACTATTTATACAACAGGTGGTTCAACAGCAACCACCGTATTCTAATTGTGGTGTTTCATTAGGATTTGAGTGAAAAAGGTTACCGGTATATACTTACTACATACATTTATTACACAAATATATATATATATATATATATATATATATATATATATATATATATATATATATATATATATATATATATATATATACTATGTACAAAAAATGAATGTTCAATGAATTATTTATGGTGCATGAGGGTACTGGCCACTTCAGACGGGCTATAAATAGCCTTGTTATCTCCCCTCCATCTCACCCCGAGCCAGAAGGAAGCGTCTTGGTAAATAACATGTTTGCTTATTTTCCATTTACTTGAAATAAATTTACCGAATTATTTGTTTATTTATTTATTTGTAATATACTGTAATATATTAAACACACTGTAATTATTTTCTTTAATTTTTGTATTTATTTATAGTTAGTTACTTAAAATAAGGCCAATTCACTTCAAGTAATGGCATCAAATGTTACCAGCTGGTGTAGTGTAAACACTAGTGACGTCACTTAAGCGTCTGTAATTAACCGTCGATAGTTTCAAGAATTAATGCACTCATTTACTGAATATTCTTTGTAAAAAAATAAAATTTAAATCAATTATTTATAGGAGATAAATATTATTATCAGTAAATATACCGATACCCGGTATGCATTACTGACCACCTCCACGGCTAAAAATAGCCCAACTCGCGGTCACTTTCCCTTTCTTGTCTCCTCACTGGCAAATGGGGGGGGGCGTGTGATGATAGCTGTGTTTATTACAGGGGTATAAATCCCTTTTACGGTATGTTAGACAGGTTTATAATACATTTTTATTATTTTAATATACCGGTAATCTTAATTTGAATCCAGCTTGCCAAACGTAAGTTTCAGTATAAAATAATTAGTGGTAAGACCTTGTGAGTGGCTTACGATGTTTTCATCACCACTCTTGACACACTAAACCACAATATTTAAGAGGTAAGAATTTTAAACTTGGGGGTTTAGACGACCCCCTAACTTTGGGCAGATTTTTTTAATGTTCAAATTTCGTCTTATAGGCCGTGATATACGGTACATGTACTGTTCAGCTTTGCCCTTAAGACAGTGTGTGCATGTAAATGAGGTTCAATAAATGAATAAAGTTTCATATATCGAGCCAAAAATAATAGTTGAAAAACTTTATGTAGACAGAGCTTGGATGGTTAAAGTTTAGAATGACCAATAATTTTATTACTGTATAAAAAAGCGCACAAATATTAAAGAGCACAATTAGCGAAATCCTTATGAAAATCGCATTTTGTTTTGACCATCAGCTGGTAAGCTGAGAAGGTACTCGGCCAATTCAGTGATCTCTTCTATGTTTACATTCAAACTTATCACTATCTTATAAGAATTCCAGCAATGCAAATTAAATTCACCCCAGTCATTTCTATTAAATTTTATAAGCAAAAAACAAAAACTCAATCTAAAAGAAAAAAATAAACTAAGAATTAAAAACTTCACACCACAGAGCGCCAACTGTCAAACATGTCACTGTCACCCCTCCCTCCGTACCCCCCCCCACCTCCCACCTTCCTGAGAAACATTTCGGTAAAAAGACTAGGTTTACAGGTTTGAAAATAAATAATACCTCAACCTAAAGTTTGGATAATATAATTTGCATTGCTGTTTCCTTGCAAGACAGGGAATATTTTGAATATAAACTTCATATATTTTACACAAAAGATAAAATTTTTGCACTCCTGAATAAAATTCTTAAATTAGATCTAAAATTTGTATGTCTAATGCAAATTTTAGCTTGTTTATATTCAAATTAATCACTATCTTACAAGAACTCCAGCAATGTAAATTATATTATGGCCAGGTAATTTCTATGAAATTTATGAGCTATAAACAAAAATCTCAAATAAATAAACAAACACTAGACACTCTGTCACCTCACCTCCCACTCTCCCCCCCCCCCTGCTCCCCCCTTATTCCCAAGCTCGCTGGCTCCCTCCCTCTTTGCTGTTCCCAGACAAAAGATTGGTGATTTCTTTATGCTTTAAGGTGTTTATATTATATAACATCTCAGACTACAGTTAGGGTAATATAATTTGCATTGCTGAAATCCTTGCAAGACAGGGAATATTTTGAATATAAACTTCATATGTTTTGCACAAAAGATAAAATTTTTGCTCTCCCGAAGAAAATTCATAAATTAGATCTAAAATTTGTATGTCCATTGCAAATTTTAGCTT
Organism: Homarus gammarus; assembly: GCA_958450375.1. Taxonomy (NCBI): domain Eukaryota; kingdom Metazoa; phylum Arthropoda; class Malacostraca; order Decapoda; family Nephropidae; genus Homarus; species Homarus gammarus. The sequence continues at coordinate 164,094 of CAUDMG010002122.1, read as the reverse complement.
GTTTATATTCAAATTAATCACTATCTTATAAAAATTCCAGCAATGTAAATTATATTCTGGCTTTACTTTGTATATACTTTTCTGTGAGCTGGAACCAATTACCCATTATCCCATTGAAACAATGGTTTCGGTTAACGAAATTTTCAGTTAACAAACGACCTTCTGGAACGAATTGTGTTCATTAACTGAGGAACCACTGTATATATATATATATATATATATATATATATATATATATATATATATATATATATATATATGTATATATATATATATATATATATATATATATATACATATATATATATATACATATATATATATATATATATATACATATATATATATATACATATATATATATATATATATATATATATATATACACACAGTTGGTCCTCGTATTACGCGGTTAATGTAACCCGGAGGGTCCCGCGGAAAGTGAGGAACGCGTAAAGTGAACAACATAATTTATGGGATTAATTGAAATGGAGTCCAGGCTGATCCCCAAACTCCACTTTTTGACGACACACAACTATGTTGTAGTAAAAATTTTATCTTAACTTTATGATGGTATGAAAAAACAAGTAATATAGAAGAGGTTAGGTTAGGAAAGATAAAGGTTAACATAGGAAAAATAAAGGTTAGGTTAGAAAACTAAAAATCTTGTGTAACACTTACGGTAGTAGAAGAGATGGGTCGGCATACAGGGATGGAGGCTGGTTCCGAGGCAGAGGGCAGATTACTGGCCCTCAGGTGAATCACCATTACTAGGTGAATCATCATCACTGTCACTTACAGTTGTCAGGGCTTCCCAGACAAATCCCTCAAAGTCAACTTCACTGTCACTATCACTATCACTGGCTTGGGCTGACTGTGGTGGGTTGCGGGTGAAGAAATCTGTTATGCTTTGCTGACGGCTGGCGTTGATGTTGTCGTGATACACCTTGATGTACGGCTCCATAGCCTGCACCAGCCGGTTATGGAAGATTTCATAGCGGTCATCGTCATTGTCGCGGGAAAGGAAGGACTTCATCTTCTCTGCACACTCCATGGCACCCTTAATATCACTATGACTTAAATTGTGTTCTTCGGAGACTGCCGCACCTTCTTCCTCCTCTTCACTGGCGTGTTCTTCTTCCAACATCTCGTCGGCAGTCACTTCAGGATTTCTGATCACCTCCAAGATGTCGTCGTTGGTTGTCTCGGAGAAGCCTGGAACTGTAACAGTCTGCGCAGCTTCTCTGGCAAGGTCCACTGCTACTGCAACAGTCTGAACCTCACCAGTCACAGATTGACTCCTCCTCTCACCTGGTATTCCATGCAACACATGTCTTCATGCGTGACGAATTGTAGCAATAGACAGCTGATCCCATGACTCCACCAAGATGTCCACAGCTTTCTTGATGTTAAATACTCTCCAGAATTGTTTGAAGAGTAATTTTTGCTGTTCTAACCGTTGTTCCTCATCTTCGTCGCTCTTGCTATCGGTGGTGGTGTCACTCAGGCCACGCAACTCTTCCCTGGTGTTGGTGTAGTCGTTCAGGAGCTGGAATTTTGTTCTTGAGAATGCAGCTTTCACATTGCAAATCAACTCCTGGTCCATGGGCTGGATTAAAGACGTAGTGTTGGGAGGAAGGAAGACCACTTTTACGTTGGGGTGATGATCTAACAGTAGGGGCGAGTGTCCTGGTGCGTTGTCCAGCAGCAACAAAATATTAAATGGGACATTCTGTTGCTCACAGAATTTCTTTACATCGGGAACAAAATAGTCATCAAACCAGGAGAGGGACAGTGTAGAGAACATCCATGCCTTACGTGCTGTCAGCCAGTGGACATTTAGCTTGGTCATGTCCATGCTCTTGTAGGCGTGCGGCTTGCGGGCTGTGTGGATCACCGATAACTTGAGCTTACAGGTACCGGAGGCATTGGTGGTAAACAGGACGGTGATGCGTTCCTTCTGCATTTTCCAGCCCCGAATCCTGCTGGCATTCTTCACAATGTAGGACTTGGAAGGTAGTTTTCTCCAGAAAAGACCAGATTCGTCCACGTTAAACACCTGGTCGTCGGTGTACTGTCCTTCCTCCATAATCTCACGTAAAAACGGAGGAAATTCCCGAGCCGCAGCACGATCAGCACTCGCTTCTTCACCACCAATGTTTATATTGGTGATGTTGTTCCGGATCTTAAACCTCTGTAACCACCCAGAGGAAGCATTAAAGGGTTTGGGCTCTGTAATTCCCATCTTTCGTGCCACTGCGATGTACAGTTCACGTGCGTTGTCCTTCACAGAGCGCGTGTCGACCGCCATGTTCCGTCGCGCCTGACGCACCAAGTACCTCACAAGTAATTTTTCTGTCTTGAGAAGCACCTGGTTGTCAAAATACTTGATCATAGAAGCACCTGTAGACTTTGTGATCTTCATGTGCTCCTTTATCTTGGCTGAATCCTTCTTTATAGTCCGGATCGTAGATTCGTTCACGCCATGCTGGCGCGCCAAATCAACCTGCCTTGTTCCTTTCTCCAACTCTTGGATGATGGTATACTTCACCTCGTAGCTTAAGGAACATCGTGTCTTCTTTGGTTTAGTGCCGCTGGGTCCAGGTAAGGAAAGGTTTTTCTCTGGGGTTGGTGGTCCGGCGGAAGCCATTTTACGGAACAATGGATGCTTGTTTACACGGAGTGGCCTTGAGGGATGAATCTGCCGCGGCTAGGTCAAGCGTCGTCTCTCCTCCCTCCCTCCCTCCCTCCCCCGGGTGGACACGTCATAATACTTTAAGCCAATTACAGCTAGCGGCAGGGGGGGGTAGGGATGCATGGCCAATCACAGGTCTGATACGTCATATGACGTCAGCGATAACGCACCAAAGACACACACTGCGCAACCTTACCGCGCCGCTTGCCCAAGCGGAGGGAGGAGGAGGAGGAGGAGGGAGAGGCGGGCAGGCGGGCGCGTGGGGAAAATCTAAAAATAGCGTCACGCCAGACACTCTCCGCGTAATGGCGTTCGCGACCGCGGAATGTAAGAATGTTAGGTTCTGGCAAGGCACCGCGTTAACGGTGAAACGCGGATTGTGGGACCGCGTAATAGGAGGACCAACTGTATATATATATATATATATATATATATATATATATATATATATATATATATATATATATATATATATATATATATATGTACAGGTAGGTCTGCTATAACGCGATAATTGTGTTCTTGTAAAATATCGTGTTATAGAAAATCGCGAAATAGAAATAACAGGGCTTATGGAGAAAATAGGGTTAGGTGCAGATTACTCGAAATCGAAAAAATTTAGTAGTTAGCCTAACACAAAGGATAGCACAGTCTAAATAAATGTTACATTCATATCTAATAATGAAATCATACAGTAAATGTAACACTTTACTTGATGGGGGAGAAGGGTGATTTTGAGGTTGATAAAATCGAGCTTCTCTTCAAGTGTTATATCCTTTCTTTTACGATCATCACCGGGAATTCTATCACCAGAACGCTTCTTGTTGATATTCTTCTTTACTATATTCACAGTTAATACAGTGGGGTATGCTATAACGAACGGATCCTACTACGAATATTCCTATAACGAACGGTTTTACCTATAAAATTGAGAATGCTATAACGAACGAAACTCCTACAACGAACATTATTTATTTATTTATTTTTTTTTTTTCTAATTTATTGTTTTTTTATTACAAATATTAATGATATTCTTTATTTCAGGGGTTTAGATGCATATTTATGCACTTTTTTACAATTTTTACAATTCTATATAATATTTTTCAGTGTTAAGTGGTTGTATTTGGGGGCCTGGAACGGATTAATCCTATAACGAACAATGGTTCTAGAACCAATTAGATTCGTTATAGCATACCCCACTGTACCACAAAATTGGAGAAATAGTAAGCAAAAATCGCGTTATAGCAAACAAGCGTTCGCGTTATACAAATATCGTTCCTAATTCATAAATCGCGTTAGAGCAAATTCGCGTTATCAAAACACGCGTTATAGCAGAACTCACTGTCTACAGTCAACCCTCACTTTACGCGGTTAATGTAACCCACAGGGTACCGCGGAAAGTGAGAAACGCGTAAAGTGAATAACATAACATATGGGATTAAATGAAATGGAGACCAGCTGACCCCCAAACTCCATTTTTTCCAACACAATACCTATGTTCTAGTAAAAATAACATCTTAATTTTATGATGGTACATGCACACAATTAATACTTAAGAGAAATAGAGAAATACAGTCGCCAAGTTAATGTCCATTCAAATAATGGACACACTCCCTCCCCCTCTTCTCACACTTCACTGCTGGCTCTTCCCTCTCTGAGAAATTTTGGGGGGAAAACCAGGTATAGTAATAAATAATACCTCAAACTAAAGTTAGGATAATATAATTGACATTGCTGGATTCCTTGTAAGACCAGGAATATTTTGAATATAAATGTCATATATTTTTCAGAAAAGATAACATATTTACTCAGATTAAACATTACATCTAAAATTTGTATGTCTAATGCAAAATCTGTGATGTTTATATTCAAAATGATCATCAAATTGTAAGAATTTCAGCAATGTAAATTATATTCTGGCCGGGTAATTTGTATGAATTTTACGAGCTAAATAAAAAAATTATACTTCACCCGCGTAAAGGGGTACACCCACCACGGAATGTGAGCATCCTGGGTTCTGGCAGGGCACCGTGTAAACATGGAAACGCGGAAAGTGGGACCGCGTAAAGTGAGGGTTGACTGTATACGGTAAATAAGGACATGGGGGGCCAGGGGTTTTTTAGGGGGGGGGGGGCAGCAAAAGTACACGGATTTTTAACATTCATGGGTATCTCTGTTACCAGGAGCCTTCTACATACACACCTCAAAGTAAGTGTACTTTTCTACCTTTTTGTTGTATTTAGGCAATTTTCGGTGAGCTGGAACCAATTACCCAAAAACCCATTGAAACAATGGTTTCGGTTAACGAATTTTTCGGTTAATGAGCAACCTGCTGGAATGGATTGTGCTCGTTAACCGAGGTCACCACTCCTCCCAACTCGCTCCCTCCTCCACCTCCACCGTCACTACTGCCGACAACAAACACAAATGCTTTGTGAATAACTGCACCTCCACTTCCTATGTACAGTACTGAACTGTACTGTGCTGTACATTTTTACAAACAATAAACATGGTAAGAAAAGCTATTAAAAAAAAAGAGATAAAAACTTCACTTTACTGTACAGTCACTCAATTCCATAACGGGTGGTGAAGTGGCGGCGACGGTGGATTCAGCTGCTTCCTCACTGCCGCCAGTGATTGGTGTTAAATCTCTCCTTCGGTGATCAAAGAACATGGTGATGGGGAGTTGTCGTCTCTTTCATTCCTTTCTTCCATGATGTTTTTGTATGGAGCGAAAACGTCATCCATCCCTCGCATGAATTTCAGGGCACGCACCATGGAGGGGTCCATACTATAGGCCAGGTTTTTCAGTGCCTCAATATTCCTGGTCATCTCCCCCAACTTCTCCAACGTTATTTCTTGGTGCTCTTCTTCATCCTCTTTCCCTTTCGCTTCCTCTTCCTTGCCTGAGTCTACTAACTCCTGTAGATCCTCCTCGGTCAGCTCAGTGTCGTGCTCTTCAATTAGCTCCCAAATCTCGTCCTCTGCCATGTCCTGGAAGCCTTCAGCAGCCACTTTCCTTGACAGTGCCAGGGTCTTTCTGAATATTTTCATTAAAATCCATCAAAATCATTTTCCTTGTCATTGTCTTAAGCACCAAACAGCTCCTCCCAGTCTTCTCCTTGAACAGGGCTAGAGGGTACGTGTTTTTCGAATCGTTTTCAATTAAAAAATGTTACAGCACATGTATATTTTACCTAAACTGTGCCTGAATGAATATATTCTCAGAAATAAATAGTAGTTTTGCTGAAACGTGATGTATTTCAATGTAAAATAGGATAAAATACATGACGAAAACAAGAGACTTTACCTAACCTTCTGATGTTCAAGATATGTTACTTGTTTTTTTAGTAGTTTTCGGTTAAAATACTCTTATATTAGTGATATTCTATTCATACTGTGCTTGATATAATACATTCACAGAAATGTAATATTTTAGCAACTACAATGCTGATGCCAACACAAGTGTGGTTACAGCGAGACTAACTGAGTGAGGGAGAGCTATGCGTGTGTGTGTGTGTGAGGTTGCGGGAGCGGGCGGTGTCCCGTGTTCGGTGCCGCGCGCGATTTGAATGTACTTCAATTACTTCAATGTACAGAATATTCCTCCGACGGGGCAATCCGCGTATTTGCAAATCCTTGAATGCTAAACCCGCGTATGTGAAGGGCCGACTGTATATATATATATATATACTGTATATATATATATATATATATATATATATATATATATATATATATATATATATATATATATATATATATATATATATATATATATGCAAGTAAATCACTGTTGGTGCGCGTGATCTAGGTATATGCTGATAACCACCAGGAAAGAAGAAAACACGAAGTTCCCAAGCGCTTTCGTGTAATTCACATCTTCAGGGGTGAGTACAGACTAGATAGAGTAATGCAAAACAAGATGAATATATACAGAGGAGGGTGAGACCAGGTCCACAATGGTCAGGTAATGACCCTACTAATCTTTAAATGGCACACAACGGTTGGTGGTTGGGTCAGATGGGACAGTGACCCACCCTCTCACCTGATCACAAATCTTCTTAATTACAAAGTTGTCCAGCTTGTACATGCCGTTACTCAAATTCATGTTGAATGCTTCGGTATGTTTAATAAGACTAGATTCTATGATGTTCCTACTATCAATTGAATTACATGGTAATATTGAGGAGGCATTATCCCAGTCAATGCAATGCTTGTTATCCCTCAAATGAACAAACAGAGCATTGGATTCCTGGCCTGTCCTAACACTGTATTTGTGTTGTTTAATTCTAGTTACGTACATATATATATATATATATATATATATATATATATATATATATATATATATATATATATATATATATATATAGATATAGATATAAATATATATATATACGTATATATATATATATGCATGCTGATAACCACAGCTGAACTTTCACTTAACGCGGGTTTTTTCTACGTATACGCGGTGAGTGTCCGGCTCGAGAGCTATTTTTAGATTCGCCCCACCCGCCACCCTGCCTGACTGCCTGTTTTAGCTCATAAAATTCATACAAATTACCCAGCCAGAATATAATTTACATTGCTGGAATTCTTATAATTTGATGATCATTTTGAATATAAACATCATAGATTTTGCATTAGACATACAAATTTTAGATATAAAGTTTATTCTGAGTAAATATGTTATTTTTTGTGCAAAATATATGACATTTGTATTCAAAATATTCCTGGGTTTACAAGGAATCCAGCAATGTCAATTATATTATCCTAACTTTAGTTTGAGGTATTATTTATTACTTTCCCTGGTTTTCCCCCCAAAATTTCTCAGAGGGAAGAGCCAGCGAGTGTTGTGTGAGAAGAGGGGGAGGGAGTCGTGTCCATTATTTGAATGGACATTAACTTGGCGACTGTATTTCTCTATTTCTCTTAAGTATTAATTGTGTGCATGTACCATCATAAAATTAAGACGTTATTTTTACTAGAACATAGGTATGGTGTAGGAAAAAGTGGAGTTTGGGGATGGGCCAGTTTCTATTGGAATTAATCCCATATGCTCTGTTGTTCACTTAACGCGGTTTTCACTTAACACGGTACCCTCTGGGTTTTATTGACCGCGTTAAGTGAGGTACAACTGTAATGTTTACTCTTGAGTAAATATGTTATCTTTTGTGCAAAATATATGACATTTATATTCAAAATATTCTTGGTCTTACAAGGAATCCAGCAATGTCAATTATATTATCCTAACTTTAATCTGAGGTATTATTTAATACTAAATGTTAAAATTTAGTTTTTCACCCAACATCTTTTGAAGGGAGGATTGGTGGGGGGGTGGGGGGAGGGTTGGGACTGACCGCGCAGTTGGAAGAGGGGGGAAGGCAAGTTGGGGTACTTTGATTGACAGATAGTGTTGTGAAGAATATTATTTTTTTTTTATTAACTGAAGATATTTGTTTTAGCTCATAAAATTCGTACAAATTACCCGGCCAGAATATAATTTACATTGCTAGAATTCTTACAATTTGGTGATCATTTTGAATATAAACATCATAGATTTTGCATTGGACATACAAATTTTAGATATAAAGTTTACTCTGAGTAAATATGTTATTTTTTGTGCAAAATATATGACATTTGTATTCAAAATATTCCTGGTCTTACAAGGAATCCAGCAATGTCAATTGTATTATCCTAACTTTAGTTTGAGGTATTATTTATTAAAATTTAGTGGTTTTCCCCCAAAAATTTCTCAGAGAGGGAAGAGCCAGCAGTGTTGTGTGAGAAGAGGGGGAGGGAGTTGAGTCCATTATTTGAATGGACATTAACTTGGCGACTGTATTTCTCTATTTCTCTTAAGTGGTGGTTACTGTGTTCCCTAAAGGAATGCAGTGATGGGTAGGGAAACACTGTGTAACACTGAAGTCCGTTTATTATGGATGAGAGAAATACAAGTGGTGACTCGCGTGTGCCATGCAAGGCTCACACAGTCAGACTAAGGCTGCCTTGCCATATGGCAGCCTCGGGGCAATGTTGCCACATTACACGTGCAGTGTTGCCACGTGATTATATATATAAATGCTACTCGGCACAGAAGCTTATGTACATGGTTGCTACTCGGCACAGTAGCTTAGATACATAACCTACATCTCCCTCCCCCCTCACGCTCATAGTCTTTGTCTTGAGCGGACTTCTTAGTCCTAAGTCGCTCCGAGCGTCGAGGTGCACTGTGGGGCGGATCCTCGTGAGATGTAGGGGACTCGTCCTCGGTCAGGGGGCCAGCAGCAGGGGGTGGAACTGGCCGGAGGAAGCGGCAGTTCCTCCACCAGACACGGCCGCTCAGCATCCTGACCTTGTAGTCCCGCGACCGGCCGACGCCCATCACTATGCCCACCTTGTCCCAATGTGTCGAGGTTGGGTCCTGGACGCAGGCAAGGGCACCAATCTCCAGTGGCTGAAGAGGGCGAGCACGGTCGTCATACCGAGCCTTGGCGTCCTGGGCACGTGAAGCGGCGCGGCGGTCACAGCTCTCGGCTCTGGTCTGCCACTCCTTCGCAAAGGCCTTGGCATGTGCAGGAACGCAAGAGCGGAGAGGGTGACCATACAGGATCTGGGCAGGGGAGCGTCCTGTGTGGGTGGGAGTATTACGTAACTCCAGAAGTCCTTTGTCAAACGCCTCACAGTCTATGTTGCCTGAAGGGGCCACCTTGAGGATGAGGTGCTTGACTGTCTTGACCGCAGCCTCAGTATGGCTGTTTGACTGTGGGTAGTGGGGTGTTGACACGATGTGGCGGACTCCCCAACGCTCCAGGAATCCTGTGAAGTCCCGGCTGGTGAACTGTCGCCCACCGTCCGTCCGCAGACGTACGGGGACGCCCAGGTCATGAAAGAGGTGCTGGAAGTGGCGAATGGTGGCCGCGGATGTCGTGTCCGAGCCACAGATTACCACCACAGGCCAGCCAGAGAGTCGGTCGGCGACCACTAGGAAATGTTTCCCAGCTGTGCTGAAGAAATCAGCCGACACGGACTCGAAGGGCCTGGTGGGTTCGTCGTCGCACAAGAGGGGCTCTTGCTGTTGACTGGGCTGCATGATCTGGCACGGCTCACAGGCACGGACCGTATTGACGATATCCGTGTCAATGCCGGGCCAGTACACAGCCTGCCTTGCGCGGCGCTTGGTGGCCTCTGCTCCACGATGGCTGTCGTGTAAGCGGGTCAGAACGCGACGACGGAGAGCTGCAGGGATGACCACACGGGCACCGTACAGGACGAGGTCCCCCATCTGCGTAGAGGTCCTCACGTATCTTCCAATATGGGCGTAGGGCGTTGTGGAGGTCAAAACGGTCGCGAGCGAACCCAGTCCTCACACTCTCCAAGAGCTGAGTGTAGGAGGGGTCGTCGCGTGCCGCGGTCCGTAGTTCCTCAAGGGCCAGATCGCTGTCGGGTGGCGACACTGAGGCCTGGGTGCTGGCGAGGGACTGTACGGCCTGCAAGGTGACGATGTTGCTGATGGAGAAACCGGCCTCGGTGCTGAGCATCTCGTCTTCAGGTGTAGGGCGGCTGACTGGGGAGCGGGAGAGGGCATCCGGGATGCACAACTCCTTACCTGCGCGCCAAGCCGCGGTGAAGACGAAGGCCAAAATCTTCTCCTTCAGGCGCTGGAGGCGGGGATTCTCGATGGCGTCCAGCGAATCGTGGTTAAGAATGGGGACCAAGGGCCTGTGGTCTGTGATGAGGTCGAAGTGCTGTAGGCCAATCAAGTAGAACTTGCACTTCGATAAGGCCCATACCACTGCCAGCAGCTCCAGCTCGATGGTAGCGTAGCGAGACTCGGCATTGGTGAGGAAGCGAGAGCCACACTGTACGAGCCGGTACTTTCCTCCACCGTGATCCTGGAGAAGGGCGTAACCAACCCCGTACAGGCGCGAGGCGTCTGTCTGGAGGACGGTGGGGAGCGCTGGGTCGAAAGTAGCGAGGATAGGTGGACTTGACAGGGCCTCCTTCACCTTATGAAAGGCGAGGTCGTGGTCAGGGGTCCAAGTGAACGTCCTCTTGGGGCTCATCAGGGGGCGGAGAGGCCCAGCAGCGGCGGAGACGTCAGGAGAAAATTCTGCCAGCTGGTTCACCAGGCCCATGAAAGACCTGAGATCCGTAAGGTTGGCAGGTTTCGCAAAGTCCGCTATGGCGTGAACTTTCTCCGGGTCCGCAGCAATGCCATCCCTTGAGGGTCGGTAGCCGCAGAAAGACACTGCAGGTGCGGCCAAGACGAACTTCTCGGCATTCAGAGTGATGCCGTGCATCCTACACCTGGTCAGTACCTCGTCGATGCGGCGAAGATGCGTCAGGTAGTCCTCATCGTAGAGGAGGACGTCGTCCACTACCTTCACGCAGTTGGTCACGCCTTGAAGTGCCATGTCACCACGGAGACAGAAGGCGTCCCCCGTAGCAGCGAATCCCATAGGGCCACGGCAGTAGCGGAAGCGTCCGTAAGGCTTGATGAAAGTGGCCAGTGGCTGATCCTCCATCTTCAGTGGGATCTGCCAGTAACCACAGAGGGTGTCCATCATCGAGAAGTGCCGTACCTTCGGATCCACACTCCGTATAGCTGCAAAAGGTGTGGGTGAAGGGTGGGCGGGACGGGACACCTGGCTGTTAAGCTTAGACAAGTCGGTAGTAATCCGCACTCCACCGTTAGTCTTAGCCACAGCGACTAGAGGGTGGCACCAAGGGGATGGGTCGTCACCAACGGGTACGATGACACCCTGGGCCACCATGGAATCCAGTTCCTTCTTGACTGAATCCCTGAAGGCGAGAGGAATCAACCGGGGAGTGTGTATGGCAAATGGCTGTGCATCTTCCTGCAGGTGTATCCTCGAAGGCGGACCTGCCACAGCCTTCAGTGGCGCGGTCCGTAGAGCCTCTTTCGTCACCAGCACATCCGAGTACTCCTTCAGGAAGTAGGCCCTTGCAGCTGTGGAGAGGAAGCAGCCGTGACTTGGGTGGAGGCGGGGAGGGAGTGGACGTGGGTTCTGGGCAGCTCTGTGTGGCAGTGCCAGGCGCGTCGCTCGTCGACTCACGCACCCTGCTGGCGGTGTAACGAGCAGCTGAGATCTGCTCGGGAAAGTCTCTGGGCACCACGTCTAACTCCTTGCAGTGCTCCCACGACAACAAGGGTGTAGCGAGAGTAGGCTGCACGTCGATCCATCCGTGACACGACCTGTCGCCGTAGGTGATCTCTGCTTGAAAGGAGCCCACAGCGTCCGGCATCTGGGAACCGTCTGCATTGTAGTACTGCAGCTGCAGTGGTGGTCCCAGGCCGCGTTTGGTGAGGCCCAGTTTCTGGAGGTGCTTCAACCCAATCACCGTAGTATCGGCGCCGGTGTCCGGTATCACCTCGATGTGACCCGACACATCACCGTGTGTGACGGCGACGCGGATAGTAGGGGAATTGGTAGCCCTGGGGCGTGTGGTCGATTCCACCCTCCTGATGTGACTCCGCTGCTGCCTGGGCCTGCGTGGGCCATCTGGAGGGGGCTGTGTGCGAACCACCCCGAGGGGGCTGCGTGCGAACCACCCCGAGGGAAGTGCGCTGCTGTCCTCCTCATCTCGGGCTTTTGGGCTTGGGTTGGCGGCAGCACTTGTCGTAGTGTCCATAGCGACCGCAGGCCTGATACTTGTGGCCTCGTGCAGGGCACCTGTCTGTGTTAGACTAGTGGCCCTTACGGTCACCTCCACGACACAGTGCGTCGGCGGCCGAGCAAGTCTTGGGGCTGTGCTGCTTTCCACAGCTGCCACAGGAAGCACTAGGCGGAGGCGTGGAAGAACGTGTGGCAGCCTTCGCGTTGTTGGCCGCCTTCTTATCCTTCTTGTATTGTGAGATAGCTCTCACAGCAGGTGCGGCCCGTAAGGCAGAGGCGGCGGACTTGGTGGCCTCGTATGACCGACATTCAGTCACTACCACCTGGAGTGTGGAGGAAGCGTCCAGGGGGATGAGTCACTGCACCAACTCTTCCTGCCTGACACCTGCCAAGATCCCGTGCTTGATCCAGGCTTCCTCACATTCCTGGCTGTGCGCCTTGCAGACGTCGATCTCCTCTGACAAACTCTTCAAGCGTACAAAAAAGTCGTCAAAGGATTCGTTCTCCACCTGCTTGCAGCTGGTGAAGGCACGGCGACGCAAAGCCTCGTTGTTCCGACCCTCAACATGCTCCTGTAAAAGGTCGAGCACATCCATCACTGAAGAGGTAGAATCGGGAGGCACTTGCAACGTGTGCTCCAAAACTCTCTGGGTCTCCAGCGACAAACACATCCGCAGTTGGATGAGCTGTTTGTTTGGAGGCATGCTGGAGTAATCTGTCCAACGCCGCCTCCACTCACGAAAAAGCTGAAACGTGACGTCTGGTGAGAGGGCGGGTGGGGGTTGAACAGATGCCTTGGGAGCTGTTGGGGTAGCAAGAGTACCTGGAGGATGCTGGTGTGGTGGAGGAGGGAGTGTACTGGCGCCTTGGAGCGCTCTACCTACGAGTGAGGGAGGGTGGGTTAGCGCCAGGGTCGCCAATTGTGCCTCAAAACGCAACTTTTCCTCCTCTCTTCGTGTCTCCTCCCTCTGAAGTTCCATCTCTCTGCGTCACTCGTCCCGGTCGTCCATCCACCTCAGAATTGTGGCAATGTCCGTCACAGGAGGTGGAGGATGAGAGTCTGCGCCCGGTGGAGGGGAAGGTGGTGGGGAGTCGTGTCTCCCATCTTGACGTTGTCCCTTCTTACCTCCCATCTTTGTGTGGGCGTGGACTGCACTGTTTAGTATATAAAGTGAACAACAGAACATATGGGATTAATTCCAATAGAAACTGGCCCGACCCCCAAACTCCACTTTTTCCGACACAATACCTACAGTATGTTCTAGTAAACATAACATCTTAATTTTATGATGGTACATGCACACAATTAATACTTAAGAGAAATAGAAAAATACAGTCGCCAAGTTAATGTCCATTCAAATAATGGACTCAACTCCCTCCCCCTCTTCTCACACTACACTGCTGGCTCTTCCCTCTCTGAGAAATTTTGGGAGGAAAACCACTAAATTTTAATAAATAATTCCTCAAACTAAAGTTAGGATAATACAATTGAAATTGCTAGATTCCTTGTAAGACCAGGAATATTTTGAATATAAATGTCATATATTTTGCACAAAAGATAACATATTTACTCAGAGTAAACATTATATCTAAAATTTGTATGTCTAATGCAAAATCTATGATGTTTATATTCAAAATGATCACCAAATTGTAAGAATTCCAACAATGTAAATTATATTCTGGCCGGGTAATTTGTATGAATTTTATGAGCTAAAATAAATATCTTCAGTTAATAAAAAAAAACTATTCTTCACGACACTATCTGTCAATCAAAGTACCCCACCTTGCCCCCCCCCCCTCTTCCAACCACGCGGTCCGTCCCAACCCTCCCCCCCACCCCCCACCAATCCTCCCTAGATCACGCGCACCTACAGTGATTTACTTGCATATATATATATATATATATATATATATATATATATATATATATATATATATATATATATATATATATATATATATATATATATCCCGACTTACGACGGGGTTAAGGACCCAAATCCAGGTCGTAAGTCGGGATATATATATATATATATATATATATATACTTCATTTTTAGTCCAATTAACACGCGGACTTTGAACATATAATCAACGACCTCACCAGCAAGGAATCGAACCCTCGACCTACTGGGTGGCCCGAGGGAACGCTTACCGGCTAGCCCACAAGGGCACTAAAAGCAGTTCTAGACTCTGTTATATTTCACACAAAGCCTGTTCATCGAGCTGATGGCGCCGTGAACCTCATTGGGAAACTGCCCGTGCCTCGTATGTGGTGTCAGTAGCATTTTACCGAATCCAGCTGGTATGAAACGCGAGGTACATATATATACTTCATTTTTAGTCCAATTAACACGCGGACTTTGAACATATAATCAACGACCTCACCAGCAAGGAATCGAACCCTCGACCTACTGGGTGGCCCGAGGGAACGCTTACCGGCTAGCCCACAAGGGCACTAAAAGCAGTTCTAGACTCTGTTATATTTCACACAAAGCCTGTTCATCGAGCTGATGGCGCCGTGAACCTCATTGGGAAACTGCCCGTGCCTCGTATGTGGTGTCAGTAGCATTTTACCGAATCCAGCTGGTATGAAACGCGAGGTACATATATATACTTCATTTTTAGTCCAATTAACACACGGACTTTGAACATATAATCAACGACCTCACCAGCAAGGAATCGAACCCTTGCTGGTGAGGTCGTTGATTATATATATATATATATATATATATATATATATATATATATATATATATATATATATATATATATATATATATATATCCCGACTTACGACGGGGTTATGGACCCAAATCCAGGTCGTAAGTCCGAATGGTTGTCAGTCCGACATAGATAAAAAAAAAAATAAATAAATAAAAAATCTACAATGAAATACAGTATAGTAAAAGTAATAAATAATGAGGAATGGATACAGTACAGTGAAAGTAATAAATAATGAGGAATGGATACATTGTGACTGAGCACTTACCTTTAATGTAGTCAGCTGAATGCACATGGGGCCCCCATAATTTTCTAATTATACATGGAGACTACATTAACTGGAAACGTTTCGGTATATAAATGCGTGTGTCATTTGGAAAAAAAAAATGGTCACAACTGCGGCGGTCGTAAGTCCCGACAGTCGTAAGTCGATGCAGTCGTAAGTCGGGGTCTAGCTGTACAGGTAGTTCTCCTATAACGCGATAATTGTATTCTTGTAAAATATCGTGTTATAGAAAATCGCGTAATAGAAATAACAGGGCTTATGGAGAAGATAGGGTTAGGTGCAGATTACTCGAAATCGAAAAAATTTAGTAGTTAGCCTAACACAAAGGATAGCACAGTCTAAATAAATGTTACATTCATATTTAATAATGAAATCATACAGTAAATGTAACACTTTACTTGATAGGGGAGAAGGGTGATTTTGAAGTTGATAAAATCGAGCTTCTCTTCAAGTGTTATATCCTTTCTTTTACGATCATCACCAGGAATTCTATCACCAGAACGCTTCTTGTTGATATTCTTCTTTACTATATTCACAGTTAATACCACAAAATTGGAGAAATAGTAAGCAAAAATCGCGTTATAGCAAACAAGCGTTCGCGTTCTACAAATATCGTTCCTAATTCATAAATCGCGTTAGAGCAAATTCTCGTTATCAAAACACGCGTTATAGCAGAACTCACTGTATATATATATATATATATATATATATATATATATATATATATGCAGTTAACCCTCACTTTACGCGGTTAATGTAACCCGCAGGGTCCCTCGTAAAGTGAGAAACGCGTAAAGTGAATAACATAACATATGGGATTAATTGAAATAGAGTCCAGGCCGACCCCCAAACTCCACTTTTTGACGACACACAACTATGATGTAGTAAAAATTTTATCTTAACTTTATGATGGTATGAAAAAACAAGTAATATAGAAGAGGTTAGGTTAGGAAAAATAAAGGTTAACATTGGAGAAATAAAGGTTAGGTTAGAAAAACTAAAAGTTAGGTGGAACACTTACGGTAGTAGAAGAGATGGGTCGGCATACGGGGATGGAGGCTGGTTCCGAGGCAGAGGGCAGATTACTGGCCCTCAGGTGAATCACCATTACTAGGTGAATCACCATCACTGTCACTTACAGTTGTCAGGGCTTCCCTGACAAATCCCTCAAAGTCATCTTCACTGTCACTATCACTGGCTTGGGCTGGCTGTGGTGGGTTGCGGGCGAAGAACTCGGTTATGCTTTTTTGACGGCTGGTGTTTATGTTGTCTTGATACACCGTGATGTACGGCTCCATAGCCTGCACCAGCCGTGTATGGAAGACTTCATTGCGGTCTTCTTCATTGTCGCGGGAAAGGAAGGACTTCATTTTCTCTGCACACTCCATGGCACCCTTAATATCACTATGAGTTAAACTGTGTTCTTCGGAGAATGACGCACCTTCTTCCTCCTCTTCACTGACGTGATCTTCTTCCAACATCTCGTCGGCAGTCACTTCAGAATCTCTGATCACCTCCAGGATGTCGTCGTTGGTGGTCTCGGAGAAGCCTGGAACTGTAACAGTCTGCGCAGCTTCTCTGGCAAGGTCCACTGCTACTGCAACATTCTGAACCTCACCAGTCACAGAGTGACTCCTCCTCTCACCTGGTATTCCATGCAACACATGTCTCCATGCGTGACGAATTGTAGCAATAGACAGCTGATCCCATGACTCCACCAAGAAGTCCACAGCTTTCTTGATGTTAAATACTCTCCAGAATTGTTTGAAGAGTATTTTTTGCTGTGCCAACTGTTGATCCTCATCTTCTTCGCTCTTGCTATCGGTGGTGGTGTCACTCAGGTTACGCAACTCTTCCCTGGTGTTGGTGTAGTCGTTCAGGAGTTTGAATTTTTTTTGTTGAGAATGCAGCTTTTACATTACAGATTAACTCCTGGTCCATGGGCTGTAATATAGACGTAGTGTTGGGAGGAAGGAAGACCACTTTTACGTTGGGGTGACGATCTAACAGTAGGGACGAGTGTCCTGGTGCGTTGTCCAGCAGCAACAAAATATTGAATGGCACATTCTGTCGCTCACAGAATTTCTTTACATCGGGAACAAAACAGTCGTCAAACCAGGAGAGGGACAGTGTAGAGAACATCCACGCCTTATGTGCGGTCAGCCAGTGGACATTTAGCTTGGTCATGTCCATGCTCTTGTAGGCGTGCGGCTTGCGGGCTGTGTGGATCACCGATAACTTGAGCTTACAGGTACCGGTGATGCGTTCCTTCTGCATCTTGTGGCCCCGAATCCTGCTGGCATTCTTTACAACGAAGGACTTGGAAGGTAGCTTTTTCCAGAATAGACCAGATTCGTCCATGTTGAACACCTGGTCGTCACTGTACTGTCCTTCCTCCATAATCTCACGTAAAAACGGAGGAAATTCCCTAGCCGCAGCACGGTCAGCACTCGCTTCTTCACCACCAATGTTTATATTGGTGATCTTGTTCCAGATCTTAAACCTCTGTAACCACCCAGAGGAAGCAATAAAGGGTTTGGGCTCTGTAATTCCCATCTTTCGTACCACTGCCATGTACAGTTCACGTGCGTAGTCCTTAACAGAGCGCTAGGGGGCAGGGAAAAAACACTTTTATTTGAGTTGCAGGCTGCACTTTTCAGGCATCGTTTGTATGGCTGTAACAAACACCTGTGCAAAATTTCATGCCTTTTCATGCATACTTACCCTGCCGCATCGCGAACGACTTTTTGTCAACTTTTAGTGTATACCAAAAATTAGGTGTCATTTAATGTTTTCCAGGATAATGATAAATTTTACATGGGTGACATCGATTTAATTCACATGTTATTTTACAGGTACACCATATAGAAAATCATTACAAGTTCATATTGAAATTCTTTTTTGTGCGGAACCTTGGCATCATTTTCCTAGACAATAATCTTTGCCTAATATATCCATCTCTCGATTCGTATCCCGTCACTTCAGTGCAAGCTTCAGTCATCACTTTTATGCCTCTCTCGACCGCCTGAGTGCTGTTTGGCCATTTGGGCACCACTAATGGTGTCTCAAGAATGTCATTAACCTGTAGATTTGACAGAGAAGCAATGTAAGGAGGCTCAGTCTTGAGTTCATTCCTCCAGTTAATCATGGAATGATAGTTTTTTGCTTGCCACTTTAGTTTCGGAGTCACCACCTTTCTCATGTTGACTACAGGAGGCACATCCTCATTCCATCTCCATCTTTACCCTCCTCATCAGTATAGTTTAACAAATTCTCGTCAACAGCAGCATCAGAATCTTCCTCCTCCTCTTCAGATCTGCCAGTGCATTCTTCCTTTTGCTGATTCTCCTCTCTAATTTTTCTTATCATTGAGACAGCTTTTTCTCTAACAGTCATGTCCTCATCTGCACACATACCAAGAAGAAGTTCATCTGTGTGGGCGAAGTATGCATTTCTCTGGACAGCCTTCTTCACTATCGTCTCCTCCTCACTATTCAGGTGTTTCATATATAGCAGGGACTGGAATACGTTCCTTGAGCCGTGTGTTACGTAAGGGTGTATCTTGATGTAAAACCACATTGGAGCACTGAACTTTATTATTGTAATGACAATTCTTTTCAACTCATGGCTGGGTCTTGATGTTGCTACATACAGCCTGAGGATTCTACTCCATAAGGTGTTCCACCTTGACACACAGGGAGGACCTGGCTCAATAGCAGCCAAGTCATCTTCAACAACACCTGTGATAACTCCTTTACAAATCCTATACAGGTATTTCTGATCCCAGGACAGATCTTTCTCCACTTCATCATTAAACACAGGGAAATCAGGGAAACTGACTGGCTGGAAGGCGACAACTGGAAGCTCAGACAAAGACTACTTGATCTGCTTTCCAATGGGACCACGCCAATGCTCAGGACCACTTGTTTCACCATCATAGTGATAAAAAACTGCGCGGAAAGGCAGCTCATTTCCGTGAAGCTGACATATGAAATAATGGAGCGGGCGACCAAGTAACATTTCAAGATGATGAATGACTCCATTTTCTGATCCTACATTTACATTGGTTCCATCACAACCAACACACACAGTGGGCTGCTGGGTTAGATTTTTCTCCACCAGAAACTCGTGAATAGTTTTGGCAATCTGCTTTCCGTGTCCAGTCTTGGGAGTCACATGTGTGAGATATTCATTGCCAGGCTCAACCATGATGACATAATGATCTTTCACCATCATTCTCGAACTCCATTTCTCAGTCTTCTTTCTTTATCATCACACGAGTGGCGGTCTTCTTACCATCAAAATAGAGTGACGTCAAATTATCTAAACTAGCCATCTCAATTTCTTGCCTCTTAAATCGGTATTTTTGTCTCGCATCCCGCAGCTTATGTGGTCCAATAACCTGACTCTTGTCATCCTTTGTTATAGTGCCATAGTCAGTTAAGGTGGCAGTAGCAATGGCAGCTCCAGCATAATCACTAATCAAGTATCGGTCACAAGCGGCAGCCAGTGTAGGGAGTCTTGTCCGGTTCTCAGTTCTGTGAACTGGTGTCTGTCAGAGCCCTTGGATCAGGGACAAAATCAGCATCAGTATTGACGAGAGGAATATCTCTTGAATCATCTGAATTATCCTCAACATAAGGAATATCTCCAGCTACCAGTTTTTGCTCAAGCTGTCTCCTAACTCTGTCCGCATCATGCTTCTCTCTTGCCGTCACTCTGTCCCACATCTTCGTCACTTTCATGTCAACCCCTGCAATCTTCATCTTCCTATCACCTCGCTGGTCAAGGAGAAACTGCACCTCACGTTTGGGAACAATTACATGCCACTCCTTAACTATATGAAAAAAAAGTTGATAAACACTGAACAGAACATTGCACCGCCACAGCGGCTGTTTGGCTAGCACTGTAGGTAAATTTAAAAATTTCAGTAGAAAATGCGGCAGACTAAACCTCGACATATCAGCTTCAAATTTGGCATGGAGTCTTAGATATGTACAAGGAACAATGCCTGAAGAGTGCAGCTTTGAGCAACATTTCACTGCCCCCTGCAGAGCGCGTGTCGACCGCCATGTTCCGTCGCGCCTGACGCTTCAAGTACCTCACAAGTAATTTTTCTGTCTTGAGAAGCACCTGGTTGTGAAAATACTTGATCATAGAAGCACCTGTAGACTTTGTGATCTTCATGTGCTCCTTTATCTTGGCTGCATCCTTCTTTATTGTTCGATTCGTAGATTCATTCACACCATACTGGCGCGCCAAATCAACCTGCATTGTTCCTTTCTCCAACTCTTGGATGATGGTATACTTCACCTCGTAGCTTAAGGAACGTCGTGTCTTCTTTGGCTTAGTGCCGCTGGGTCCAGGTAAGGAAAGGTTTCTCTCTGGGGGTGGTGGTCCGGCGGAAGCCATTTTACGGAACAATGGATGCACGATTACACGGTGTGGCCTTGAGGGATGAAACTGCCACGGCTAGGTCAAGCGTCGTCTTTCCCCCCTCCCTCCCTCCCTCCCCCGGGTGGACACGTCATAATACTTTAAGCCAATTACAGCTAGCAGCAGAGGGGGGTAGGGATGCATGGCCAATCACAGTTCGATACGTCATATGACGTCAGTGATAACGCAACAAAGACACACACTGCGCAACCTTACCGCGCTAGGGTGTCATACGGAGGCGAATTTTTTTTTTTGTGCTTGAAAAATGGGCCCATGGTATTAATGATGTAGTTTTATGTGCAGAATCATGTGATATCTTCAGATTTGAAAAGTTTTCATTTTTTGCTAGGTAAATTTTAACTTGAAATCTTATGAAATTTCAGTATTCCCACCCTTTTACCAACACCACTAAATAGCTTATTTAAAGTAAAGTAAATGTATCAGGTTAATTTATTAGGATGAAAATGATCCAGAATAGTGAAACGAATGATCTTGACACATTTATTAAATTTAATATTCCTTTAGAAAACAAAATCATCAAATACAAAAACCGGTTTTACTACTACGACCCGGTGTTGCTGCACACCATAGAGCACATGTCTTTCTTGCTTCTGTTTCTACTCATCACCTCCCTGCTGACCACCTGAGCTCGGATGTAGCCTTCCCTCCTCTCCTGGCTGTACACGTGACTGCTGGCCTCGCTCACTTTCTGTACACAACGCTCTATACTCTGGGTGTGCGAGGGCCAGGTAGGAACATGCATGGGGTTGTCCAGGAAAGCTCTGACTTGAACATTGGTGAGGCTGCAGGTAAGAGGGGGCTCACTGCCAGCCTGGATGTTATCCAGATCTATGAGATCAGTGAGGGTCTTGGCACCTAAATTGACTTCAGGAGTCTTCCTGACCCTGAAGGAATCGTCACCAACTGATTCGTCATGCCCAGATCCTCTCATAAGTCTCATATCCAAGATCTTTTTGACTGCCACTCTTCTCTCCTCCTCATCCTTACTGCAGAGCATTGTCTGCAGAACTGCCTCGGGATGAGCATACCAGGAAGATCTCCTCACAGTCTGCTCCACAATCTGAACAACCTTCCTTGGCTGACTCCTCAGGAGCTCAAGCTGGAAGAGAACATGCCTCAGACCTTCGGAGAACGATGACTTGACCTTGGTGTTGAACCAATTTGGCAAGTAGACACTCACGATGAATTGGACAATAAGTCTCAGGCTGTGAAGCTGGTTCCCTTTCAGTTTATGATGAGAGACCCAAATTCTGCAGAACCTGAGAGCTGTTGTGAGCCACCTAGAATGTGAGACTGGACCTATCTGCAGGTAAGCAAGTCTATCAGGCATGACCCCAGTTTTGATGGCACTGCAAATCATGTAACCATAGTACTGGTCAGTACTCAGGTCGTCAATGACAGTATGTGCAAGCTCAACGAGTGGAGGGCCAACTGTGATTTTTTCAAAGCTCGGATTTATTTCTAACTCAGTGGCAGTGTCCAGCATCTTGCCAAGAGGACCAGACCATCTGTTGTTTGAAAGAGTCTTGCCATCCAGCTCCTGGATCAGATGTCTGAGTGGCAACTCGTTGGTGTGGAGGTCACAAACAATCCAGACCAGCTTCCTCCCAATCTTCCGCTCTATCCACTGTATGACCCCCCCCCCCCCCCCTTGCCACCCTGTGTTCGTGTTGGTGCTGTCCCCTCCAATGGCCTGCAGGGTCTGGTCTACGTTCCTCTCTCTGAGCCAGTTCACAATGTTATCTGCCACTATCTCAGCTGGTTTCCTGATGTCATCTTTCTCTGGAGTGAAATGCCACAAATACTTCCCTCCTGGTTCACTGCAGCAGGAGTAGTGTTCCTCCTTCATCATGGCAGGGAACAACTTGTCAGAATCTCCAACTTTCATGAACACTTTAGTGTCATCCCTTCTCCCATCAAAGAACAAACAATTGATTCCATTTTCTCTTATCCCCTTATCAAACTCCTCTTCTAGGTTACTGACAAGTTTCTCCTGAGCTCTCCTTACTTTGTTATGATCTATCACCAGGTGAACATCATCAGGTGTTATCAAACCACCGTCAATCCAGGCAGCTGTTGCTATCTCTGCAGTTTCTCTGAGACCAGTGTGGTGTCGCATGCTGGCCAGAGCTATGCTCGGGATATCTTTCCTATTTCGAATGTTATGCCTGGAAGGTTTGGGATCATTATTTTCTGGGTTAGGGACAGTCACCATTCTCCTGGTCAGCACTCGGATCAGCCATGGGGAAGTCATTAAACTCTGAATCAGCTTGACTCCAATCATCGGCCTTTTTTACCTCACCCTGGGCCTTCTCAAGTCTCTTTTCCTCGGCAACTCTTCTCCTCTTCTGTCTCTCTGTGGCAGCCTCCTGTCTCTTGGACTCCGGAATATCTTGGCTAGAAATCATGAGAGCCCCTATACTGCCAGTCTTCTCTCTCTGTGCTTTGACAAATGCCAGTTCGATCACGGAATCTTCAGTTCACGCTTGCAAATACAGGAGATGTGGGCCTCGGATTTACAGTCACGATCGCATCCAAACTCAGGATAGAGAACAATTGGGCACTTGCAAGTAATTATGTCAAATAACTGGTCCAGTTGCTTGGCAAAGCCGTCCTTAACTGCAAGTTTTCCTCTCCCAAGAGAGATATCTCTTGCCTTTTCCCAACTGGCTAGCAGTCTCTCACTAATCTTCTTCTGACTTGTTATGACTGGAGGCTTGAACTGAGTGTTAGCCAGAGTGTACTGTGCCAAGACAGCTTTGGTCATATCACTGGCAATGTCTTTGTTTGTGTAAGTTCTTTGGTTCTTTTCACTGATTTGCCTGATTAAAACACCGTATCTCAAAGCATCTCTCAATGTAGGCAACTTCGACTTCAGGAGCTCTCTCCAGACCCAAGATAGTGACTGAGATGGCTGGATTTTTGGTTCCTCGTCCTGACAGAAGCAGCCATCGCAAATATTATCAACTTATAAATGCATCAGAATCTGAAACAGAAAAAAATATTGTTAGTTGGGTTGTTAAAGAATGAAGTCAGAAAGCAATGTTCACTATTTAATTGTAATGCACATATGCAGCTGTACGTTAGATTTTCGATAAATTTCACGCTAAAATTTACCTAGCAAAAGGTTGCAAAATATTGAAACTGAAATTATTTTCTGTTTATATACACTAAAATCTACCAAAAAAGTGATGGGCCATTAGTTTTAGCTGATCTTCCCTCCTATGACACACCCTATTACCGCGCGGCTTGCCCAAGCGGAGGGAGGATGAGGGAGAGGCGAGGAGCACAGGCAGGCAGGCAGGCGGGCGGGTGGCGGGTGGGGCGAATCTAAAAATAGCGTCATGCCGGACACTCTCCGCGTAATGGGGTTCATTTTTGAGATATAGTCATGACCTTTTATGTGACACTACAACATATTCTAAACTCATAAATAATCCTCTCAACACTGTCAACACCCAGTTCAACAAAAAACTTAAGTCCCTATTGAGAGGCAAAGCTACTCTCATTAAACATCTTACTTCAACGTCCCCTCCACTGCCTTACATGTACGGTTTAATCAAGACCCACAAGCCCAATAACCCAGCAAGACCCATCATTAGCTCTGTTGGGTCAATCTCTTATAAACTATCTAAATGGTTAGTTTCCTTACTAAACCCCCTAGTTGGCAACATTTCTAACTCCAATATCAAGAATAATATGGATCTGGTTGATAAACTCAATAACTTGCACATTAATCATGATTTTAAACTGGTCAGCTTTGATGTAACGTCACTTTTTACAAAGGTCCCAGTTGATGATTTACTAGAGTTCCTCATAGATTCCCTGGATAACATTTCACTGCCCGTCTCGAAAGATGACTTCATCGAGCTCATCAAACTATGTATTAAGGATTGCAAATTCGAATTCAATGAGGAATATTATGCTCAAAAATTTGGTATGGCAATGGGTAATCCACTCTCACCTGTATTAAGCAACCTATATATGGAATTCTTTGAAAAGAAACTATTAAGTAATATTTTACCACCCTCAGCAGTCTGGTTTAGATATGTTGATGATGTATTATGTCTCTGGCCATGCAATGAGGACCTAAAAGTTTTCCTACCACAACTTAACAACTTAGCCCCCTCGATCAAATTCACTGTGGAATTAGAGCAAGACTGTAAATTGCCATTCCTAGACTGTCTGATACACAGAATAGGTAACACTTTCAAGTTCAGTATTTATAGAAAACCAACCAATGTGTGTTCATACATTCATTATTATTCTGCCCACCATAATAAAGTCAAACAGTCAGTATTTACAACAATGTTTTTACGTGCCTTGAGAATTTGCAGTCCGGAATTCATCGATGAGGAATACAAATATACCGTATATACTCGTCTATAACCCCCCTTCGTATATAGGTCGACCCCGATTTTATGACCAAGAAATCGTTAATTTATGATATTCCTCGTTTATAGGTCGACCCAAGTTTTTGAGGGTAAAGGAACAACAAAACCTTCAGAGAAACACTACGTCCTATAAACTTGTTTACCATTTATTATCACGACACTTTACACTGAAACGCGGGTAGTTTCAACAAAAATATTGCATATTTCCATTCAAGTATTTATTCAAGTCAATTAGGAGGGAATATTATTGTAATACAACAGTTTTTTAACTAAACCATTCGAAAAGTGATTACGGTAACATCTTTTGAACGAAAGAAAGCGAAAGTCTTTGTTTTCGTCTCGATTTTATCCCACTTTCCACTGTAATACGTATGTCATTTCAGCAAAAAATATTACATTTCCATGAATGTATTATATCAAGCACAGTATAAATAGAATATCATTGTAATATAACAGAATTTTAAACGAAAACTATTAAAAAAACGAATAGCATCTCAAGAACATCGGAAGCTTAGGTAAAGTCTTTTGTTTTCGACATGTATTTTATCCTATTTTACATTGAAATACATCACGTTTCAGCAAAACTACTATTTATTTCCGAGAATATATTCATTCAGGCGCAGTTTAGGTAAAATATACATGTGATGTAACAGTTTTTTAACTGAAAACGATTCGAAAAACACGTACCCTCTAGCCCTGTTCAAGGAGAGGACTGGGAGGAGCTGTTTGGTGCTGCAGACGATGACAAGGAAAATGATTTTGATGGATTTTAATGAAAATATTCAGAAATATGGTATCGTAATATTTATTCAAGTCAATTAGGATATTATTGTAATACAATACAACAGTTTTTAACTAAACCATTCGAAAAGTGATTACGGTAACATCTTTTGAACGAAACAAAGCGAAAGTCATTGTTTTCATCACAATTTTATCCCACTTTCCACTGTAATACGTACGTCATTTCAGCAAAAAATATTACATTTCCGTGAAGGTATTATGTCAACCACAGTATGAATAGAATATCACTAATATAACAGTATTTTAACCGAAAACTATTAAAATACGAGTAACATCTCTTGAACATCGGAAGGTCAGGTAAAGTCTTTCGTTTTCTGCATGTAGTTTATCCTAATTTACATTGAAATACATCACGTTTCAGCAAAACTACTATTTATTTCTGAGAATATGGAAATGTAATATTTTTGCTGAATGACGTACGTATTATAGTGGAAAGTGGGATAAAATCGTGACAAAAACAATGACTCGCTTTCTTTCGTTCAAAAGATGTTACCGTAATCGAATGGTTTTCAGTTAAAACTGTTATATTACAATAATATTCTATCCTAATTCACTTGTGATGTAAAAGTTTTTTAACTGAAAACGATTCGAAAAACACGTGTACTGTCTAACTGATACGGCAGAGCCCTGGTCGCGGAGGCTTTGTGTTTGCATCGGCCCTTCTTAAGCAGCTTTTAATTTTAGCGTACGTTGAAATTGTGTTTACCGGTGTATTCTTATTTTCTTGCTTCTTATTTTCCAGAAATATGACAAGTTTTTATATAATACAATGTTACGGTACTTTTAATTTACAAGTATTCATTTTTAAAAATACAGAAGACACCAAACAAATACTAGTACAGTACGGTTATTTGCGTGACTCTCCCGCCAAAAAAGACCAAACAGCTGGTACTCTCTCCCTCAGCCCTACCAAAAATAGCCCAACGACATCTTTCTTGTTTATTCTCTTCCAATTTCTCACTTTAACTGGTATTTTTTACTTCATATTGCCTACATCAGATAAACTACATTAATTGAGGTTAGATATTGTTATAAATTTGATTACCGGGTCCTGGCAGGTACCGTTAGAACCACCTGACCCTACCAACAGTGTTGCAAGTCAGACAGCAATTTTTTTTTTTACATTTTTGGTGTCTCCATTTGTTAATTTTTTTTCTGTGGGGTTTGCACAATAGTATACTGTTTTTCCTACAGTATTGTAAAACAATTTGGGAAAAGAAATACTCGGTAACTTAAAATTTTAAAAGGAAAATTTTGAAACTGGCAACTGTATGTAGATGACCTGACTCGCATCATATTGATGTTTCAAATTTAATTAACAAAAATTTATGTATCTATAAACAAACTTTTAAAAATGAATACTTTATGTTTTACATACTCCTGTGCATACCATACCATGCATTTGGCTACTTTGGGCTTGCTATGATGACGCAAGAGATCTGCCCTGGCAACTGTACCGACACTCACAGCGGGTGGTGCGTTGGTGCGTCGTTTCCATTGTTTACTGGTAGTTACTGGTAAATATTTTTCAACCTAACGAAACTATTACCCGTATAGAGGTCGACCCCCAACTTTTTGCCCAAAAATTTGGTCTTAAGAACTCGTGCTATACACGGGTATATACGGTATATATAATATTGGCTCAAACCTTAAATACCCTAGATCTTTCATAGACAAATGCTTAAACATTACTAAGAAAACTTTTTATAGAACTGATCCCAAGCCCACCCATGACCATAAGAATATCTTAATATTACCATTTCACAAAAATTTCTCACACATTCCGGCACAGCTAAAATCTTGGAACGTCAATGTGGCATTTAAAAACTCATGCACTGTTAAACAAATGTTAATCAAGAACTCCCCCAACAACACAATTGGTTGCATTTATAAAGTTCCTTGCAAGGAATGTAATATGTTTTACTTAGGCCAGACAGGTAAAGATCTTGTAACTAGAATTAAACAACACAAATACAGTGTCAGGACAGGCCAGGAATCCAATGCACTGTTTGTTCATTTGAGGGATAACAAGCATTGCATTGACTGGGATAATGCCTCCTCAATATTACCATGTAGTTCAATTGATAGTAGGAACATCATAGAATCTAGTCTTATTAAACATACCGAAGCATTCAACATGAATTTGAGTAACGGCTTGTACAAGCTGGACAACTTTGTAATTAAGAAGATTTGTGATCAGGTGAGAGGGCGGGTCACTGTCCCATCTGACCCAACCACCAACCGTTGTGTGCCATTTAAAGATTAGTAGGGTCATTACCTGACCATTGTGGACCTGGTCTCACCCTCCTCTGTATATATTCATCTTGTTCTGCATTACTCTATCTAGTCTGTACTCACCCCTGAAGATGTGAATTACACGAAAGCGCTTGGGAACTTCGTGTTTTCTTCTTTCCTGGTGGTTATCAGCATATATATATATATATATATATATATATATATATATATATATATATATATATACACACATAGTCGTCGACTTACGACCTAGATTGGTTACGGCCGACCGGTCGTAAGTTGATCTGGTCGTAAGTCGGCCTATGTTATAATTACCTTACGTATATTATACTGTAATGTGTAATGATAATATAATCATCTTTAAGTCATATTTTATCAACATTTTCTTTGTTCATTATTGTTACGGTCGTCAGGTTTAAGTAAATCACTGCATACTACAGTACAATTGGTTTATTATTTACACTGGGGCTGGGGCCAAAACTGTCGTACCGCCGGTCGTAAAGTCGAACAGACGTAAGTCGCATAGGTCGTAAGTCGACGACTACCTGTATATATATATATATATATATATATATATATATATATATATATATATATATATATACACAGGTAGTCGTCGACTTACGACCTAGATTGGTTACGGCCGCCTGGTCGTAAGTTGATCTGGTCGTAAGTCGGCATATGTTATAATTACCTTACGTATATTATAATGTGTAATGATAATATAATCATCTTTATGTTATATTTTATCAACATTTTCTTTGTTCATTATTGTTACGGTCGTCAGGTTTAAGTAAATCACTGCATACTACAGTACAATTGGTTTATTATTTACACAACATACAAAAAAAAAAAAATACAGGTGCAAAACATATAAAACATTTTAGTTGCAAAACATACAAACACATACAAACATACAAAAAACATCTTATTGGCCGCTGGTGCTTGGCTGTGGATCGTCGATGTCGTCAGCTGGGGCAGCCTTTGAGGTAGCCGGAGGAGTTGTTTTTTTCATGAACATGGTGAGCTTTGTCTGAATTGTTCGTTTCTTCTTCTCCTCGTAAATTTCTTGATACGGACGAAACGAATTGCGTGCCATCCGCTCAATCCTTGCAAATCGTTCGATGTTTGGGTCCATTCCTTCAAAATGGGCAAGAAGTTTATTCAGTAGAGATAAACCTTCTGATAATCCCTTAGTGGTGAACGTCCTTTGTGGCTCCTCCTCCTCCTCTTCTTTGTCCGCTGCTTCTCTCCTTTCTTCTTCTGCTACTTTTTCTTCTTCCAATTCGATTAGCTCTTCATTTGTAAGTTCTTCTGATTCTTGGTCTAGCAACTCCTCAACATCTTCCACTTCACATTCCAAAGAAAGATCTTTTGCCAGTTTTACTATTTTTTCCCGAATAACTTCAAGCTCATTTTCACTGTCAAATCCTGCAAAAGTATGAACATAGCGCTTAACACACTTTTTCCAGATGCCATTCATGCACTTCTCCGTCACAGCCTCCCAGGCGTTTGCCAGATTCTTGATACCCTTAAGAATGTTGTACTGTTTCCAAAAGTCACGCAACGATAGTTCTGGGTCGGCATCTATAGCGTCTATGGCTCGGGCAAAGGTGGTTCGGAGATAGATAGCCTTGAAAGTAGCACTTGCACCTTGGTCCATAGGCTGCAAAATTGAAGTCGTGTTTGGCGGCAAAAAATCACTTTCACGTCCGGATGAATATCTGATAGATGAGGTGGATGTCCAGGCGCATTATCCAGTAGCAATAAAATCTTGAAAGGAATTTCTTTCTTCAAACAATATTCACGAACTTGAGGAATAAAACAATTTACAAACCAGTCTTCAAACAGTGCCTGTGTCATCCATGCTTTACGGTTAGAACGAAAGTAAACGGGCAGCGTGTGCTTGTTTACATTTTTCAACGCCCGCGGGTTTTCTGAATGAAAGATTAGGAAAGGCTTCAGCTTAAACCCCGCGATGTTCCCGCCAAGCAGCAGAGTAAGCCTATCCTTAAATGCTTTAAATCCAGACATGCTTTTGGCTTCTTTTTGGATGTAAGTGCGTTCTGGCATCCGTTTCCAATGCAATCCCGTTTCATCCACATTAAATATCTGCTCTGCTAGATATCCCTCATCCGTAATTAATTCATCCAGACTGTCAACAAACTTGCGTGCTCCTTCCTCGTCTGCACTCGCTGCTTCCCCAGTCACTCGAACATTATGAAATTGAAATCTTTTCTTGAATCTCTTGAACCAGCCAGTACTTGCTGCAAATTCTTGATTGTAGTCTTCTCCGGCACGCTCCTTCAAAGTCTGAAATAGACTTCTAGCCTTCGTCTGCACAGTAAAAAGGCTTAACGGTGTCCGTTTCTGGATCTGATCTTCCATCCAAATGTAAAGTAATTTCTCCATTTCGTGGAGAGGCCCAGTCCGTTGCTTCGTTATAATTGTCGATTGCATGGGTGCAGAACCTTTCACAGCTTCACGAATCCTTTCTTTATCCTTCAAAATCGTCGACACAGTAGAGTGTGATAGCGTCAGATCACGTGCAATCACATTCACTTTCTTACCCCCTTCGTGCTGTTTAATCACCATAATTTTAGTGTTTAAATCAATGGCCTTTCTTTGCTTCTTGGCAGGTTGAGGAGTAGATGAAGACAGTTTCCTCTTGGTAGACATCTTGGGGGGGGTGGTGGTGGTTCAAGAAAAATTTCCAAGACAAAAGAAAGGCACAAGGCAAACAGACACGGAGGGAAGTGTGCTGTACCAGCGAGCGTGTTTGTAATTGAGCGCGGGGATGCGCGCGGCTCCAGCTCCCAGCAGCGCCAGGAGGCTGGGGCCAAAACTGTCGTACCGCCGGTCGTAAAGTCGAACAGACGTAAGTCGCATAGGTCGTACGTCGACGACTACCTGTATATATATATATATATATATATATATATATATATATATATATATATATATATGCTGATAACCACCAGGAAAGAAGAAAACACGAAGTTCCCAAGCGCTTTCGTGTAATTCACATCTTCAGATGTGAATTACACGAAAGCGCTTGGAAACTTCGTGTTTTCTTCTTTCCTGGTGGTTATCAGCATATACCTAGATCACGCGCACCTACAGTGATTTACTTGCATATATATATATATATATATAAGAATCTTCATTTCGGTTAACGAACAAAAATTCGGTTAACGAAATTCTAACGAAAATGTTTCGACATGCTTTGGCTTACTCATCAGCTGGAAGATTAGTCCACCAATACAGAAATCGGTTCTAGGACTTACATTCATTAAAATTGGATTGAATATCAAGAAGGTTGTACTATTCAATAATTTTCCAAGTTTTATATTAATATTTTCTGTCATTTTAACACCTATTTAACATAATTGCAGTACAGGGAACTAGTTTTTGGTGTGCCCATCAGCCACTTCACTCACCCTCCAAGGCCTCAGTTTGTATCTCTGTTCAGTGGAGGAAACATCTTGCTTGTGGGTCTCTTGAACCTCGAGTATTTTTCCTTATTTCAGTACAATTATTTGTCATTCTGAAATTTATTTAACATATTGACAATATATAGTGTATTGCAGTGTTGATTTAAAGAAAATAATCTTGAATTACACCTAGTGAACTTAAAATTTTATGGGTAAAATGACAGTATTAAGCATGGGGTGATTTCTCTTCCACCCCCACTGCCTTCTCTTCGGTGAGCTGGAACAAATTAAGATTACCCAAAATCCCATTGAAACAATGGTTTCGGTTAACGAACGACCTTCTGGAACGAATTGTGTTCGTTAACCGAGGGATCTCTGCATATACACACGGTGGTCCCTCGGTTAATGAATTACCTTCCATAAGAATCTTCAATTTGGTTAACGAACAAAAATTTGATTAACGAAATCCTTACGAACATCACTTTTTGTTGTGAGCATCAGTAATCTGTTCTATGTTTACATTCATTTCCAGTGTAGTAAATATCAAGAAAATTGTGCTCATTAATATTTGTGCATTTTTTATATTACATTATTGGTCATTCCAAAATTTAGCCATTCAAGCTCTCTCTACTTAAAGTTTTTCAATTATTATTTTTGGCTCGATGCACAGTGTAGTCTTCATTTACGCGGTCAATTGAACCCGTTGAGGTCTGCGTAAAACAAGAAACGTGTAAACGAAATGACAGAACTTATGGGATTTATTGAAATAGAGACTGGGCCGACCCCCAAACTACACTTTTTCCGACACAATATTTATGTTGTAGTAAAAATAACATCGTAATTTTATGATGGTATGCACACACTATTAATATTTAAGAGAAATATCAATAATATTAGGTTTTTTAACACTTACGTTAGTAGAAATGATGGCTGGGCACACGGGGATAGGGGGTTGGTTCCGAGGCAGAGGGCAGATTATTGGCCCTCACCTGTATCACTTGTATCAATTGTATCACTATCCACCACAGAGGCTTGCAGGGCCTCTTTGTCAAACCCCTCAAAGTCCATATAAGTCCATATCCTCACTATCACTGCCTTGGGCCGGCTGTGGTGGGTGGCGGGTGAAGAACTCGGTAATGTTTTGTTGATTGGGCGACCTTGTGAGCACCTTGCCTGCACTGCTTCCCGCGTAAATGATGGAATGAACCACGTAAATAAAAATTGTCGGTCTGGCAAGGTGCTGCTTAAATGACCAAACATGTAAACCAAATCCGCGTAAATCGAGACTATACTGTATGTAACTTTATTCATTTATTGAAACTCATTTAGGTGCACACACTGTCCTAAGGGCAAAGCTGTACTGTACATGTATCAAAATAATGTACAAAATGATTTCTAAAATTTTAGTCTAGTGCAGGGGTGGGCAATTATTTTTGATGGAGGGCTACTTCATTAATGGTGGCACACTTCGTGGGCTACTCACTTAATGTAGATGCAAATGTATTATATTAACACAAAGTAAAGCCTTGTATTTGTAAATACAAATGCAGTGGCGGGCCACAGAAATAATTTGGCGGGCCAAATGTGGCCCGCGGGCCGTACTTTGCCCACCCCTGGTCTAGTGCAAACTATTGCATGTTTACATTCAAATTAATCACTATTTTGTAAGAATTCCAGCAATGTAAATTATATTTTCCCCGGTCACTTCTATGAAATTTTATACGCAAAAAACGAAAACTTAATCTAAAGGACATAAATAAGCAAATAAATACTACATGAGACCTTCAGCGCTTAACGCCAATTGCAAGATCAGCCGTGGTGTACACCACGCTGTGGTATCCCGGCGGTCGTAATACAATGGAGTAAAAATTGTGTAATATTTCAAGATGAGCCTTGGTGGTACCCGACCGTCGTTTGTTGTTACTACGTCATCGTAGTGTAGTCAGGTGTACCAACTGGCGTAAGACTTGGGGGTTGGTATGCTTGCACCCTCAAAAGGTTGTCAGTGGCACAAAACATTTACTCCTGCTACATGATTTACGAGCATAAAAAACTTGAATCCCAAGCTAAGGTGCATCTCATTTTCCTTTTTTCTTTGATTATAAGCCAATTCTGGGAATGAAATACGATCATTTACAGTGAATATTGTTAAATAATGTCTGTGACAACCGTAAAAACATAGGAGTAGAGTGTAATATCTGTTCCTTTCTTCTTTATCCTTATTAAATCTAACAATAAAGTAATAAGTTTTTCATGAACTTGGGGTTGGGTGAGTGTAAATAAAGAGAACTATGGCCTGTTCTGTGGATGAAGCCAGTAGAATATAACAAAGTACAGTATTAGGTATTAAAAATTTTCTAAGACAGTTATGAACTCACTGTACAGATGAATTGGGATAAAATCTTGAAAAAATATCACCATAACTGTTAGTTTTCTATCAAACAGGAAATTATCTTTGTACCAAAAATTTTTACTTTCATGTTATACAAGTATAAAGGCCAGTTATCTACAAGATATGAAAACTTGAGATAATGTTTCCTACTTGTCTCCACCTGATTATAGTAATTCAATAAATACCCTTTCAAAAAAGCAAGACATGAACACTTTCCCAATGTCAGGAGTAAAAATGTATACAACATGCTAATGACATGGACTAAACCAGCAGTTGGAGAAAAGTATCTGCTGTTTAAATAAACTTATTTGGAAAAATATTCCATGTAAATACTGTACAGTATATGGATCCTCACCAGAGAGTCTTCATATAGTTAGTGTGCAGACATTTGTTTACAAGGCATATACTCAACTATTATAATAATAATAATAATAATAATTAACGGTTTATTGAAAGAGCTTGGCAGCCAGAAGGCTGAAAATATACAGTTACGTATTTGGGGAATGGGTTTCGAATTACAAATAATATACAAGTAACATGTTAGGTTAGGTTAGAATCAGTTCATCCCGTTAGAAAATGTCATGGAACCCATATTCAGTAGGTATATTCATGAAATTCTACCAGCTAATCAGAGGCTAATATTGTTAAACATAGAACAAGATGATAATTAAATGGTTTAAAAATATCCTCAATACAGTCTGCAATGTTAATTGCAAATTATTCCTGCATTTTTTAATGATTAATATAAACTGTAATAATAATAAGGACAAGAATACAATGATAATGCTTATGTTAGGATATAGCCTTTATTAAAAGCAGGATATGTTATAATATATGGATGATCAAGAGTAAAGTATTTTAAAAGAAAAATCATCCACAAATTTCACAAATATATTAATACGTAATATCCATGTATGTATGCAGAGTGTAAAATAAAAAAAATAATTAAGGCATATAGTATGTTATGATTTCTCCAAGGCATATTTTCAGAAAATTACAGAAACTGCATTTTTTCTGGTCTATGAGTAATTTGGGGATTTTATGGAAAGTCTCCAAATTTTTCTGTTTCGAGTCTGGGAACCAATTCTGAGGTTAGGCTAGGTAGCAAATTCCAAAATCTTTCTTGGAACCGGAAAAATTCCCCATCAATCATGATACCAAGATTTATTTCTTCAGTATTGGTGAAAGGTGAATAGTCAGCTGAATCTCCACCTGTAAATGAAAATAATGTCATTAATATTGTGTTAGTTAAATTTGCAAATTCTGAAACATCTTTATTTATGAGGGTTAATATTTATAAGTTTCCAACACCTACATATTGTGGGTAATTTTGTCTGTTAAAATAAAAATAAAAAATTCCAATGGAAACTCAGATTTGTTTGGTTTGATATGCAACACACACTCAAAAAATTGATGGTTTTACTAATGTAGATTGTTATGGTGATTCCAAAACTTTGATCCCCTTTTTTGGAGAAATTCATAGAACAAAAATTATAAGCCCTTAAAAATTTTAATGATCTACATCAAAATGTTAACCTAACCTACCTAACTTAACCTAACTGGAAACTGACTTAATTATCATAAAATAAAGTATACTGTCTCATATTTTAAAGGTTGGATTAAGGACAAATTCACTTAGGTTAATTTCTGGTTACAGTTAATTAGTCAAGTCTGACATATTTCTGTTGTAATCAGTAGAATGTATATCACATTTATTGAAGATTCATAATTTCATTATCTTTGAATATCCAAGAATTGTAATTATAAACCAATTAAAGGTAAAGGGAGTCATACCTGTGATTACATTCTACAATTATTATATCTAGCTATAATTGAGTGGAGCAGCAAGGTGGGTTAGGTAAGATACAAGGAGTTTAAAGATGAAATTGTAGTACGTACAGTCTCTCCTCGACTTACGACGGGGTTCCGTCCCGACGGCCAGGTCGTAAGTCGAGGAGAGACTGTATGTATTACCTGAAATATTGTTATTAAATATTTTCATCAATGACTTTTTTTGGTATTAAACAATGCATTTTGGTGCTAATTTTTTCCTCTTACATAAAGTAGCTTTAGTGTACAGGGTGAAACATCTATCATGAAGTGATTGTCATTTGAACTTTACGGAGTATGAATTTGTAAAAAAACAAAACTGATGATTTTGATCTACAGTGGGGTATGCTATAACGAATCTAATTGGTTCTAGAACCTTGTTCATTATAGCATTCGTTCGTTATAGGATTAATCGGTTCCAGGCCCCCAAATACAACCACTTAACACTGAAAAATATAATATAAAATTGTAAAAATTGTAAAAAAGTGCATAAATATGCATCTAAACCCCTGAAATAAAGAATATCATTAATACTTGTAATAAAAAAACAATAAATTAGTAAAAAAAAAAAGAAAAAAAAAAAAAAAAAAAAAAAAATTATGTTCGTTGTAGGAGTTTCGTTTGTTGTAGCATTCTCAATTTTCTAGGTAAAACCGTTCATTATAGGCATATTCGTAGTAAGATCCGTTCGTTATAGCATACCCCACTCTACTCATAACTCTGGTCAACAAAGTTTTTGTTGCATTGCTATAAACACTTGATTCTACCTAATTTGGGTGTGCTGATCTCATATCTGAAGTTAGTTTCTTTCTGTAAGCTCTAGTTTTTTTGCAATCAAGGTATTTTGAAATTTCAAAATTTCGTCTTCGTCTTATTGACCTCGTCGTCTATCTTGAAAAATATGTCATTAAACTGTCATTAAATTAGCTGGGTAATAAACAATAAAATATTACATATTCTAAATTTATTCAACAACACAATTTGAAACATGTTCCACCTAAAACAAAGGTTGAAATTTGTATAAAACTCATTGTTAGGTAAGAAATTTGTTACTATGAGGAGACAAAGCCCAATCACATTTTAGCCAGGTAGGAATTTGCGCTTGAAGCTCTTGCGTTTGTGAAATGTCTCAGGGCACTCTCGTTTAATGCTCCAGCAGTAGTCTGCCATCATATGTTTGTCCCATCTCCCTTGGTAGCGGTCTTCCATGGTCTTGAGATCCTGATGAAACCGCTCGCCTTGCTCGTCACTTACTGCCCCTAGGTTCTCAGGGAATCTATCAAGATGACTATATAGGAAATGGAGTTTGACACTCATATTGCATCCAAGGTCATGAAAGGCTGACAACATGGTTGCTACAAGGGTTTCATAGTTGTCAGCCTTTTTATTACCAAGAAAGTTTTCCATTACCGCCACAAATGAAAGCCATGCACCCCTTTCCTTGTCGTCCATCTTTCTGACAAAGTCTTGATCACGTACAAGTGCACGAATTTGTGGTCCATCAAACACACCTGCCTTTATCTTCTCAAATGACAAAGCAGGGTGAGCAGAGACTATGTGTTGGAAGCATTCACCATCAGTATTTAATGCTCTGACAAACTGTTTCATCAGGCCCAGCTTGATATGGAGAGGAGGAAATATGATCTTTTCTCGACTGACGATTGGATCATTGACAATGTTTGGCATACCAGCTTCCAGAGTCTCACGTAAGGGCCACTCCTTCAGGTTCCAATGCCTGTCTCTAGCTCGGCTGTCCCACATGCAAAGAAAGCAGGGATACTTTGTAAATCCTCTTTGTTGGCCAAGAAGGAAGTTCACCATTTTGAGGTCAACACAAATTGTCCAGTTGTGCTCATGGTATTTTAGCAGGTGAATCACAGTTTTAATGTCATTATACTCCTCTCGTAAGCACACAGAATGACCCTCTGGAACAGCTGCATAGACATTACCATTATGTAGTAGCACACACTTCAGGCTACGCTTACAACTATCTAGAAATAATCGCCAGTCATTTGGACTATACAATGGAATCCCTAATTCCTGGAGAAGACCCGGGATATTATGACAGTAAACAAACTTATTCTCCTCTGTAAAGAATGGCACAAAATCCTGTTCCCGCTTTCTGAAGTCTGAAACTTTTGTGGTCTGGTTCAGTAGAGCCTTTTCTTGCAACCTAGAAGCTAGAACTTCTGCTGCATTTTTGGAGAGACCCAAATCACGCACAAGGTCATTCAGCTCTGGCTGACTAAACTTCTGAGGGGTTGATGACTCTGGTGTACCATCAGAAGAATCGTCGGAATCTGCAAGTATTTCTTGAGTTTCATGTTCACTCTCTTGGTCTTTGTCGCTTCCCTCCTCTTCAGCTGGAGACAACCCATTAAAAACTGGAACTGGTAGCTCATGAGAGTGCAAAGTAGGTCGAATTGCTGAAGGGATACTAGGATACGATATTTTATGTCTGTTTTTCTTGCCAACACCCTTCGTATTGATCAGACAAAAATAGCAGTCAGTTGTGTGGTCCTTCGGTTCTCGCCAGGTCATGGGAATTCCGAACGGTAAGCCCTTACGTTTTCCTTTTGTCCAGTCACGCAGCATTTCTTCGCAGTTATGACACACAGCATGTGGAGCCCATTTTTTGTCTTGGTCGCCAAGAGTAAGTCCGAAGTACGCTTTATAGCCGCGCCTCACAAACGATGTTATATTGCGCCTCTGACGAATAAGCGTGAAGTATCCACAAATATAACAGAAGGCATCAGGTTTGTTCACACATTGATTTCTCTTTGTAGCCATGACCAAATCTGAAAGAAAAAACAGACAAAATTATATCTCCCTATTGATACCATAATCGTGTAATTAATTAATTTGACCGCAAACGGCTAGAATGTAAAACCTCAAATTACATGAAAACTGGAGCATGCAGAACAAAACTGGTTTCAAATATGAAATCAGCAGATCAAAAATGGTAAGAAACAGTAAAGAAATCTCATGCAACTGGGAATTATAAAAAATTTGTTGTCCTGTGAAATCAATTGGGTAAAATTATTGTTTAGGTCATCCACCTACTTGGCATTTGAAAAAAACATAATTTCAATGTAACCAAACCTAACCTAACCCAACTTAACTAATCTAATGTAACCTAACTTAACTGGTAAAAATCGGTCAACTTAAAATCATTAAATTCGCTGGATGGCCAAAAAGATAATATCATCAGTTTCGTTTACTTTAGAATGATTTATTCATTTTTGTTGAAATCATGGATATACAAAGCCAATATATCTGCACTTGATTCTACCACTGTCTGGCAAAGTGTATTATTACCACCACTTCAAATGTTGCACAAAAGTGGAAAGGTAATTCTTTCTTGCAATACATTGAATCACTAAGGGAATTAAAAAGAGAACATGAATTTATGTCACAGAATTTATCTTATTCGTAGCAAATTGTGGTTAAACTGATACACAAATGAAACATGCCTGGTTACCTGGCATATTTTTACTTATTAAAATATGAAATTTAGGCTACTAAGTATTTATACTAAGGAATTAATTATTTTGGTAGTGCTGGACGGTTATTAATTGCGCTCATTGCGAAAATTGGGTCGATATTATTCCTGATAAAGGACGTCATTCACCATCCCAGATGGAGCAGTTCTCATTACTCTTCAAGTAGACTACTTACGACTTTTTTTTTAGCTTAATTTGATTTTCGTACAATTCTACACTTAAATTATTTGGATTAGTTATCTTAAAGGCTTACCTTTTATGATGCTTAGGAAAATTTGGAGGATATAAGCGGCGATGAGGTAAGTGGAGGCTGGCGGATGTTCTTAAACAAACCTGAAATTCTTTTAAACAGAACACTAAAATTCTTCATATGGAGGGTGCAGTCGGCCCTTGACATACGCGAGGGTTAGGTAACAGAGATACCTGTGAATGTTAAAAGTCCTTGTACTTTTGCTACCCCCCCCCCCCCCCAACAAACCCCTGGCCCCCCCATGTCCTTATTTACTGTATATACCTGTGTGTAGTTCGAGTTTTTAAGACCAAATTATTTGGCAAAAAATTGGGGGTCGACCTCTAAACGGCTAATAGTTTTGTTAGGTTGAAAAACATTTACCAGCAACTACCAGTAAACAATGGAAAAGACACACTAACGCACCACCAGCTGTGAGTGTCGGTACAGTTGCCAGGGCAGATCTCTTGCGTCATCATAGCAAGCCCAAAGTAGCCAAATGCATGGTATGGTATGCACAGGACGATGTAAAACATAAAGAATTCATTTTTTAAAGTTTACTTATAGATACTGGACATAAATTTTTGTTCATTGCATTTGAGACATCAATCTTTGTTAATTAAATTTGAAACAAAAGAAAACTACGATACCTTATTTTCATTAAAATATTACATCACAAGTATATTTTACCTTAACTGTGACTGAATGAATATATTCTCAGAAATAAATATGGAAATGTAATATTTTGGCTGAAATGACGTACGTATTACAGTGGAAAGTGGGATAAAATCATGACGAAAACAATGACTTTCGCTTTCCTTCGTTGTTCAAAAGATTTTACCGTAATCTCTTTTCGAATGGTTTTCAGTTAAAAAACTGTTGTACATGTATGTCGCCAAAAGCTCGTTGAACAGGCTTTGTGTGAAATATAACAGAGTCTAGGACTGCTTTTAGTATCCTGGTGGTCCAGAGGTAGTGTTCCCCGGTAACAGTCATGGGCTCGTGGGCCGTGGGTTCGAATCCTGGCGGGTTGAGGTGTTGATTGTATGTATAAGTCCTCGTGCTTTATTGGGCTAATGAAATATATATGGATCCTCGTGTTTTGAAGCCGGATTTGGTAAAACGTTACTCTGACCACCTACGTGTTACGGGTAGTCCCCATTAGAGGTTCACGGCGCCATAAGCTCGTTGAACAGGCTTTTTGTGAAATATAACAGAGTCTAGGACTGCTTTCAGTATCCTGGTTGTCCAGAGGTAGCATTCCCCGGTCACAGTCATGGGCTCGTGGGCCGTGGGTTCGAATCCTGGTGGGTTGAGGTGTTGATTATATATATATATATATATATATATATATATATATATATATATATATATATATATATATATATATATATACAGTATATATATTTCATGTAGATCCACAATGAAAACGTGGATAAGATAAATCTTGATAAAATCAAACGGGAAAAGGGAAACAACGGAGCACCTTAGCTTTCGTCTTTATTCAAGACATCTTCAGAGGCAACTGGATTACATAGACAGAGAGAGGCTTAAATATACAGGGTGACCCTATTAAACAAGAGGTCAGGTCATAATGATGTCATCCACTAATCCCCACACCAACACTCAGGTAGAGGAGCTTAAGAGAAGGGGGCAACGTGACTAGTCAGGTCAAAAATAAGGGACCCACTAAATAACTATCCTACATCTAGATCAAAGGTTTTCAAAGCATTTTTAACCTTGGGCCACTGACAAATAAATTTATGTAACATATCAGTTTTGAACTGACCATCACTAATGTTTATTGATTTTAATTCCTTAATCAAACTTGCTTCAACCAGAAGTCTTTTTGTGACACAAGATGATTTGAATACTTCTAAGCTTTTTACCCAAGCACTGGGATGATTATTAATCCTAACATGAACAAAAAGGGCACTGCTTTCAGATGCTGTTCTGATATTGTACTTATGTTGTTTGATTCTGTGCTGCAGTGTTTTTCTTGTCTGTCCTACATACCGTATATCGCAGCCTATAAGGCGTCGGGGTGCATAAGACGGCCCCCCCAAATT
The DNA here is from genome assembly GCA_958450375.1 of Homarus gammarus. Lineage (NCBI taxonomy): Eukaryota > Metazoa > Arthropoda > Malacostraca > Decapoda > Nephropidae > Homarus > Homarus gammarus. The sequence goes on along the minus strand of CAUDMG010002122.1, from coordinate 122,378 downwards.
TCCATTTAAAAAGTAGCTTTTGAGCTCTATTTGCTGTATAAGACCAGTACCCCAAATGTGACACTTACCCACTGACTCAGTAGTCCTTTACCAACCATCCTTGGTTTCTTAAAATACGGCCAATTCACTTCAAGTAATGTCATCAAATGTACCCGCTGGTGTAGTGTAAACACTAGTGACGTCAGTGAAGCGTCTGCTATTTACCGGTAACTGGAACTAATGTCGGTGTCGAGTAAAATTTTTCCATTTACTTGAAATGGATTTACCGATTTATTTGTTTATTTATTTATTTATAATATACTGTAACATATTAAACACACTGCAAGTATTTTCTTTCATTTATACGCTTGCTTCGCAAGAGACGATCGGTGGTGGGAGTGTTCCCTCGTCTCCGTGGTGTGACTGTGTTCTGACTATACAACAGGTGGTTCAACAGCAACCACCTTATTCTAATTGTGGTGTTTCATTAGGATTTGAGTGAAAAAGGTTACCGGTATGTTCTTACTACATACGTTTATTACACAAACATATTTATATATATATATATATATATATATATATATATATATATATATACAATCAACACCTCAACCCGCCAGGATTCGAACCCACGGCCCACAAGCCTATGACTGTGACCGGGGAACGCTAACCGTTGGACCACCAGGATGCTAAAAGCAGTCCTAGACTTTGTTATATTTCACACAAAGCCTGTTCAACGAGCTTATGGCGCCGTGAACCTCTAATGGGGACCACCCACACCACTTTGGTAAAACGTTACTCTGACCACCTAAGTGGGTGGTCAGTCTGTACTCACCCCTGAAGATGTGAATTACACGAAAGCGCTTGGGAACTTCGTGTTTTCTTCTTTCCTGGTGGTTATCAGCATATATATATATATGTACTGAATATACTATGTACAACAAATGAATGTTCAATGAATTATTTATGGTGCATTAGGGTACTGGCCACTTCAGACACAAAGACGGGCTATAAATAGCCTTGTTATCTACCCCTACATCTCACCCTGAGCCAGAGGGAAGCGTCTTGGTAAATAACATTTGTTTGCTTATTTTCCATTTACTTGAAATAGATTTACCGAATTATTTGTTTATTTATTTATTTATAATATACTGTAATATATTAAACACACTGTAATTATTTTCTTTAATTTATAAACTGTTTTGCGACAAAGGAATGTTCTCCAGTAGTGTTTCATTAGGATTTGAATGAAAAAATATTACGTACTTACTACATACATTTATTACACAAACATATATATATATATATATATATATATATATATATATATATATACAGTAAGTCCCCAAGTTACGTACATAATGGGGACCAAAAGGTTGTACTTAACTCGAAATGTACTTAACTCGAAAATCCCCCAACCCTATAAGGTTATCTGGAAAATCCTGTGCTGTTTTCCAATCAGCACTCGCCGCCTCACCAGTCACTCGAACATTATGCAGCTTATTTCGCACCTTGAATCGGTTAAACCACCCATTGCTAGCATTGAATGTCACAGTATCATCAGGGTGATCTTTCTTTAGATCGTTGAAAAGACTTAGGGCTTTCTCCTGAATCATACTGAGACACCACAACAGGGGTCAAAACCTTACCAGGTACCGGCGCGCCACAGGACGTGAGTTCCGACCGGCAAAAGTAGCCGATGCGTTGTTCCGACCGGCAAAAGTCGCCGATGCGTTAATTTCATGTTTATGCATTTCTGTAGAGATGTTGTATTAAACATACTACAAATTGTACTATTGACTCAAACTTTTAATATCCTTGTGTTTTAACTGAATGTTTTCTCGAAGTCTACTTTTAAATTTACTCCATGGATAAAACGAAAAGATGAACGAAATAACCATCGCTGTGCGCGAGACCTGGAGTAAACAAACGTCCTGTACAGCGCCGTCCTCTCTGGGACCGGCGCGCCAGAGGACGGTAAGCTTTTGAACACTACTCCTCCCACTGGCTTCACCACTCTTACGCTTTACACCAGTCATTGCACACAGAGTAAAGTGTACAAAATAGGGCAGAAATTCACAGGAGAAGTACTGTATGCACAATGACCACACTTGTTGTTTTGGTGCGTCTAGCGTGTCGTCTGCATGGTCAGTGATAGTGGCGGCGCGGCGGCTGGCTCGCCCGCCAAATTTAAAAATTGCTCGCCCTTTTAAGACAATATTTTTGCAATTAAAGACTTCAGAAACGATGTACGTATCGGCCGTTTGTACGTAATTCGGATGTACGTAATTCGGGGACGAACTGTATATATATATATATATATATATATATATATATATATATATATATATATATACATTCATACATACATACATATATATATATATATATATATATATATATATATATACATACATACATACATACACACACACATACATACATACATACTGTACATACTTTCTGCCTCATTTCCACACAATTGCAGTTTCAATTGTTCCTCTTACTTTGACAACACAACATACATAAAGTATATTATTAATCAGTTTTGATCTTTTTTTTTAATTTTTGTATTTATTTATAGTTAGTTACTTAAAATAAGGCCAATTCATTTCAAGTAATGGCATCAAATGTTACCCGCTGGTGTAGTGTGAACACTAGTGACGTCACTTAAGCGTCTGTAATTAACCGTCGATAGTTTCAAGAATTAATGCACTCATTTACTGAATATTCTTTGTAAAAAAATAAAATTTAAATCAATTATTTATAGGAGATAAATATTATAATGAGTAAATATACTGATACCGGTATGCATTACTGACCACCTCCACGGCTAAAAATAGCCCAATCTTGCGGTCACTTTCCCTTTCTTGTCTCCGCACTGGCAAATGGGGGGGGGGGGGGTGGGGGCGTGGGGAGGGGTGTGTGATGATAGCTGTGTTTATTACAGGGTATGTTAGAAAGGTTTATAATACATTTTTGTTATTTTAATATACCGGTAATCTTAATTTGAATCCAGCTTGCCAAACGTAAGTTTCAGTATAAAATAATTACTGGTAGGACTTTGTGAGTGGCTTACGATGTTTCCATCACCACTCTTGACACAATATTTAAGACGTAAGAATTTTATATTTGTTGCTTAAGACGACCCCCTAACTTTGGGCAGATTTTTTTATTGTTCAAATTTCGTCTTATAAGCCGAGATATACGGTAATTACAATTACATTTGCTACATGGAATACAATCTACACTTCCATTTACATTCAAATTTGGGCTATTTCTTATTAACATATTGGTAATGGTTGAGTCATACTTGAAAACAACATAAATATTTAGTAGCTTGAGGGACCGAACTAACTTGACAAATTCATTACGATAGGGCAGAGTCAAAATATTCTTAAGTGTAGAAATTTGCCTGGTTTGTTGATCATTGTTTTAAAAGGGCTAAAAAATCCTTCCATTCCTCTCAACTTTGGCATAACGCTCATAATTTTGATCCATGCCATCAAACATTTGCATTGCTTTATTAATTGTAGCAAATGCCTCTGCCATATGTTTCACTGAAAACTTTTTGGGGGGTGCAGGTTCTTCTACATTTTGTCTCTTCTTCCTCTGCAATTTTCTGTGCATCTAGTTCAATAAGATCCTCGTTACTGAGCTCTTCTGCTACACTTTCAACCAACTGTCCAACATCTTCATTATCAATTTCTAACTCCAGCTGTTTACCTAACTCCACTATCTTGTTACTAATATCCGAAATAACTTCATTTTCATTAAATCCTTTCAAACTGTTCACATATCTTTTCAGGATTTTCTTCCATATTCCATTCACGCAATGTTTTGTAACCTGATCCCATGCTGCACTTATGTCCTTTATACATGACAAAATGTTGTACTCCTTCCATAACTCTCTGAGCGTTTTCTCACCTTCAGTAGCAGCAACAGCCTGAGCGAAGGTCGTACGTAAATAATACGCTTTAAAGGCAGCAATAGCACCTTGATCCATGGGTTGGATGATGGAGGTAGTGTTAAGTGGAATGTACCCGACCTTAACATCAGGGTGCATGTCGTCCATGTGTGGTGGGTGTCCCGGAGCATTATGCAAAATCAGTAAAATCTTGAAAGGAATCTGTTGTTGCAGACAATACTCCTTGGCTCGTGGAATGAAACAAGTCATGAACCAATCCTCAAACAGTGCTAGGGTCATCCAGGCTCTCTTATTACTGGGATAAAACACTGGCAGTGTGTGCTTGCTGACATGTTTAAAAGCCCTGGGGTTCTCTGAATGATAGATTATGAAGGGCTTTAGCTTGAAACCAGCAACATTCCCCCCCCAACAAAAGTGTAATTCTGTCCTTGAATGCCTTGAATCCGGGCATTGTTTTCACCTCTTTGTGGATGTATGTCCGCTCAGGCATGCGCTTCCACAATAATCCAGTCTCATCCACATTGAATATTTGCTCAGGCAAATAATTCCCTTCCACAATAACATCATCTAACTCCCCCTTAAAAGATTCGGCAGCATCAACATCGGCACTAGCTGCCTCTCCTCTCACCTTAACATTATGTAGACTGTAGCGTTTTTTAAATCTATCAAACCACCCATGACTTCCTGTAAAGGTTTGATCACATTCATCTCCTGCCTGCTCCTTCAGGCTTTGGAACAGGCTTCTTGCTGTAGCCTGTATGGTTAGAGGGCTTAAGGGTACACGCTTCTGTATCTGGTCTTCTATCCATATCACCAATAATTTTTCCATATCGTGAATAGGACCTTGTCTTCTTGATATTATAGTTCCCTTTATAGGTGTTGTTCCTTTCACTACTTCACGAACACGTTCCTTGTCCTTCAGAATAGTGGATATGGTCGAGTGTGAGAAACCTAGGTCGCGTGAGGTTGTTGCTACTGTTTTTCCATTCTCATGCTGTGTTATTATCTTCATTTTCATCTCAAAAGTAATTGCCTGTCTCCTTTTCTTTGGAACACCACCAGCACTCTCACTTTTACGCTTTCCAGTCATTATAAAGTCAATTATATACGATAATAACGAAAGTTCACAGCGCGATCAGTATAGGATATGATAGCCAAACACCAAGTAAGCGCTCCACTGAGTGAGTGCACCCACTCGGTGACCCAAGCCCGCCCGCCACGCTCTCGCCCGGGACAGAAACGTTTCGGTATAGAAAATGCGCTCGTCATTTGAAAATATTTTTGGTCACGACTGCCGCGGTCGTATGTCCCGACCAGGTCATAAGTACCGATTGACGTAAGTCCAAGCAGTGGTAAGTAGGGGAGCACCTATATATATATATATATATATATATATATATATATATATATATATATATATATATATATATATATATATATATATATATACACAGCTAGACCCCGACTTACAACTGCTACGACTTACTACCGTCGTCGACTTACGACCTAGATTGGTTACGGCCGCCCGGTCGTAAGTTGATCTGGTCGTAAGTCGGCCTATGTTATAATTACCTTACGTATATTATAATGTGTAATGATAATATAATCATCTTTAAGTCATATTTTATCAACATTTTCTTTGTTCATTATTGTTACGATCGTCAGGTTTAAGTAAATCACTGCATACTACAGTACAATTGGTTTATTATTTACACAACATACAAAAAAAAAAAAATACAGGTGCAAAACATATAAAACATTTTAGTTGCAAAACATACAAACACATACAAACATACAAAAAACATCTTATTGGCCGCTGGTGCTTGGCTGTGGATCGTCGATGTCGTCAGCTGGGGCAGCCTTTGGGGTAGCCGGAGGAGTTGTTTTTTTCATGAACATGGTGAGCTTTGTCTGAATTGTTCGTTTCTTCTTCTCCTCGTAAATTTCTTGATACGGACGAAACGAATTGCGTGCCATCCGCTCAATCCTTGCAAATCGTTCGATGTTTGGGTCCATTCCTTCAAAATGGGCAAGAAGTTTATTCAGTAGAGATAAACCCTCTGATAATCCCTTAGTGGCAGGTTGAGGAGTAGATGAAGACAGTTTCCTCTTGGTAGACATCTTGGGGGGGTGGTGGTTCAAGAAAAATTTCCAAGACAAAAGAAAGGCACAAGGCAAACAGACACGGAGGGAAGTGTGCTGTACCAGCGAGCGTGTTTGTAATTGAGCGCGGGGATGCGCGCGGCTCCAGCTCCCGGCAGCGCCAGGAGGCTGGGGCCAAAACTGTCGTACCGCCGGTCGTAAAGTCGAACAGACGTAAGTCGCATAGGTCGTAAGTCGACGACTACCTGTATGTATATATATATATAATCAACACCTCAACCCGCCAGGATTCGAACCCACGGCCCACGACTGTGACCGGGGAACGCTAACCGCTGGACCACCAAGATACTAAAAGCAGTCCTAGACTCTGTTATATTTTCACACAAAGCCTGTTCAACAAGCTTATGGCGCCATGAACGTTTTACCAAATCCGGCTTCGAAACACGAGGATCCATATATATTTCATTAGCCCAATAAACACATGGTTAGCGTTCCCCGATCACAGTCATGGGCTCATGGGCCGTGGGTTCGAATCCTGGCAGGTTGAGGTGTTGATTGTATGTAGAAGTCCGCCTGTTTATTGGGCTAATGAAATATATATGGATCCTCGTGTTTCGAAGCCGGATTTGATAAAACGTTACTCTGACCACCTACGTGATATGGATAGTCCCCATTTGAGGTTCACGGCGCCATAAGCTCGTTGAACAGGCTTTGTGTGAAATATAACAGAGTCTAGGACTGCTTTTAGTATCCTGGTGGTCCAGCGGTTAGTGTTCCCCAGTCACAGTCATGGGCTCGTGGGCCGTGGGTTCGAATCCTGGCGGGTTGAGGTGTTGATTGTATGTAGAAGTCCGCGTGTTTATTGGGCTAATGAAATATATATATATATATATATATATATATATATATATATATATATATATATATATATATATATATATATATATATATATATATATATATAGACACACACACACACACACCTCAACCCGCCAGGATTCGTACCCACGGCCCACGAGCCCACGACTGTGACCGGGGAACGCTATCTCTGGGCCACCAGGATACTAAAAGCAGTCCTAGACTTTGTTTTTGGGCTAATGAAATATATATATATATATATATATATATATATATATATATATATATATATATATATATATATATATATATATATATATATATATATATATATATATATATATATATATATACACACACACACACACACACACACACACACACACCTAGACCCCGACTTACGACGGGGTTAGGGACCCAAATCCAGGTCGTAAGTCCGACATAGATTAAAAAAAAAAAAAAAAAAAAAAAAAAAAAAAAAAAAATTAATAAAAAATCTACAATGAAATACAGTACAGTAAAAGTAATGAATAATGATGAATGGATACAGTACAGTGAAAGTAATAAATAATAAGAAAATGCGTGTGTAATTTAATTTTTTTTTTTTTTTTTTTTTTTATATATAAATGACACACGCATTTTCTATACCGAAACGTTTCCAGTTAATGTAGTCTCCATGTATAATTAGAAAATTATGGGGGCCCCATGTGCATTCAGCTGACTACATTAAAGGTTAAGTGCTCAGTCACACTGTAACCCTTCCTTATTATTTATTACTTTCACTGTACTGTATCCATTCATCATTATTCATTACTTTTACTATACTGTATTTCATTGTAGATTTTTTATTAATTTTTTTTTTTTTTTTTTTTTTTTTTTTTTTTTTTATCTATGTCGGACTTACGGCCATGTCGGACTTACGACCTGGATTTGGGTCCCTAACCCCGTCGTAAGTCGGGGTCTAGGTGTATATATATATATAACCGGTCGGAATTTACTGGACTTTAATTTCTCACTTGACTTGGGGTTTATTTAAAATTAATAGATGGTAATGGCAGTGGAAGCGCCCCTTTGAGAAAAATCCCGAACCAGCACAAGAACACTTAAATCTACTAAACAAAATAAATTGTCCGTGACCCGTGGAAGGATAGCGTCTGTGACTGGGATGAATGAGACACACTGTAAAATTTAGACACTTATATTCCCTCCAACACTACAAACACAATCAAATAATGGTACACCAATATGCGCACCTCTTAACTTGAACTTAAAACACTACTCTGGGGAATAAAAGTTATACATGATATAAAAATTATTAGAAACTCAGGCAACAATAAATTTGAAGTATTAAGAACTGTTGCGTGCACACATGAAACAGGCCTTAAAGGCTTTCACACAATAATATCAGTCACTTAGGAAATGGTATTAAAAAATAAGAAATTAACTACTCTACAATGAATAGGCCTTAAGGGCACTCAACAAAATTATATCACCCCAACAGATGCACTCTTCCTAACCTAACTTAAACACTACTCTGGGGAACAAAAGTTATACCTGATATCAGAATTATGGAGAAAATTTAGATGCACTAAAAGAATCAAATCACAGTATCACTCTGGTTCCACTTGATGACACAAACATTCAAAAACACTACTATCAAAATTATTTAAGAAATATTAAACTACACACGTCAAGATAATATCAGTAACTGAGAATGGTATTAACTACACCCGTAATAAGGGAGATAAAATGTTCCTCTAGGTAGCTCCTAGAGTCCTAGATTCATGGTCTCAGTGTGTGACCATTAATTCTCTCAGATAGCCTCAGTGTACCCCCAGTGCGTCCATGGGCAGGAAGGGAGTGAGCCAATCAGACCTTGTGCAGTTGAGAGAAGCTTTAGCTTCCCGTTAGCAAGAGGGTTTCACTAAGCGGCTCGGGACATGTGGTGTTGTGAGCCGACGTCAGCTGGGCACCCTGACGGCTAGATTCCCTCAAGAGATCCTTTGGTACCCCGCTAAACAGTGACAGGCCTACTCTGATCGGTCCAATGGCGACAATCGCCACCCTCAATCATCAACGGCAGTCTCAAATGGCAGTCAATCTCTCGCAGTCAAACTCCGGTCAACTCCAGTCAAGTGGGTTCTGACGGAAACCCTGAAATGAACTCACTGTTAGCTCTAGTTAACTTTACCACTGCCCTATCTAAACCCTGTCTGAGATTGAATGAGACTTACTTGTTATACTGCCATCGCGCAACACAGGTGACTAGGCCACGTGACTATTTCTGTGACAGACGCGCAGAGACATCTTGTCTCTGTGAATGCTCTCCGGGACTGGGCCTAGCCAGCGTCGCGTCTCTTCTCAAGGCGTTAGCTTAGGTCTACGTGATATATTTTCCGCCTAACTAATAACTCCTTGGGACACCCGTAATATTATTCAGACTGATAAACGATCTATAATAATTTCAAATTCAATAATAGTCCCTTACTTCATGAATCGCATCATTAATAATTCGGTGAATTACATTTAATCTCATATAGGCCTAGTTCCACCATCTCTCGCTATGAGCGGGAAGCGCTCTCTCCCCTCCCATGACCTTGAACGCTCAGTGTTGCCAATGGCGGGGCATTCGAAATTACTCTGAAATTTCTGAATATTATATATATATATATATATATATATATATATATATATATATATATATATATATATATATATATATATATATATATATGTAGAAGTCCGCGTGCTTTATTGGGCTAATGAAATATATATATATATATATATATATATATATATATATATATATATATATATATATATATATATATATATATATATATATATATATATATATATACACAGTCAACCCTCACTTTACGCGGTCCCACATTCCGCGTTTCCACGTTTACGCGGTGCCCTGCTAGAACCCAGGATGCTCACATTCCGTGGTGGGTGTACCCCTTTACACGGGTGAAGTATAATTTTTTTTAATTTAGCTCATAAAATTCATACAAATTTTCCAGCCAGAATATAATTTACATTGCTGGAATTCTTACAATTTGATGATCATTTTGAATATAAACATCATAGATTTTGCATTAGACATACAAATTTTAGATATAATGTTTACTCTTGAGTAAACATGTTATCTTTTGTGCAAAATATATGATATTTATATTCAAAATATTCCTGGTCTTACAAGGAATCCAGCAATGTCAATTATATTATCCTAACTTTAGTCTGATTTATTATTTATTACTAAAAAGGTAAACAGTCTGGTATCCCCACACATTTATCTGGTAGGGACATTGGTGGGGGGAGGGGAGGGAGGGACCGGCGACCAACCATCTGTTACCATGTGAAGAATTTTTTTTTTTTATTAACTGAAGATTTTTATTTTAGCTCATAAAATTCATACAATTTACCCGGCCAGAATATAATTTACATTGCTGGAATTCTTACAATTTGATGATCATTTTGAATATAAACATCATATATTTTGCATTAGACATAAAATTTTTAGATAAAATATTTAATCTGAGTAAGTATGTTATCTTTTGTGCAAAATATATGACGTTTATATTCAAAATATTCCTGGTCTTACAAGGAATCCAGCAATGTCAATTATATTATCCTAACTTTAGTTTGAGGTATTATTTATTACTATACCTGGTTTTCCCCAAAAAATTTCTCAGAGGGAAGAGCCAGCGAGTGTACTGTGAGAAGAGGGGGAGGGAGTCCTGTCCATTATTTGAATGGACGTTAACTTGACGACTGTATTTCTCTATTTCTCTTAAGTATTAATTGTGTGCATGTACCATCATAAAATTAAGATGTTATTTTTACTACAACATAGTTATGTGTCGTCAAAAAGTGGAGTTTGGGGATCGGCCTGGACTCCATTTCAATTAATCCCATATGTTATGTTATTCACTTTACGCGTCGGTACCCTCCGGGTTACATTAACCGCGTAAAGTGAGGGTTAACTGTATATATATGTATATATATATATATATATATATATATATATATATATATATATATATATATATATATATATATATATATATATATATATATATATATATATAAGCTTAGCATATTTACTGCTAATCTCTTCATTTCAGTTGGTTCACAGAATATTTTTATTACTTTTTATACAAATCAGATATTATATCTTCAGATATGCTGGGTTCACCTGTATCTCCTGGAGGTCAAGTTTCCCCTGCACCTACAGGTGTGTTAGGTAGCCATATGGTGAAACCTCCAGTTTCACCTCAACATTATGGTGGAGGAACTATGTATACAGTTTCACCTCAAGCTCCCAGTCCCCTTGGACAGGGTGTCTACTATACCCAACATTCTCCAGTGCATACGAGTAACTTTGGAGTACATGTTGCACCTGCCTCTTGTACCAGTGCACCAAGAGTCCCATCTCCACACCACCAGTATTATCTTAGTCCTGGTGCTCCTTATTCTCCCGAAGCATCAGTTGGTGAGTACACTTTGCAGGAATAGAATTGCTTACCTTTTTAAATATCTATGTCATGTTGCTTTTTTTGTTTGCCTGCACAAATTGCTGAAATGCATATGTTATACTATATGTACTCTTTTTATGTCATAATCATCAGTGTTGTTGTTGTATGCAGTATACAGTTTTATGTATGAAATTGCCTGCAGGTGAGCTTAACCCTCTCGTGCATGATGACGTGATTCACATCATATTCATGATAATATCAACTTCAGGTGACTCAAATTAAGTCACCAATTTTAAAAAATTCGCCCCATATTAACTTTTCAACAGAATGGCGTCAAATTTTGATGCTTCATGGTAGCAAGTAAGTTCTATCAAATAAACTAATTGGCAACTCTCGAGGCGCATAGTTCGGGAAGACTGGTACAATAAATACACAGTATTATCTCGGCAGTCAGACTGTGAGTGTGAGCTGCGTCCATTTAAATTTCCATTACTCCGTGCGGGCTGCCTCAACTCCTGGATCACAGTGTTGACCCTACTCCCTGAAATAATTTATTTTTTAGTGTTACAGAAGTGAAGTGATGGTTGTGTAATGTAATATTTTTTTATATTTACAGGGAAAGTGTTTAGTTTTCAAAAGCCGTTACCATATTAGGCTATACAACCTCGTTATAGTTACTATGTCTCAAAAAAAGTCTCTGAAAGGGGATGACTTTCTAGACTTACAAGAATTTTATCAGTACCATTCTCCTCATTATAGTCTTGGTTGCAAATGCAATATAATTTATATCGATATAAAACATAGGCACCAAAAAAATAAAAAAGTAGAAAAAAAGCCATTTTTTTTCTAAAAAGCAGTTTTTGTGATATAATCCAGAATGTGACGTCTAGCTTATATCTAGGTATGTTAATGCCTAGCAATAACTTGCCAGGCAACATACAGGCAATTAAAACATCTAATAATTACTTAATATGTAATATTAGGACACGTCGCTACCTGACATTTAATTGCAATTCTGAAAACCCCCTCCCGCACCCTCCATCACACGCATTGCTACTGTCATCTCTTGCCCTAGAGCGAGCTGTAAACAGATGTCATCTCTCGAGGGATAGAGATGGGTGGGATGTCGACGTCGCATTCTGGGCTATATCACAAAAACTGCTTTTTAGAAAAAACGGCTTTTTCTTCAATCCAGAATGCGACGTCTAGCTTTGATTACCCGTGCAGGAGGTGTCATTGCGCATAAGGCTCCGCTAGCTTAGGTCCAGATTATAATTATATTTTTTATTTATTTTAATTTTTTTAATATTTTTAATATTAGGAACATTTACCGGAAGGTAAAATGTTAATTGACATATCCCAATTAGGATACTCACTTTACTCTGATGAGGAAGAAGGTCCTGGTTGTGGAGAGTAACTAGGTGGGGAAGGGAACCCCAGCACCACCACATGTGAATCATCTTCCAGAGATAGATGAAGATAGCTGTTTTGAAAGATTTCCAAAAGTCCACTTCTTTGATCTGACTGAGGCTCATATGCTTCAGAAAGCCACAGACCCTGCATATTTCCTGGTGTCATGTGCCAAAAATTTCTTGCCAGGGTCTGCTTTACTCACTAACTGAGATAAATATTTATTTTGTCATTTGACTAGGAGACAATTTTTTACCATCCTGTGATGAGAATACATAGGGGCTTCGATTAGGGAATCTGGTTAACCATTCTTGAAGATTCCTAACTGGGCAAAATATATGAGGAACCCTTGTCTCATCCATCAGCCGTTTTATCCTGATAGGTTGAGCTCTAAAATCCTCCCTTTCATTTTTTCTTAGGATCTACGTAGGAAAAAGGTTGAGATCTTCCTCAGAAAATACCAATAATGATGGATTCTTGGAAATTGAAATCAGCTCACTGATTCTCATACCTGTTACTATTGCTAGAAGGAAGGCTGCCTTCTGGAGCAATCTGTCCTGGTTCAGATTTATACTGTATTGTATTTAGGTCCCATAAGAAATTTAGTAACTTTATCTAGAGACCAAGGTGAGATTCTCTTAGGCTGAGGAGGTCTCTGAATAAAAAAGGACGATCTGAGCATTTGATAAATTCTTGGGTTCAGAGTAATATTAAAACCCCATGCAAGAGGGTCAACCAATGCTGATTTATAAGATGCAATTGTCAATCCTTGAAGGCCTTTAACTCTGAACAAAAAATCTAAAAATTCTAACACCACTGTTTCCGACAATGTGATTGGAGTCATTAACCTGATAAATTGTTGAAAAAGTTTCCAAGCTTTCTCATATTGCATAGAAGTTTGGGGCCTATGACCTGCTATCACTTAGGTAACGATATTGGAATTACCCAACAATCTATTTAAACATCTTTTGAGAAACTCCAAGCGTGAAGTGCCAAGGATATGTCGAACTGAGGGTGCAGTACCTGTTCTAGATATCCCTGTTGCAATTGTAGTGAATGCGGGCATTAGTCCAACAGATCGAGACTCCACGGTTGTAGGATCCAATATGGTGCAATTAAGAGGACCTTCCCTTGGAAGGATCTGAGTTTGTGAACTACTTTGGGCAACATTTTCACAGGTGGGAACAGATAGGTTGAATTCCAATGGTTCCAATCTATGAGTAGAGCATTTCCTAAAAGATTCGACCGTTCCAGCGATGCATAAATTGGCATCTTGTGATTGTGTTGTGAGGCAAAGAGATCTATTTGTGGAGTCCCAAACCTCCTCACTAGACTCTTGAACTTCGATATCTTTAGGGACCATTCTGTTTCCGTCGATACTGGCCTGAGACAGGACAACGCATCTGCCCAATTGTTTTGTACCCCCTAGTATGTGTGTTGCTTTGAGGTAATGTGTTTGTATTACACAAACTTTGAGCATTTTTTCCGATAGGTTTAGAAGGGGCCAAGATCTGGTTGAGCCTTGATGATGGATACAAAACACTGCCGTTCTGTTGTCCATGGCAAACAGAATCGTCATGTTTTTTAAATTTGGGTTTGCTAACAAAAAGAATAGGACTACTGCTAATTCTTTTATGTTTATGTGTTTGTCCCAAAGGGAGTTGCACCACTTCCTTGACGGAACTCTCCTTTTGAGGAATGGTATCCCCATCCTATTTCGGACGCGTCGATACAAATGACCAAGTTTGTTTGAGGGGGAACCTAGGGAGATGAACAGATTAGATTGTCCCAATTTTTCCACCAAGACAGAAGATTCTTGATCTGAATAGGGAGAGAAGAAGCAAAATTTCTGTTTCTGTGAAGCAAATTTGACCCCAGATGAGTTAGTTGCTTCTTCCTTAACTTGCCCAAAGGAACTACTATTGTGGCAAAATTCAAAAGACCCAGTAGTTTTTCCCAATTTTGCCAAGAAACCTCTTGCTTTACACAAAAGGCTTCTACTTGGTTTATCACATCTGTTACCTTTGCTCCTGGTAGACTGACTGACTGCTTAATTGTGTCCCAATGGAGACCTAACCAATCCAATTTTTGACATAGTATGAGATTGGATTTGACCTCGTCTATCTTTAATCCTAGTTTTTGAAATAGTACTAGTGTACGTTGGGTCACCCTTTGACAATCTTCGAAAGAGTTTCCCACTATCAGCCAATCGTCTAGATAAGCAAAAGTTCTTATGCCCTCCTTCGCAAGGATCTCTCTGGGGATGTATGCCAGTTTTGTAAACACTTTTGGCGCAATTGTCAGGCCGAATGGCATCACTGTGAATTGATAACTTACATCCCCTACTGCGAATACTAGAAACTTTCTGTACCTGGGAGCAACAGGCACGTAATAATAGGCATCTTCGAGATCCACTTTTGAGATCCAAGCATTGGGCGGAAGTAGATGCCTCAGATGATCGTAAGTGAGCATCTTGAAACTTGTTTTGGTAATGAACTTGTTCAGGTCGGAAAGATCTAAAATCCACCTCAAGTTGTCGCTGCCTTTCTTGGGGACTGGAAATAGGCTAGACATGAAACATTTCTCTGACTGTAACAGTTCTATCACACCTCTGTTTAACAGTTGAATTAGAAATTCTGTGAGTAAGGTGGTTGGTTTTTTACCCCTTTTTGGTAACACTAGGGGAGGGCGCCTCAACCAAGTCCATTTGAGGCCCCTTTTGATTGTCTTGTAAGCCCATATGGAAGAAGTCCATCTGTTTTACCAACCCCCTAGACGACCCAGCTGTCTGGCTTCATTGGGAGGGAATGACCGCTGATGTGGTGGAATAAGGTCTCCTTCCACTTCTGAACAAACGGCCACCCTTACTACATCTTGAATTGTTTCCTCCTCTAAAGTTTCCTCTGGGTTGATAACTGAACCTAGCAGCTGGTCCTGTTCCCCTGTTAGACCTTCCTCTTTTAAATTTCTGAAAGGTTTGAGGAATACTGGGAACAGTAATATTAATAGCTTGCTCAACAGCTGATCTATACTTAACTAATGTTTGTTCATCAAACAAAGCAGGAGAAAGAGGGGAAGAATGTAACAATAAATACTGGTAAGCACTACCACTTGAAGCATTATTAGTGGCTTGGTTCCTTAGCTGGGCTTTTAGTTTTAGGGCTTTCAACAACGTTTCCAAAAATGAGTTGTACAGGGAATATGGAATGTGTCTACTTCTGAACTGTCCTCATTGTCCAGCACAAACTTAGTCAATAACTGACACATCATAATTGCAGACCAAATATCTGCTGCCAACTTCCTAAATTTGAACTCTTCAAGCAACAGTGCAGAAGCAACTGGTTTCAAATTTATTTCATAACTTATATCAGCGTATTTTAGAGCCGACAAATACTGGGAAAGTTCATATTATAAGGAACTCTTTTTGTCATTAAATTGGAACTTCAAAAAACTAAACTTGTGAGCATCCCTGTCTGCGGGAATGAATGTTAAATCTTTCAATAAATTAGCCCAGACTTCGTCTATTTCAGAGATCATTTTGGGGCAAATATCAGGCCAAGAAAGTGTAGTATCACCTTCTAGAAACAATGAATGGTGACCTACAGTTGCTTGGCCTTCCTGTCTCTTTGTAGTGCTGAGAGATCAGGAAGTTTAGAAACATTTTCATAAAATTCCTTGAATAAGGAATCCACAGACTCAGATGTGGCCTGTGTGACAATGTTATCCATCAACTGATTGGCAGTCGACAGCAGCCTGTTTCCACTCATAGTAACCAAGACTTTTGCCCCAGGTGGAAGTGGTTGCCAAAATGGGGACAGGATGAAGTCAGTCTCAACAGGTTCTCCCTGCTCTGGTAACTGAACACTATGATTAGAGCCAGCTTCTTCATCCTGATCCTGGAATCCACTAAAATCAGACTGACTAGGTAGAGGTTCTTGTAATCTTCTTACTGCCTCATTATCTAGAATGTCCAATAACCTACTTTTCTTAGCAGAAGTAGGTTGGTCTAATTGGGAATTAAGTCTCTTACCTATCACCCATAATTCTAAACTTTATGCCAACTTGGGATCTTTCCAGTGTCTTACATTTAGAAATTTACTCTTCAAGGCTTTGTTCCATCTATTTTTAAGTTGGATCTGCAATAATTCTCTCTTATCTCCTGCAGCTTGATTCATTATAAAAATTTGATCGTAACAGACTGCACAATCCAATGGTGAAAACAGGTTGTCTGAGACACAGCTGCTATGTATTATGCAAGCCAAATGAGGATCTAACTTGGTAATCCAAGTGGCTCTACATCCTTGATAATTACATGTAGTATGGTCCCCTTGGATCCTGGGTGAAACTACTACTACTGAATTCACATCCTCTACTGACGGACAATTCCTTGTATGTAGTGTATCAGCTGAACTTTCTAGTCCTTGTAGCTCATCACTCAACACTAGTTCCCCAGGGACAGTTCCATGGTCTCTTCCATCATCTAGCAGTCCAGACAACTGTCCTTCATCCTCCAGTTGCACATCACTCATCTAAACTAGGAGGAACACTATGAGTCACATTGTATCATCATAATAATCCAAGGGAGATTACATTTTCTCCTAAACATAATCAATATGACTCGTAACTGTGATATTTTAGTAAGTTATTTCATTAATATCTCTTATTGTTATATAAGTCACCAGTGTGGCAATCATAAACAACTAACTCACTATATCATACACCTCTCCCTTCTCTTATCTCAATTATCCCTCAGCTCAATGAACTTTGTTTCTTAATCAAACTAACTTCATTTAGAGCATTTTTATTTTGAGTGATCATCAAGTTCTCTATTTGTTGCCAGTCAGGGTGCACAGACATCATCGCTTCAATTAATTAGCTTGAGTGAAAATGCCTGAGTGAGCATCGTCACCCGGAAGGGTTGATAGTGCCGAGCTGCTACCATAGCACTCCATTGGCAGCATCGTTCACCATATAACCCATACTGAGGATACAAGGTCCATCCCAACATAACTCTAGATTGCTAGTAAGACCGGAAGGTGAGCGTCCAGAAGGATCACTAAGGCTAGCAGCCTCGCTAAAGTTCGCCTAGAAAGGCCGAACCTGCTACTGAGGACATCAATAAAATAGAGTTATGAAGAGAAAAACTTAACTCTGGCCTGCATGCTCAGAGTACAGTTGTACCCTGCTTTACGCGGTCAATTGAACCCACAGGGTACCGCATTAAGTGAAAACCGCGTTAAGTGAACAACAGAACATATGGGATTAATTCCAAAAGAGACTGGCCTGACCCCCAAACTCTACTTTTTCCGACACAATACCTGTGTTCTAGTAAAAAAACATCTTAATTTTTTGATGGTACATGCACACAATTAATACTTAAGAGAAATAGAGAAATACAGTCACCAAGTTAATGTCCATTCAAATAATGGACTCAACTCCCTCCCCCTCTTCTCACACTACACTGCTGGCTCTTCCCTCTCTGAGAAATTTTTGGGGGAAAACCACTAGATTTTAATAAATAATACCTCAAACTAAAGTTAGGATAATGTAATTGACATTGCTGGATTCCTTGTAAGACCAGGAATATTTTGAATATAAATGTCATATATTTTGCACAAAAGATAACATATTTACTCAGAGTAAACATTATATCTAAAATTTGTATGTCTAATGCAAAATCTATGATGTTTATATTCAAAATGATCATCAAATTGTAAGAATTCCAGCAATGTAAATTATATTCTGACGGGTAATTTGTATGAATTTTATGAGCTAAAACAAATATCTTCAGTTAATAAAAAAAAAAAAAAATATTCTTCACACGGTAACAGATGGTCGGTCGGTCCCTCCCTCACCCCCACCCCCCACCAACCCTCCCTACCAGATGTGTGGGAAAACCAGAATATTTACCTTTTTAGTAATAAATAATACCTCAACTAAAGTTAGGATAATATTATTGACATTGCTGGATTCCTTGTAAGACCAGGAATATTTTGAATACAAATGTCATATATTTTGCACAAAAAATAACATATTTACTCAGAGTAAACATTATATCTAAAATTTGTATGTCTAATGCAAAATCTATGATGTTTATACAGGTAGTCGTCGACTTACGACCTAGATTGGTTACGGCCGACCGGTCGTAAGTTGATCTGGTCGTAAGTCGGCCTATGTTATAATTACCTTACGTATATTATACTGTAATGTGTAATGATAATATAATCATCTTTAAGTCATATTTTATCAACATTTTCTTTGTTCATTATTGTTACGGTCGTCAGGTTTAAGTAAATCACTGCATACTACAGTACAATTGGTTTATTATTTACACTGGGGCTGGGGCCAAAACTGTCGTACCGCCGGTCGTAAAGTCGAACAGACGTAAGTCGCATAGGTCGTAAGTCGACGACTACCTGTATTCAAAACGATCATCATATTGTAAGAATTCCAGCAATGTAAATTATATTCTGGCCGGGTAATTTGTATGAATTTTATGAGCTAAAACAGGCAGGCAGTCAGGCAGGGTGGCGTGTGGGGGGTGGGGCGAATCTAAAAATAGCGTCTCGAGCCAGACACTCTGCGCGTATATGTGGAAAAAACCCGCGTTAAGTGAAAGTGCGGCTCTGGCGAGGCACCGCGTATACGTGAAATCACGCTAAGCGAAACCGCGTTAAGCGGGGTATTACTGTATATATACAGTGACCCCTCGGCTAACGAACTCCATCCGTTCCAGAACGGTCGTTCGTTAACTGAAACCATTGTTTCAATGGGTTTTTGGGTAATTGGTTCCAGCTCACCGAAAATTTCCTAAATTCAACAAAAATGGTAGAAAAGTTCACTTACTTTGAGGTGTGTATGTAGAAGGCTCCTGGATGATGATGATGATGATGAGATTTAGAATGGGGGTGGAGGAGAAGGAAGAAGAAAAGGCATTGGGGTGGAAGAGAAGTCACCCCATGGCGCCATTTCACCCATAAAATTTTAGCTCTCGGTGTAATTCAAGATTATTTTCCTTAAATCAACACTGCACTGCATTATATATTGTCAATATGTAAAATATATTTCAAAATGACCAATAATTTGCTTGGAAACACAGAAAAAAAGCGTTTAGTTGAAGAGAGTCTCAAGCAAGATGTTACCTCCAGTGAAAACAGAGAGAGACTAACGCCTGTTTGCTGTGTTAAGAGGCTGGATGCCGCGCATTAAACTAGTCACTTTACCTTCAATTATGTTCAATAATTGTTAAAAATGACTACAAAATTTAATGTAAAAACTTTTAAAATTATTGATATTTACTAAAATAGTAAGGAATTTAAGCCCTAGAACCGATTAATGTATTGGCGGACTGATACTAAAGCTGGTTGCCCGGTCAGTGCAAGCGAAAACATGTTGAGGTAGGTTCGTAAGAAATTCGTTAACCGAATTGAAGATCCTTATGGAAGGCAGTTCGTTAACTGAGGCCGAGGGGTCACTGTATATATATATATATATATATATATATATATATATATATATATATATATATATATATATATATATATATATACATACATACATACATACATACATACATACATACATACATACCCTCAGTGAGACAGGACGTGCCCCGAAGGCGCTCCCGGTTTTAGCAGCCAGGCCGAGTCTGTTTGGCCCTGCCACTCCCCCTGCTATACCCCAACGCCCTACCAGCCTTACTACACCAGGATCGATTCAGCAAAACATTCCAGTGATTAGTGAACGATTGATTACGGAGCAGTGCAATAAGTGATTACCATACAGTGCTCGATAGTGCACCCCAAGGAAAAGTCAGACAGTGGGCACTTTATCGGTCCCCTTTAAAGTGCCAGTGACAAGGACCACCGCGGTGTTTACATATATCGTGAAAACTGTGTCGGCGACCCCAAGCACCAGGGACAAAGACCCACGGTCTTTACGACTGACAAATACTAACAGATGTCTACCAGTGTCAGTGTCCCTCAAAGTGCCGCCAGTGACAAACACTTCCGTCCGCCCACAACAGATTTCAACAGATGGCCACCAATCACTTACTCCCGACGCACTCTGTACCATCTAAAGCGTGGGAACGGTTATCCTGATGGCAGTGTTATCGCGCTACTCAAGTCACTAAACCTATTCCACGCGCGGAGCCGTAGACAAGGCCGTCATGCACATAAGCCCATTAGAACCGTAACCTCCACTAGGAAACCGGAGAAACCCACCCCTGACAGACCATACCACCACACTGAAGTTCCACGGATATGGTATGATCTCCCGTCTTTACTGCTATCCAACGTCACTTCCCTAGCTAACAAGTTCGACGAGCTGGCAACTACAGTCAGGTCAACCGCCGCGAGCGTCGTTGCCATATGTGAGGCCTGGCAAATTGTGCCTGAAACGTGTCATATTGAGGGATATCAACTCTTTCATCACCTTCGTTCACAAAGACGCGGAGGGGGCGTTGCCCTCTTCTGTCAAGATGACCTACGCCCGTCACGCCTGGATGTTCAAGTCCCAGCAGATGTGGAAGCATTATGGGTACGTGTCGTGCTAAGAGCCCACCCACGCAACACTGCTTCCATTATAATCTGTGTGGCATACCATCCGCCTCGATCACCCACCAGAGACACTCTTATCAATCATCTCATCACCACCTCAGACCACCTCAGAGTTAGGTACCCATGTGCCAAGTTAATATTATGTGGGGATTTAAATGAAATTGACACCACTGATATCCAGGACCAGCTATCACTATCACAAGTTGTGACCTTCCCCACACACGGTCAAAATACCCTGGACCTTATCTTAACTGACTTAGCGGACCAGTACCAACCACCTCAACCAATGCCTCCTATCGGGTGTAGCACACACTTATCAGTGCTCTGGTCCCCAGCTGCCACTCCCACTCAAGTACAGAGACCCTACATCAAGACCTACAGGCCGATTACTGACTCTGCAGTGCGCCTCTTCGGGCAGTGGATAGTTCACCATCCCTGGACTGAAGTACTTAGCGTGGATGACGTGGAAACCAAATGGATAAATTATACCAACACCACCACGCAAGCTCACCACCACTTCTTCCCCGAGAAGTCCGTCAGATCTCACCCAGCTGACTTGCCCTGGATCACACCTCGGATCAAAAGACTTATGCAACAGAGAGACAGAGCCTTTCATCTCAATGACCACATCCGCTACAGGTCCCTTCGCAACCGAGTCATCCGCGAAATACGCACTGCAAAGAAGTCCCACTACCCAACCAAATTACAACACCTGAAACAGACCAACATCAGTCAATGGTATGGTAAGCTTAAAGAACTCTGTGGACTAAACAATAAGACACACCCCCTCCCCTTCCTTAGCCATCTCACTAGTGTTGACGCAGCTGAGCAAACAAATAACCATTTCGCTACTATATGCCAGACGCTCCCACGGCTTGACACAACCACTCTCCCTGCTTACCTACCAGCCTCCCTTCCCACTGACTTAGTAGAAGAATTTGACGTAGCAAAACGCCTGGACAAACTAAAATTAAAACGCTCTACCACCCCCATTGACTTACCAATGAAACTCTTCAAGGAGTTCTCCCCGGAGCTTGCTAAACCCCTCTGCTCCATCATCAATGCTTCTCTCAGTCAAGCCAGATGCCCAGCTGACTGGAAGACCTCTTATGTATCACCAGTGCCCAAGTCAACCAGCCCACAATCCTTAAATCAGCTACGACCTATTGCAATCACCCCAATACCCAGCCTAATCTGTGAAAGTTTTGTGTTCGACTGGGCTTATGCTGATATTGCAGGAGTCGTAGACCCTCAGCAATTTGGCAACATGAAAACTTCCTCCACCACTCACTGTCTTGTCAGCTTTCTCGATTACATATACCGCCATCTCGAGAAACGAAAAACGTCTGTAGCTGTCGCCTTCATTGATTTCACTAAAGCGTTCGACCTAGTCGACCACAATATAATCATCAACAAAGCTATTGACCTCGGGCTTCGAAGAAGCCTCATACCATGGCTTACAGACTTCCTCAGTGACCGACGCCAAGCTGTACGCTTCCGAGGGGCTGTCTCCACCTTTCAGTCACTCACCTGTGGCGTCCCCCAAGGCACCAAGATGGGACCACTCTGCTTCCTTATGCTCATCAATGATGCCCTAAGAGAAACCCCTGCTCGCTGGAAATATGTCGACGACTCCACCATTGGGATCAGCGTCAACAATTCTGCTCCCAACTATACCGCCCTTCAGGATTTATTGAACAGTCTCCAAAACTGGGCTACCAACAACCATGTCACCATCAACCATACCAAGACCATGGTTATGCACATCAACCTCTCCTCCGACATTGTCCCACCTCCTTCCATTACTCTAGGTCCGAACACACTCCAGGTCGTAGATTCCACGAAGCTCCTCGGCGTCACCATAGACAACAAACTAAATTGGAAACCACACGTCAATGAAGTTGTCAAATCCTCCAGTTTCCGTCTCCACCTCCTCCGCCGACTCAAGTCCCTCGGAGTTCCTGCACACGAGCTCCTCAGTGTTTACACAACATTCATACTTCCCAAGCTCACCTATGCCTCCCCCACCTGGTCTTCCTCCCTAAATGCCACACAACGTAAACACCTAGAAAAAGTGCAAAAGAGGGCATGCAAGATTATTCTCTCCTCCTCCTACTCCACATATCAAGAAGCGCTCAACACACTGACCCTTTCGACTCTCACTGACCATCACCACGACCTCATCTGCAAATTTGGTAAGAAGCTTCTACACCATCCCCGACACCGGCTCCTACTACCACCCGAGGTCCCTTGTCCGAGAATTGCTGTTCGACACCACAACCGCATCCAGCCCATACGTGCACGAACTGATCGCTATAAGAACAGCCCAGTCCCAACCATTGTAAAAATTATCAATAACTTGTAATACTGTAACACTGTCACTATGTTGAATTGAACTGTAGTTTGAGCTTTTCCCCATCTAAGTTATTATATGTCTTATTTGTGTCACTTATGTTACTTGTATATTATTTGTAATTCGTAACCCACTCCCCAAATATGTAACTGTATATTTTCAGCCTTCTGGCTGCCAAGCTCTTTCAATAAACCGTTAATTATTATTATTATTATTATTATTACATACTTACATACATACATACATACATACACACATACATATATATATATATATATATATATATATATATATATATATATATATATATATATATATATATATATATATATATATATATATATATATATATATATATATACATACATATATATATATATATATATATATATATATATATATATATATATATATATATATATATATATATATATATATATATATATATATATATATATAATCAACGACCTCACCAGCAAGGAATCGAACCCTCGACCTACTGGGTTCGATTCCTTGCTGGTGAGGTCATTGATTATATGTTCAAAGTCCACGTCTTATATGGACTAAAAATGAAGTGTGTATATATATATATATATATATATATATATATATATATATATATATATATATATATATATATATATATATATATATATATATATATATATATATATATATATACACAGTATTACCCCGCCTAACGCGGTTTCACTTAGCACGTTTTACCATATACGCGGTGCCTCGCCAGAGCTGAACTTTCACTTAACGCGGGTTTTTTCCACATATATGCGGTGAGTGTCCGGCTCGAGAGCTATTTTTAGATTCGCCCCACCCCCCACCCGCCACCCTGCTGGAATTCTTACAATATGATGATCATTTTGAATATAAACATCATAGATTTTGCATTGGACATACAAATTTTAGATATATAGTTTATTCTGAGTAAATATGTTATTTTTTGTGCAAAATATATGACATTTGTATTCAAAATATTCCTGGGCTTTCAAGGAATCCAGCAATGTCAATTATATTATCCTAACTTTAGTTTGAGGAATTATTTATTACTATACCTGGTTTTCCCCCCAAAATTTCTCAGAGGGAAGAGCCAGCGAGTGTACTGTGAGAAGAGGGGGAGGGAGTTGAGTCCATTATTTGAATGGACATTAACTTGGCGACTGTATTTCTCTATTTCTCTTAAGTATTAATTGTGTGCATGTACCATCATAAAATTAAGATGTTATTTTTACTAGAACATAGGTATTGTGTCGGAAAAAGTGGAGTTTGGGGATGGGCCAGTTTCTATTGGAATTAATCCCATATGTTCTGTTGTTCACTTAACGCGGTTTTCACTTAAGACGGTACCCTCTGGGTTTTATTGACCGCATTAAGTGGGGTACAACTGTGTGTATATATATATATATATATATATATATATATATATATATATATATATATATATACACACACACACACACACTTCATTTTTAGTCCAATTAACACGCGGACTTTGAACATATAATCAACGACCTCACCAGCAAGGAATCGAACCCTGGACCTACTGGGTGTGACTAGGGAACGCTTACCGGCTAGGCCACAAGGACACTAAAAGCAGTTCTAGACTCTGTTATATTTCACACAAAGCCTGTTCATCGAGCTGATGGCGCCGTGAACCTCAATGGGAAACTGCCCGTGCCTCTTATGTGGTGTCAGTAGCATTTTACCGAATCCAGCTGGTATGAAACGCGAGGTACATATATATACTTCATTTTTAGTCCAATTAACACGCGGACTTTGAACATATAATCAACGACCTCACCAGCAAGGAATCGAACCCTCGACCTACTGGGTGTGACTAGGAAACGCTTACCGGCTAGGCCACAAGGACACTAAAAGCAGTTCTAGACTCTGTTATATTTCACACAAAGCCTGTTCATCGAGCTGATGGCGCCGTGAACCTCAATGGGAAACTGCCCGTGCCTCTTATGTGGTGTCAGTAGCATTTTACCGAATCCAGCTGGTATGAAACGTGAGGTACATATATATACTTCATTTTTAGTCCAATTAACACGCGGACTTTGAACATATAATCAACGACCTCACCAGCAAGGAATCGAACCCTCGATCTACCGGGTATGACTAGGGAACGCTTACCGGCTAGGCCACAAGGACACTAAAAGCAGTTCTAGACTCTGTTATATTTCACACAAAGCCTGTTCATCGAGCTGATGGCGCCGTGAACCTCAATGGGAAACTGCCCGTGCCTCTTATGTGGTGTCAGTAGCATTTTACCAAATCCAGCTGTTATGAAACGCGAGGTACATATATATACTTCATTTTTAGTCCAATTAACACGCGGACTTTGAACATATAATCAACGACCTCACCAGCAAGGAATCGAACCCTCGACCTACTGGGTGTGACTAGGGGTGAGTACAGACTGTACTCACCCCTGAAGATGTGAATTACACGAACGCGCTTGGGAACTTCGTGTTTTCTTCTTTCCTTGTGGTTATCAGCATATATATATATATATATATATATATATATATATATATATATATATATATATATATATATATATATATATATATATATATATATATATATATATATATATATATATATATATATATATATATTGACCCCTCGGTTAACGAACTCAATCCGTTCCAGAAGGTCGTTCGTTAACCGAAAAGTTCGTTAACCGAAACCATTGTTGCAATGGGTTTTTGGGTAATTGGTTCCAGCTCACCGGAAATTTCCTAAATTCAACAAAAATGGTAGAAAAGTTCACTTACTTTGAGGTGTGAATGTAGAAGGCTCCTGGATGATGATGATGATGGGAATTACAATGGGGGTGGAGGAGAAGGAAGAAGAGAAGGCATTGGGGTGGAAGAGAAGTCACCCCATGGCACCATTTCACCCATAAAATTTTAGTTCTCTTGGTGTATTTCAAGATTATTTTCTTTAAATCAACACTGTACTGCATTATATATTGTCAATATGTAAAATATATTTCCAAATGACCAATAATTTGCTTGGAAACACAGAAAAAAAGCGTTTAGTTGAAGAGAGTCTCAAGCAAGATGTTACCTCCAGTGAAAACAGAGAGACTAACGCCTGTTTGCTGTGTTAAGAGGCTGGATGCTGCGCTTTAAACTTGTCACTTTACCTTCAATTATGTTCAATAATTGTTAAAATGACTAAAAAATTGAATATTAAACTTTTAAAATTATTGAATTGTATAAACGTCTTGATATTTACTAAAATAGTTAGGAATTTAAGCCCTAGAACCGATTAATGTATTGGCGGACTGATACTAAAGCTGGTTGCCCGGCCAGTGCAAGCGAAAACATGTTGAGGTCGATTCGTAAGAAATTCGTTAACCGAATTTTTGTTCGTTAACCGAATTGAAGATCCTTATGGAAGGCAGTTCGTTAACCGAAATTTCGTTAACCGAGGCGTTCGTAAAATGAGGGGTCACTGTATATATACATACAGTGGGGTAAGCTGTAACGAATCTAATTGGTTCTAGAACCTTGTTTGTTATAGCATTCATTTGTTATAGGATTAATCCGTTCCAGGCCCCCAAATACAACCACTTAACACTGAAAAATATAATATAAAATTGTAAAAATTGTAAAAAAGTGCATAAATATGCATCTAACCCCTGAAATAAAGAATATCATTAATACTTGTAATAAAAAACAATAAATTAGTAAAAAAAAAATAATAAATAATAAATAATATTCATTGTAGGAGTTTCGTTCGTTATAGCATTCTCAATTTTATAGGTAAAACCGTTTGTTATAGGAATATTCGTACAGTAAAAGTCCAAAAATCCGGATGCCAGAAATCCGGACCACCCGAGAATCTGGACTTTTCGAAAACTCAAACTTAACTTTTTTTTCTTTTTTTTTTTAGCTGGCTTTTGTGTGTCTGTGTGCATGTGTGAGCGCCACAGATGCACAGCGACAACAAGCGACCACGGGGTCGCCACTTTGAAACGAGCAATCAAACTGTGACAGAGTACAGTAATACCCCGCTTAACACAGTTTCGCTTAGCGCGATTTCATGTACCGTATATCGCGGCCTATAAGGCGTCGGGGTGCATAAGACGGCCTGCCCAAATTTTCATTTAAAAAGTAGCTTTTGAGCTCTATTTGCTGTATAAGACCAGTTCCCCAAATGTGACACTTACCCACTGACTCAGTAGTCCTTTACCAACCATCCTTGGTTTTTTAAAATAAGGCCAATTCACTTCAAGTAATGTCATCAAATATTACCCGCTGGTGTAGTGTAAACACTAGTGACGTCACTGAAGCGTCTGCTATTTACCGGTAACTGGAACTAATGTCGGTGTCGAGTAAAATTTTTCCATTTACTTGAAATGGATTTACCGATTTATTTGTTTATTTATTTATTTATAATATACTGTAACATATTAAACACACTGCAAGTATTTTCTTTCATTTATACGCTTGCTTCGCAAGAGACTATTGGTGGTGGGAGTGTTCCCTCGTCTTGGTGGTGTGACTGTGTTCCGACTATTTATACAACAGGTGGTTCAACAGCAACCACCGTATTCTAATTGTGGTGTTTCATTAGGATTTGAGTGAAAAAGGTTACCGGTATGTTCTTACTACATACATTTATTACACAAACATATTTATATATATATATATATATATATATATATATATATATATATATATATATATATATATATATATATATATATATATATGTATATATATATGTACTGAATATACTATGTACAAAAAATGAATGTTCAATGAATTATTTATGGTGCATTAGGGTACTGGCCACTTCAGACACAAAGACGGGCTATAAATAGCCTTGTTATCTACCCCTACATCTCACCCTGAGCCAGAGGGAAGCGTCTTGGTAAATAACATTTGTTTGCTTATTTTCCATTTACTTGAAATAGATTTACCGAATTATTTGTTTATTTATTTATTTATAATATACTGTAATTTATTAAACACACTGTAATTATTTTCTTTAATTTATAAAATTGTTTTGCGACAAAGGAATGTTTTCCAGTAGTGTTTCATTAGGATTTGAATGAAAAATATTACGTACTTACTACATACATTTATTACACAAACATATTTATATATACGGTATATACACACACACACACACACACACTCTCACACTCTCTCTCTTTCTGCCTCATTTACACACAATTGCCATTTCAATTGTTCCTCTTACTTTGACAACACAACATACATACAGTATATTATTTCTCACTTTTGATCTTTTTTTTTAATTTTTGTATTTATTTATAGTTAGTTACTTAAAATAAGGCCAATTCATTTCAAGTAATAGCATCAAATGTTACCGGCTGGTGTAGTGTAAACACTAGTGACGTCACTTAAGCGTCTGTAATTAACTGTCGATAGTTTCAAGAATTAATGCACTCATTTACTGAATATTCTTTGTAAAAAAATAAAATTTAAATCAATTATTTATAGGAGATAAATATTATTATGAGTAAATATACCGATACCCGGTATGCATTACTGATCACCTCAACGGCTAAAAATAGCCCATTCTTGCGGTCACTTTCCCTTTCTTGTCTCCTCACAGGCAAATGGGGGGGGGGGGGGGCGCGTGGGGAGGGGTGTGTGATGATAGCTGTGTTTATTACAGGGTATGTTAGACTGGTTTATAATACATTTTTATTATTTTAATATACCGGTAATCTTAATTTGAATCCAGCTTGCCAAACTTAAGTTTCAGTATAAAATAATTACTGGTAGGACTTTGTGAGTGGCTTACGATGTTTCCATCACTCTTGACACAATATTTAAGATTAAGAATTTTATATTTGTTGCTTAAGACGACCCCCTAACTTTGGGCAGATTTTTTTAATGTTCAAATTTCGTCTTATAAGCCGAGATATACGGTATACGCGGTGCCTCGCCAGAGCTGAACTTTCACCTAATGCGGGTTTTTTCCACGTATACGCGCAGAGTGTCCGGCTTGAGAGCTATTTTTAGATTCGCCCCACCCGCCACCCTGCCTGACTGCCTGCCTGCCTGTTTTAGCTCATAAAATTCATACAAATTACCCGGCCAGAATATAATTTACATTGCTGGAATTCTTACAACATGATGATCATTTTGAATATAAACATCATAGATTTTGCATTAGACATACAAATTTTAGATATAATGTTTACTCTGAGTAAATATGTTATTTTTTGTGCAAAATATATGACATTTGTATTCAAAATATTCCTGGTCTTACAAGGAATCCAGCAATGTCAATTATATTATCCTAACTTTAGTTTGAGGTATTATTTATTACTAAAAAGGTAAATATTCTGGTTTTCCCACACATCTGGTAGGGAGGGTTGGTGGGGGGGGGGGGGGGGGGGAGGGACCGACCGACCATCTGTTACCGTGTGAAGAATATTTTATTTTTTTTTTATTAACTGAAGATATTTGTTTTAGCTCATAAAATTCATACAAATTACCCGGTCAGAATATAATTTACATTGCTGGAATTCTTATAATTTGATGATCATTTTGAATATAAACATCATAGATTTTGCATTAGACATACAAATTTTAGATATAATGTTTACTCTGAGTAAATATGTTTTCTTTTGTGCAAAATATATGACATTTATATTCAAAATATTCCTGGTCTTACAAGGAATCCAGCAATGTCAATTATATTATCCTAGCTTTAATCTGAGGTATTATTTAATACTAAATGTTAAATTTAGTTTTTTCACCCAACATCTCTTGAAGGGAGGATTGGTGGGGGGTGGGGGGGAGGGTTGAGACGGACCGCGCGGTTGGAAGAGGGGGGAGGCAAGGTGGGGTACTTTGATTGACAGATAGTGTGTGAAGATTATTTTTTTTTTTATTAACTGAAGATATATGTTTTAGCTCATAAAATTCATACAAATTACCCGGCCAGAATATAATTTACATTGCTGGAATTCTTACAATTTGGTGATCATTTTGAATATAAACATCATAGATTTTGCATTAGACATACAAATTTTAGATATAATGTTTACTCTGAGTAAATATTTTATCTTTTGTGCAAAATATATGACATTTATATTCAAAATATTCCTGGTCTTACAAGGAATCCAGCAATGTCAATTGTATTATCCTAACTTTAGTTTGAGGTATTATTTATTAAAATTTAGTGGTTTCCCCCCCAAAATTTCTCAGAGAGGGAAGAGCCAGCCGTGTAGTGTGAGAAGAGGGGGAGGGAGTTGAGTCCATTATTTGAATGGGCATTAACTTGGCGACTGTATTTCTCTATTTCTCTTAAGTATTAATTGTGTGCATGTACCATTATAAAATTAAGATGTTATTTTTATTAGAACATAGGTATTGTGTCGGAAAAAGTGGAGTTTGGGGGTCGGGCCAGTTTCTATTGGAATTATTCCCATATGTTCTGTTGTTCACTTAGCGCGGTTTTCACTTAACACGGTACCCTGTGGGTTTTATTGACCGCGTTAAGCGGGGTACTACTGTACTATACAAGCCCATAATAATGGCTCCTAAAGTAGATAAACTTCTTTGTGTGAAGAGAAAGAAGAACACGTTGTAATTGAGTGACAAACTTGAAATAATTAAGAAACTAGTACGTGGTGTGAGCAATACTGTTCTAATGGAAACATACGACATTGGAAAGTCTACAATTTATGATATAAAAAAGGCAAAGAATAAAATTTTAGAATTCACAGCTTTATCTTTAAAACTGCTTGTTTTAATAAATGAAGCATGCTATATTTGCTAATGAATAAACTATCAAAATGTACCTGTTCATCTCTTCTTTATTTCTCCTGAAATTCGAATTTTAAAAGTACTGCCTGAGAATCCGTAAAATCTGAAAATCCGGACCGACCCAATCCCCAAGCAGTCAGGATTTTTGGACTTCTACTGTAGTAGGATCCATTCGTTATAGCATACCCCAATATATATATATATATATATATATATATATATATATATATATATATATATATATATATATATATATATATATATATATATACTCGTCTATAACCTCCCTTCGTATATAGGTTGACCCCGATTTTTTGACCAAGAAATCGTTAATTTATGATATTCCTCGTTTATAGGTCGACCCAAGTTTTTGAGGGTAAAGGAACAAACAAACCTTCAGAAAAACACTACGTCCTATAAACTTGTTTACCATTTATTATTACGACAATTTGCACTGAAACGCGGATACTTTCAACAAAAATATTGTATATTTCCATTCAAGTATTTATTCAAGTCAATTAGGAGGGAGTATTATTGTAATACAATAGTTTATTAACTGACAACCATTCGAAAAGCGATTACGGTAACATATTTTGAACGTAAGAAAGCAAAAGTCATTGTTTTCGTCACAATTTTATCCAATTTTCCACTGTAATACGTACGTCATTTCAGCAAAAAATATTACATTTCCGTGAATGTATTATATCAACCACAGTATAAATAGAATATCACTAATATAACAGTATTTTAACTGAAAACTATTAAAAAAACGAGTAACATATCTTGAACATCGGAAGGTTTGGTAAAGTCTTTTGTTTTCATCATGGCGTTTATCCTAATTTACATTGAAATACATCATGTTTTGGCAAAACTACTATTTATTTCTGAGAATATGGAAATGTAATATTTTTGCTGAAATGACGTACGTATTATAGTGGAAAGTGGGATAAAATCATGACAAAAACAATTACTTTCGCTTTCTTTCGTTGAAAAGATGTTACCGTAATTGCTTTTCGAATGGTTTTCAGTTAAAAACTGTTGTATTACAATAATATTCTATCCTAATTCACTTGGGATGTAACAGTTTTTTAACTGAAAACGATTCGAAAAACACGTGTACCGTCTAGCTGATAAGGCAGAGCCCTGGTCGCGGAGGCTTTGTGTTTGCATCGGCCCTTCTTAAGCAGCTTTTAATTTTAGCGTACGTTGAAATTGTGTTTACCGGTATATTCTTATTTTCTTGCTTCTTTTTTTCCAGAAATATGACAAGTTTGTATATAATACAATGTTACGGTGCTTTTAATTTACAAGTATTTATTTTTAAAAATACAGAAGACACCAAACAAATACCAGTACAGGTAGTTCTGCTATAACGTGATAATTGTGTTCTTGTAAAATATCGTGTTATAGAAAGTCGCGTAATAGAAATAACAGGGCTTATGGAGAAAATAGGGTTAGGTGCAGATTACTCGAAATCGAAAAAATTTAGTAGTTAGCCTAACACAAAGGATAGCACAGTCTAAATAAATGTTACATTCATATCTAATAATGAAATCATACAGTAAATGTAACACTTTACTTGATGGGGGAGAAGGGTGATTTTGAGGTTGATAAAATCGAGCTTCTCTTCAAGTGTTATATCCTTTCTTTTACGATCATCACCGGGAATTCTATCACCAGAACGCTTCTTGTTGATATTCTTCTTTACTATATTCACAGTTAGTACAGTGGGGTATGCTATAACGAACGGATCCTACTACGAATAATCCTATAACGAACGGTTTTACCTATAAAATTGAGAATGCTATAACGAACGAAACTCCTACAACGAACATTATTTATTTATTTATTTATTTATTTATTTTTTTCTAATTTATTGTTTTTTATTACAAATATTAATGATATTCTTTATTTCAGGGGTTTAGATGCGTATTTATGCACTTTTTTACAATTTTTACAATTTTATATTATATTTTTCAGTGTTAAGTGGTTGTATTTGGGGGCCTGGAACGGATTAATCCTATAACGAACGAATGCTATAACGAACAAGGTTCTAGAACCAATTAGATTCGTTATAGCATACCCCACTGAGCCACAAAATTGGAGAAATAGTAAGCAAAAATCGCGTTATAGCAAACAAGCGTTCGCGTTATACAAATATCGTTCCTAATTCATAAATCGCGTTAGAGCAAATTCGCGTTATCAAAACACGCGTTATAGCAGAACTCACTGTACTACGGTTATTTGCATGACTCTCCCGCCAAAAAAGACCAAACAGCTGGTACTCTCTCCCTCAGCCCTACCAAAAATAGCCCAACGATATCTTTCCTGTTTATTCTCTTCCAATTTCTCACTTTAACTGGTATTTTTTACTTCATATTGCCTACATCAGATAAACTACAGTAATTGAGGTTAGACACTGTTATAAATTTGATTACCGGGTCCTGGCAGGTGCCGTTAGAACCACCTGACCCTACCAACAGTGTTGCAAGTCAGACAGCATTTTTTTAATCATCCATGTGCACGAGAAAGGATGGATGGATGAGGGCGGCATACAAATATGGCTTAAAAAGTCTGAACTTTAGACCAGGGGGACTGCGCAAAGAAAAAAGTCTTTTTGTGTGGGATATGTTTCGGTCACATCTTGTTGACAGTGTTACTGCTGGGATTAGGAAGGAAAACACTGATACAGCTGTGATTCCTGGTGGATTAACAAGTCTTGTCCAACCACTGGATGTTTCCATAAACAAACCATTTAAAGGTGCGGTAAGAGTGAAGTGGAACAACTGGATGATAGAAGGCGATAAGACATACACAAAGGGAGGCAACATCCAAGCTCCATCACTAGCAACATTATGTGAATGGATTGTAGAGGCCTGGGATGCAATCAGACCAGAAATTGTGGTGAAATCTTTTAAGAAATGTGGGATTTCGAATGCTCTTGATGGAACAGAAGACGACTTGTTGTGGGATTATGAGACTAATGAGAGCGTGAATGAGGATGAAGATATTGATGATCCTATGGCTGATGATGGTGTTGATCCATATGACGATGCTGTTCAAGGAGAGGACTGGGAGGAGCTGTTTGGTGCTGCAGATGTTAAGGAAAATGATTTTGATGGATTTTAATGAAAATATTCAGAAATATGGTATCGTAGTATTTATTCAAGTCAATTAGGATAGAATATTATTGTAATACAACAGTTTTTTAACTGAAAACCATTCGAAAAGCGATTACGGTAAAATCTTTTGAACGGCGAAAGAAAGTGAGTCATTGTTTTCGTCACAATTTTATCCCACTTTCCACTGTAATACTTACGTCATTTCAGCAAAAATATTACATTTCCATATTTATTTCTGAGAATACATTCATTCAGGCACAGTTAAGGTAAAATATACTTGTGATGTAATATTTTAATGAAAATATTTATAAATATGGTATCGTATTTTTCTTTTGTTTCAAATTTAATTAACAACGATTGATGTTTCAAATTTAATTAACAAGAATTTATGTATCTGTAAATAAAATTTTAAAAAGAATACTTTATGTTTTACATACTCCTGTGCATGCCATACCATGCATTTGGCTACTTTGGGCTTGCTATGATGATGCAAGAGATCTGCCCTGGCAACTGTACCGACACTCACAGCTGGTGGTGCGTTGGTGTGTCGTTTCCATTGTTTACTGGTAGTTACTGGTAAATATTTTTCAACCTAACGAAACTGTTACCCGTATAGAGGTCGACCCCCAACTTTTTGCCAAAAAATTTGGTCTTAAGAACTCGTGCTATACACGGGTATATATATATATATATATATATATATATATATATATATATATATATATATATATATATATATACAGTCAATCCTCATATTACGCGGTTAATGTAA
This sequence comes from Homarus gammarus, assembly GCA_958450375.1. NCBI lineage: Eukaryota > Metazoa > Arthropoda > Malacostraca > Decapoda > Nephropidae > Homarus > Homarus gammarus. The sequence goes on along the minus strand of CAUDMG010002122.1, from coordinate 87,027 downwards.
CCCGGAGGGTACCGCGGAAAGTGAGAAATGCGTAAAGTGAATAACATAACATATGGGATTAATTGAAATGGAGTCCGGGCCGATCCCCAAACTCCACTTTTTGACGACACACAACTATGTTGTAGTAAAAATATTATCTTAACTTTATGATGGCATGCACACACAATTAATAATTAAGAGAAATATCAATAATATTAGGTTTTTTAACACTTACATTAGTAGAAAAGATGGCTGGGCACACGGGGATGGGCGGTTGGTTCCGAGGCAGAGGGCAGATTATTGGCCCTCACCTGTATCACTTGTATCAATTGTATCACTATCCACCACAGAGGCTTGCAGGGCCTCTTTGTCAAACCCCCCAAAGTTCATATAAGTCCATATCCTCACTATAATTATGACTATCACTGACTTGGGCCGGCTGTAGTGGGTGGCGGGTGAAAAACTCGCTAATGTTTTGATGACTGGGCGACCTTGTGCGCACCATTTTCGCGCCTCTTTCACAACATGGCGGATGGCTGGAGGTTTGGATCCAAAAATGGCGCGGCTTGCCAGCCGCTCTCCGCGTAATGGGGTTCACGACCGCGGAATGTGAGCATGTTAGGTTCTGGCAAGGCACCGCGTTAACGGTGAAACGCGGAATGCGGGACTGCGTAATATGAGGATTAACTGTATATATATATATATATATATATATATATATATATCAGTGAAGACAAGCCTTGAAGGGCAAAAAACAATGTCATTCACTAAGTAATTTGAAAGCAGAAGATATTAGTCACTAATGGTCTAGCGACTTCATAATAGAAGACGCGCTGTGGTCACCATGCTGACCAGACCGTATATGAAGCTTTCCCAAACATGATATCTGAGAGACATAAACAAAATAAGAGTCACTCGATTTCCTCACTGTGCTAAGATGTATAAATACCGTACATAAAATGCTCGTGGCACTTAGTATTTTAGTTATTACAACACAAATTAGCGGAGTCTTCTTTGTGTGTATTTACAGCTTATTCGCCAGGCAAGACGATAACTGTAGCAATGCGTGTGTGGGAGGGGGTTTTGAGAATTGCAATTAAATGCCAGGTAGCGACGTGTCCTCCTCATAGTACACATTAATCATTTATTAGATGTTTTAATTGCCTGTATGTTGGTATGGCGAGTTATTGCTAGGCATTAACATACCTAGGTATAAGCTAGACGTCGCATTCTGGATTGAAAAAAATTTACCATTTGATAATCTCTTTTTTTTCTATTTTCTCTAAACTATTGGTCATATAAGAAATCTGATACCGCATTGGAAAGCTCATAAAATTCAGCTTCTAGCAGTGTATAGTATTTAAAATTTTGGCTCATGTTTAATCGAAGTGACAAAAAATTGCTATATACGTGTATTTTTCTTTGGGGGGAGGGGGAGGGTCTTATGTTGCAGAGGAATTAGTTATAAGGCCAAAGATATATGATTTATGCCATTAAAAACAAGATTTCGGGGGAAATTTATAAAGCAAAAAAATATTCACGTTGTCTCGCCTGCTCTGGGGGCCTCAGAGATGTGATCTTGGAACTGGAAAACTTAAAACTTATCTCATGCACGAGAGGGTTAATTTCCCTTTCATTATGTAAATGCTCTCATTGTAGAAGTACCTGTACTGTATAGCTGTAGAATCTTCTGAAACAATTTTGCTATCCTCCATGGATAAATTTTAAGTCTTTGTCTGGAAACATAATGGTTTTGTTTATTTCTACCTTTTAGAAATAGTGTATTAAGAGAGCTCATCTCATGGTCACTAGGGGTAATGACATGAGTCTTGACAGTACATCAAGACCCATGTCAGCAAAATTCTTTTACTCATAAAGGATGTTTAAAAAAGTGATACCTTACTCTTGTTATTCATTTAATTGACATGAAGCTATTTTGGCAGGCCCAGTTGCAGTGACTAGTGCTTATGTACCAGTTGTGGCAAACCAACAAGGACCAGCTATTTCCCAGCTCTTGGACCTGGACTCTCAAAAGTGCATTGACCAGAACCCAATTGATTTGGACATGAGCAATATCAACTCGGCAGAGTTACGGTCTTTATTGCCAAGTGACAGTGATTTTAATGTATCCATGGTAGATGCACATCTTTCTGCGAATCTCTCATCCAATCTCAACATCATAGATCCCCCAGCACCATTCAATAAGCTCAACAGCAAAACTAACTTTGGTGCCGGAACACCTGCTCCATATATGCTTAACATTCCTCCACAGCCTAAGCAAGAAACTGGAGGTCCATCTGGCTCTGATAGCTTAAATAACCTGACAAGTGAAATTGAACTTCTTAATCAGCTCTCTTCAGCACGCTGATATCTTCTTTATGGCTTTTTTATGTGAAAGATGCTTTAGACTGGTTCTCTGAAGAAGTGCTATGCTAAAGATGTTACAAAAAGAAAAATCCATTTTAGCAATTGATTTGAAAAATATAAGGCTACTTAAATGTTTCACTTAATATGTAAACCTTTTCTTGATAAAGATTTAAATTGTGTAATGTTTTAACAAGAGGTTAATAATGGGACATTGACACTGTACTGCAAAGATCATGATGTCAGCAGTCAAAATTGTAAGCATTTCACCACCATGACATCATGTGTACAGTAATTGTATATACACTATATAAAATCTACAAATCATGAAAGTGTTATTCTGCAATAGAATGCAGGGGACATTTATTTTTGTCCAACAATTTTCTGCAAATAGAATGTGTGAAAGTTGCATTGATATAATTTTTGTTATGTTTGTTGAATCAGATGTATGTGTATATAATAAACTGTAGTGTCTTCATAAATAGATTGTGAGTGAAGACTACCAACTGCTTTACCCTAAACTCGGCAGCAATCAGCCAGTGTTTGATGCAAGAGGTCACGCCTAATGTATCTCCTGTTGTTATTTTCATATTGAAATATGGCTTCCAAAAATGTTGCCCGACTCAACTGAATTGTCATATTTCAAAAACAAAGATATGAAAAGGACCTCAAATACTGTCTTAACTTGCACAGGATAAAGTGGGCTATGCTTTGGTGCACAACATTGACTTAAACATAGAGATACAAATCTTGCAATTGTTAATATTTTGTATATACTGTACTGTACTTCCCAGGAGTTAAGTAAAACTTTATTCCTGTTTTGCATTACCTGATATTAAAGAAGTTATAACCTTGTACTAAAGGTATTTTGTATGTCACAATGTGTGTACTCCTTGTTGAGTGAGATATCCATTAACTGTAGCCTGCATCAGGTGATATTTCTTTTGCAGTCTTACAGTTTTTCTCTATTTTGGGCTTGCATGATCATTTGATGTCTATTTTTAGAATTTTTATATGTTTTGGTATTGCTGATTAGGTTATCAGATCCAGTTTGTGAAACTGATACTTACTATTGTTACTGTTGTGATCTGTGCACACCATATTTGTCATTCTTTAATTATAGATTTTTTTTATAAAGAGCCCTATTAAAATTATGTTAAATACTAATGGCAATTTTTTACATTTGATTTGTCAAATTTTATTTTACTTATAAATTTTATGAAATATTTATAGATAAGATATACAATATTGTTAAGTTTTCCAAAGTAGTTATATTGAAAGAATTAAGTGAAAGAATTATTGTCCAGCTGTATGGTCCTCTCAGTAACAGTGTCTATCACAGGGAAGAGAATGGGCTTCATTTGTTAAAGATAAATTACTTTTTCTCTCTTTTTCTCTCAGCTTGACGGCATGAAGATTAGAATAATCCCTATGATAATTAAAGGTTTTAACACAAGTCCCTGCTGTGTCTCCCTAAGTTATGTAGATTTATACACTTGTTTTGTTTTTCTTCATTCAGCTAATCTCAGTTGACCATCAGTCCTTTTCTCATTAAGTGATCATATAAACACTTGGGGGGGATGTAATGCCGTGTGTTACATCCACACTGTTGCATGGTTGTCAAAGCCCATTATAATTTTGAGAAATTCAAAAATTTAATTTTACACAAGTACTTTGCACTACAAGTGAATATTGGTTCAAAGTCATCTTGTTAAAGCTTCAGTTTGATTCATGATTTTCCAAAATTTTAGGAAATTTAAACAAAGGCTATGTACTGCAATTGGCCTAGTTTTTCTCTTTCATTAAATTATTGTTATATGTACTGTATTATTGGAAGGTACCTTGAGACAGCTTTTACATATTGTTGATACAGAGTTAAGATAAGTTTCTTAAAACTTTAGCTGTGGTTAGCTGACAAATATAACATAGATGTATAGACAGAAAAATTACATTTTGTGAAGAGTCATACTTCCATAGTTGTATCTGAGGGCATCTCAAGTCTTTAGTTGATTTGAATTTTTTTTAAAGCTGCATTAAAAACCATTAATAACGGTTTTGGAATTACAGTCTAGTCTATTAATTTTCGTTATTTTTAATGTTAGGAAAATGTAATTAATTTTTATATATGAGAATTTGAATGTAATCCATGAAAACTGCCATATTGGCTTGGCCTTGGCAAAACTTGTGTTAAATTTTAAGTTGGCAAAAGAAGTTGTTGGAAAGCAAGCCAACTTCCCCCAATCAAGGCTCGGTAAAACTTTTGTGTGAAACATACATTATAGGGACCTATAGCTCTTGGAGAACTAAAATCATGTTAATTGCTTACCACTCAAAATTCCACAATCAAGCCAGATAATTATTCCCAAGTTCATCCTTAGGTTTACTCCACTGTGCTACTAGCATGACTAATTGAATTTCATTCGTAATTTTGATTGTCTTCGCTAGCTTTAACTTTGGCCAATTTATTTAACAAGGGTAAGAAAACTGAAATATTGCCAGTGTTTGCGCTCTTTTAATTACTTGTTGCCAGTGGTGGTAAGTTCAATTTATTCTAAGTGCATGTTACAGATCCCTAGGGGTCCACATTATTGGTGTTTAATTTATGTAGAGAACTGGGTTGTCATGTATCTCTTAGTATTTGGCCTTTAATGCAATATCCTGGTTTTGTAGAATGTTAAATCCTGAACCTTGTTAGTAGGCAGAGTACTCTGGGCTTTCTTCAAAATAGATTAATTTCTCTTTCCATCTCATATAATAGATCTCCACTGGAAACCTCTGGTGTCTTTCAGTAAAAGAAAGTGATATGGTTCTTTACCATATAAATGATCACAGTGGAGTATGTATATAGCCAGATGCTTTGCTCAGTCTACTCAAGTATTGTAAGGAAAATTTACTTGGTGAAATCTAAGGGTTCTCAGTACTCCCAACATTACTGACCAGAATTAATTAACATTCTTGGGTTTGGGTAGGCTCTCTCCCACGAGACACTCGGGGTCTGGCCTGTTACTCACCTCACCACACTCGATTGCACCACACGAGAGATAATTGTACACAATGAGTCATAGCAAGCTTGTTATTTGAGATAAAAAGGTGAGATTTATTGCATTAACTTTGTAAATAAACTATCTACAAACAGTTCTTATGAGTAATCGCAATAAAATAATTATTTCTATATGTAAGCCTGAGTAGAACACAAAGCTTTTATTTACGCATAATGAAAATGTTCATACATCACTACATGTATATACTTTCGTTATTTCATGTGATTGCATTATGAACCTTATTCCATTATAAAGCGTATATATTTAGCAAAAGATAATTATAGAAGAAAAGTTGTGAAATAAATTAATACTTCACTAGGATATAGGTAGTGGTGTTAATTTTGCATTCTAATGAGCACGCCCAGGCCGAGTACAGATCAATAATTTTTTCCCTCCGGGTGCAAAGGGTAATTGTACATATTGAGTCGTAGCAAGCTTACTACTTGAGGTAAAAAGGTTGGGTTTATTGCATTTGCATTGTAAATACAATATCTATAAATAGTTTTATATGAGTAATCACAGTAAAATAATTATATCTACACGTAAGCATGAGCGTAACACAAATTGTAGTGCCATGGCTGCCACTCAAGCTCCCACGCTTGAATACTCCTCACTCAAAGTTTCTATATTTTTTTCATAAATTATACATTATGTGTTTATAAGTGCATATTATTTTTGAAATTCATATGAAATAATAATTGTAAATTATTAGTTGAATGTAATGCATAAAAATTATTACATAAATTTGTTTACAAAAATAACTGAATTTCTGTACTTACATGCTGTTGGATGTTGGAGCACTTGGTGATGGTCCTCTCCAGTCCATTCCCCTCCCCCTCTTCTGTGCCCCCCCAAAGATGTTCAATGGGGAGGAGGGACCTCACCTTAGGGCATATCTCCTTTTCAGTACTTTTTCCTAGTGTAGTAAGATCAAATCATGGCCTGGAGATATTGATCAGAGGCATGTTGCATGCTACACACTTGTATAACGTGTCCATCCTCTTCTTGTTCATGGTGCACACCCAGCACCTCAGCCTATTGTCTAAAAGAACCAAATTGTGACCCTTGGTCTTGTCAAGTGGCATGTAGGGTCCCTGTACTTCTTGCCCTGAGCAATGCCTTTGTATAGTGTTACATAGAGGGCGTACTGTTCTCCTGACGTAAAAGCACTGGGTCTGGTTGAACTTGGAGAGATGGCAACCATAGGTGGTGGCAAGGTGCATCATCGTTTCCTCTGCTGAATAATTGGTGGCTCGGAGTAGGATTGTCAACATCACTGCTGTCATCTCCAGCATCAGCTGGTGTATCTGGGTACATTTACACAGATGGTTGGACAACAGCAATTTGGGGCTGGACTGGGGTTTTCACCAATGGCATGAACTACTTGGGCTAGTCATCAATGTCGAAGTTGATCAAGCTCTTGTACAAGGTTTTGTGGAACCTAAATAGATCTAACTTTTTCTGTTCCTTCTAGTGCAGGGTGGTTGTGGTTATGACAATGCTATCTGCAGCAGTTTCGGTGATGACGATCATCTTTGTCTTCTTCCTTGACTTCGTGGAGTATAGATGGTGGACAATGAACATGACCATCTGGAAGAAGAACATGAACATTTTCTTTGTCCAGCGTTGGTTGCATTGTACAAACTGAAAATTTTTCACCATCTGGTCAAAGTGATCAACACCATTCATGTTCTTGTTGTACTCTTGTATGGCCATGGGTCTCTTGAATGTTTGTCACTCACACCTGCTGTGTCCTGTTGCCTTGTCCTTGATCTTCATAACAACTGGTTCTGTGTCTGCATTGTGGCAGGATGAAATCATGGTGACTAGCCTCTTGTCCTCCCAGATCATAATGAAGGTGTTATCTCATCGTCAGTATTCCACTTTATGTACAGGGAATTTCTTGTCCTTCACCTTGTCTCTGAACTCCTTGGGGGTGCTTCAGTCCAGGTGTAACATGCCACAGCAGTGGATTCCAGTACAAAGGAGCTCATCAGCAAGCTTAATGCTCTTGTAATAGTTGTCGATGTAGAGTGTGTATCCCTTGTTCTCCTGTCCCTCCATCAGTGCCATTACAGTGTCGTTGACTTTTGTGCCCAATCCCTGGTACACTATGAACTCTTGCACCCACCCACTGCCTGCCTCAGTGAGAATGTAGAACTTGACACTGTATTTTTGGGGCTTATCAGTGTTATAGCACCTGAACACAAGTCGTCCACACCATACCATAATACCCTCATCGAGAGACAGGTCCTTGTTTGGGATGTAGTAGGGCTTGAAGAGCTCCTGCAGATACTCCTTCACTGTTCTCACTTTTGCCAGTCTGTCTCTGGGGTTCATGAGAGCTTCATTGTTGCAGAAATGCAGGTTCCTTGCTCTCTGCTTGAACCTCTTGAAGGTCATAGTTTGATTGAAGATGAGAACGTGATAGGGTTCCCCTCCTCCCAATTCATAGACTTCTTGGCAGCTGTCATCACCCCCATCACGATTGTCAACCTCGAGGAATTTGGCAACTTTTGGGATAGTGACAGGGATCCAGGAATTGCATCAGTGTTACTCTGCTGATAACATAAAAGGGCATAGTGGTTCATCTTGTTGATGATGTTCTGAAGCAGCTCTCTAGTGATAAACAGCTGCAGAAATCCCAGGGCTGTAAATGGACTGAGAACCTTCATTCCTGGTGATCCTGTGAATGGAGGATAGAAGGCAGTGAATTGTAATCATTCACCCTTATACTGGCAGGTGTTGGAGATGGTGCAGGTTGTGATGAGGACTGCGAAGGGGTGATAATGGTGCTGCAAGTGGTGGCAACATGTCACATGGTGAGATAGCATTGAGGGAGAGAGTACCAGCACTTTGCTTCTGTCTATCATGGCCACCCACACATTCATCATCACCATGCACTTCACTGTCAACGTCAATATCACTCTCCCTACCCTCGCAATCGCTCAATCATGATTGTCAAGTACTCTCATCGTTAGTTCTATGTCATTGCCCAGTCTCACAGTGCCGTAATTAGCATGAACAAGACGATTGAATCTAGTTTTAGTGGTAGTGAGCACTTGTGAGGGAGGTGAGGAGTCAGACGGGGGAAGTAAGCTATGCTGTGATGGCTGAGATGCCACATGAGCAACACTTTTTTTTCCCCTTTAAGCCACAATGACACTCCAGGCAGTTCCTTTCTCACTAGGACTGCTTATTGAAGGGCCAGACAAACTATCACTTGCACTAGAAGGGCTGGGGATATTGGGAGAGGCATCAAGAGGTACCACACGATCACCATGTGGTGCAATCCCTTTGTACTTTTTATATTTTCCCCACCCCTCCACCCTCGTCAGCAACACGAGGCATAGTTGTAAACTCTCACAAAACATTCGTAACAAAGAACAAACTGCAAGAAAATATATGGGAAATGTGGGTCAAGGTTATGTCCTGCATCACTGAAACACAAAGGGAGACTGGTGTGGTGACCTTGGAGTGCAATCTACATAGTTGCCAAATCATGCTAACATTGCCAAACGTGTGTCTTGCATATCTAGCATTCAAACATAAACATATAATTATTAAAAAAATTTTTATATCATATGCAAAAATGTGTATGAAAACCCTAAAGCGAAAATTTTTATGATATGCAATTTTGTGTATGAAACCCCGAGAGTGTTAAAAACTTAGTTTATCCTTCCTTCATAACCCTGTCCCTTTAATGAAAAAGGAACCTGGAAGTCGAAAGATACCACTTACAAACTGAAGGCTAGAAGTCTTTTAACATCCCACTAACATGTGGTTTGGCTATAAAGAGTGATTTCTTATCAACTGTACAGCATGACTGAGTGCCACTACTTCATTCCATTTCAGTTGAAAGCTAAGTGCTAGCTCCCTCTTCCATACTTTTATACAAGTAGTATCTTTGTCACTGTTCAGTTGATGATTGTTGTTATGCTACTCAAGGTGTTAGATGTGTTTATCATGTAATTGATAGTTAAATTTTTTTTAGTGACTCACATGCAGGGCTTAGGACATTATGAACATTTTCATTTTGTATGCCAGTTGTGAGGGTACATTTTTTTTACATAATATTTTTTCTTGGGTATTTCATGTGTGATTGTTTATGTTTGATTTAGGGTATGAGGAAGCGGTTGAGAAAAACTGACTGCTAGTATATTCTAAATTGGTTCATTCTTTCAGAAACAATCACTTTGTTCAAGGACTGTTTCTCACAAAGTCTTAAATTACCTTCTTACTGAACAATGTCTTAAACTCTGCTATAGGCTTTGTCTAAGTCTTGTTATTTCAAGTACCCATCCCAGACGGGATTAATAGGCATACAACTCATTCTTTAACTGCTTTCATAGTCATGAGGTGTTGTTCACTCATTTTCCACTAGCCACATGCATTTCTTTGGCCAGTAATCTTTATTTATTGGTTATATGTGAAAAAAATTAAGTTTATTAAATTAGGCTGGCCATGGGGATTTCATATTTTTCTGTCATCATAGAATCCATTTTCCAGACAAGCCTATGTATAGACTACACTTCTTAGCTGATAATTATACAGTACCTCACTTTGGATTTGTATGACTGGGGAGCTTAAGGTTTTTTCCTTTCATATGGTTGAATTTCACCCCCTTGGGTTGTATATTACTTTGGGCTTTTATGTCAGTCTTCTTCCTCCTATTTTTCCTGGCTTCAGACTTTAGTTACCATACCATGAAACAGGCAGTAATGAGGGAATTCTCCTGAAATAGCATTTATAGCTGTTTATGGATTGGTTGAATCAAATTTCTTCTCACTTCCCAATGGGTGCTGTAGAAGTGCAAAAATAATGTTGTCTCATAAGAGTTGAAAAGTCTGCGACAGTAAAACAGTGACGATTCTTAGCTTTCAGCCATTATGTAATAGCGTTCACCTTTATTAAAGGGATAGGATTGCAATGGGAGGGTCAATTAATTACTTAATTCGTTCTCATCAATGATGTAAGGGATCCTTGGAGCCCTGGGTATTTAACTCTGAAACTTGTCTGGCTATACTTGAGTATCTTGCTCCAGGGGTGGCTATGAAATGAAATTTCATTATTTCTTATTTTCAAAAGGGAGCCCCTTTTTTCTTTTCTTTTTTTCCATGCCCATTTTTATTCCCATTCACAGTCTACCGAGGTTTGACATAATGTATATGATTTTTAAATTGGCTTTATCAGTGAAGCCCAAGCTGGGTGTTTTTATTAGAATTTGCATTTCATACTTGATAAAAAAAAATGTTTTTAAATAATTCATCACAGTAGTTTGATTTCAGGCCCTTGATGTACAAGGATATGGTTCCTCCAATTTTTCTCATAAAATTTATGATTATAAGAAGATATCTGGTTAACTCCTTCGCTACTGAGATCACTTTTGATATTTGGCTAACTCCAGATGATTTTATTCAGCTCAGAGGCAACATCATACACAAGGGATTAATATTCTAATTTAATTACCTGCAGGAAATACTTAATGAATCAATCTCAACATTCCACTTTGTGTAGCCATAGGCAGTGTACACATCAAGTCTTTAAGTAGGTTACAGGCTCATTCCCCACATCCAGTAACACCTGGCTTGAATCACATTAAAAAACTTTTACCAACCTCAACAAATGGATTGGGTTTTTTTTATATCATCTTTTGTGATTTAGAAGTGAAAATGTGACTTAAAAACCACAATTCTCATGAATTTGGCTGTTGGAGTGAACCAAAAGATTGAACTTAGAAATAATTTGCACTGGGAGTTTCATATATGTGAGAGAATTACATACTTTTAACTTTCCTAAATTTAGAGGCCTGTACAGTTCAGTTCGCCATATTTAAACCAAGAGTTCCTGTGGAAGTCATCCTGTGTCAATAGCCAGTGCCAGCTAGTGGGAAAGCTAACACAGGCACAGGAACTGCCAACCTTGCAGTTCTTGTGGGTCAACTTCTTGCCTATTCCTAGTCAAAAAAGAGGATATCATGAACTTCAACCCATTCTCTTACGTGATTTACTTTTGAGAGCTAAAAGGTATTTGAAATTAACCTGATTAAATTGGGTCAAATTTTCTAATTCATTTGATAATTAATTTGTTTTATTAATCACTGTTACTGGTCAGTTGACAATAGAGGCTAATAATTATAGGATGAATGAAATAAGGTTTTTTACTTGAGTTAAATTTTTAACAGGTTTTACTGACAGACTACTTTGTATTTCTGACCAAAACATATTTAACATGTTCTTTGTTTAAGCAACACTCCTCATTTTTTATCATAATTTTTGTGCTGAATGAGGAAATGAGAAAAACTTTATTTAATAATGTTAAGTGAAGAGCATCTTCATTATACTGATAAGTCATTTATGTTGAAAGCCCATGTGTTTACTGTAACCTATATTAATTGAGTTTAAAAAAAATAATTTTTTATTATGGATCATGCAAAATGCTCTTCACATGTATGTCACAAATAAATGTAGTAGTTTAGTAGTCGGTAAGACATTTAGGACAAGAAAAGTAAGTTACTGCTATTGAGTTTATGTACTGTATATTGGGTGCTAATGGAGCTCTGGCACAAATTGATTTTGTTTATTCTTAGATTTATGTGCATTCCTTTGTGGCAAGGTTTTCTGTTTTGGAGGACACTGGAAAGTGTAATGCAGTTTATGATACATGTTTCTTGTGTTTCAGATCTTTTAGGAGACAATATATAGCTTAGTATTTTGAGACTGAGACTTCAAAGCTTTGTAAGTATAATGCAAAGTATTGTTTCACAGAGCATTTATTCTTGAATATTTTCATATTGTTTGTCATCACAGGTTGATATTTTTTTATGAAATGATAACTTTAGGATAGTCAATTACCAAAGGATTATCAAGGTTGTTAATAGAGTTTGACAGGATGAATATTGAATAATTCTGTAATGGGCATAGCAATTTTATTACTGTTGTATTTTTGTATAGTCAATATGAATAGAAAGTACTTATCATTGTCTTTTTGTTATTGGTTCTGTGAGATTCCTTTTGTTCTTTTCTGTAAACTATTTTTGATAGAAAAATTTTTCTGCTACACAAATCTGGCTATTAATTTGAAGTTACCTAGGCCACTTGCATACATTAGCATGATGCACTGTTGTGACCGATCGCCCAAGTGGCTAGCGAGCTGGTCAGTGGTGAAGAGGATAAAAGAAAAGAAAAAAGTAATATTACTGACAGTTTGGGCTTGCAAACACTGTAGCTCCATAGTCATAATTTATAAAGATGAGGTGACTGAAAATACTGAACTGGTCTTATTTTTAAGGTAGTACAGTATGTGAATAGTGCAGTACAGGTTGTACCTCTCTAGTCCGGCAACCTCAGAACCTGACTGATGCCGGACCATGGAAATTTCCGGACTATGGAAATTCACCCTCGAAACACCCTACATACAGCATAAAAACATAAGATAGGAAATACATAAATAAGAAAATGTAATAATGTTAAAATATTATTTCATTTACCTTTAATGCTACCATAATTCTGCTTCCAAAGTGAAGTGATGGTACCGTAACTAAAATTACATTTGAGTTACATCAGGGATGTTGGCTATTGGGAAAACTAAAATCGTTCCGGACCACAGAATGCCGGACTAGAGAGGTACAACCTGTAGTATAATGTACAGTCAGAAACAGTAATTGCTAACAGACCCCCCTTCTGCTACTGCAGTACTTGGGACCATAGCCAATGAAGTCTGATATTGGCAATGCAACATCCCCACCCACAATAATTCCAAAACTACCCAGCAACATTTAGACAGGGAGAAGGGTTTATCCAATTGCCAGGCCTTCACTTGCTCCAATTACTAGGGGGTGGGGGGGTTTAACAATTACTGTTTCTAACTGTACTGGAACTTCAGTAATATTGTTTGTGATTTTGACTAAACTAAAAAAAAAATAGTTTTGCAGTTTATTGCGATATTGTTATTACAAAGTTTTGATTGCAGAAAGGTGGAGTTCCTTTAAAATACTAATTCTCAATTATAGTAAAACCTTGATAACTCAGCACGTATGGGGCTCTGGCCTTGCCGAATTATCCCAAATTCTGACTTATCGAGGCACTCCACAAAAAATACAACCATGAAAAAATTATCGGCCCATATGCGTATACATGTAATTACTATTTTTCAAAAAGTAACATTTACCAGCACTGCAAGCAAAAATGAAGCATTGTAGTAAGCAAGAGGCATGGTAGATGACACAGAGGCATGGTAGGTAATGCAGGGGATTGGTAAGTGACACTGGGGAATGGTAGGTGACACGGGAATGGAATGTGACGCAGGTGGAGGGGAAAAGCTACATACACAGTAAACAGTGCGGCATTTATGTATAGGTATGCTTTACTACTGTAATCTGGTCACTTATACAAAATTAAGAATAAATTTTATAAAAAATAATTTTTTTCTCTACGTATATTTCAAGTCCGAGTATGTAAATAAACACGTACCTTTTATGGCAAGGATGTTATACTCCACCCTAGTAAAACAGTTTTCTTTGTTACAGAGCAAAATAGTAAAAATTAAAATGATCTAATGTGGTTTAGAAATAAAGAATATATCATATAAAACTATAAAATATAAAAAATTAAGAGGGGGTGAACATACTGTATGTGAAGGCAGTGAGCTGTACTGTGTGGCTGACTCACCCGCCTGCCTCCCTCTCATGTGACATCACAGCAGACACACACACATATCAGTCAGATGGTTAAGTGCCTGGCTGAACTGTGGCATCACTTTGATGATGGTTTGAGTCTGGAAGGAGTTATTTTTTTTGTACGTAAAATATGTGCTATTGTATTTTACGGTAAGCTATGTATCAATTTTATTATTGATTTTTTTTTCAAGTGGTTATAGCGCTACAGGTGTCAGACACACAAAAAAAATTGCTTCAATTGCTGTCAGATTGTTGGACTAAATTATAATTTTTACCAAAGGGGATAAAGTTGGGATACTTGGAAGATTCAGATAGTTGGAATTAGGATAAAATGAATTGTACTGTAAATTTAATAAAGTCTACAACATTGGATTTACCGTAATAATCGAGACATTCTGCATACAGTGGTTGGCCTGACATGAGTGGGGGAAGTTGTTGGGTGTTAATGGGTTAGTACAGCAGGAACCAAATTTTTCCAGGGAGTGCTGAATATTAATTCTGGTGCCCTAGATGTTCTGTGGTGCAATGTACAGGAGGGTACAGTACTTTATACCCAAATTATTGGGGTGCTACAGCACCCACCCTTCCCACGTCCATGTACTGGGTGGAGTGAGCCAGCACACACCCAACCACAACAATAACAAACACCAGACTGACCAAGAGTGGAGTGCAGCGCGGCGAGTGTTACCCCGTGGCCAAATATGCCGAGGATTTCCAAATAATTTTATTTAACTCGGCATTTCCTGAGTTATTTTATAATAAATTCCGAGACCATATATTTGTCGAATTATATGAAATTCTGAGATATCAAATGCCGAGTTATCAAGAGTTTACTGTATTGTTTATTGGCTTACTTTTGGTGAACATGATATGAAGTTTGAAATAAAAAAATGTAAATGACATTAAAAATTTCAATTAGCATAAATCATCTTGTATATTGTACAGTACCTCTATATTTGAATCACTTTTGTCTGCATTACTAGTGGTAAACATATTCTGAAAAGGTGAGCTTTATGAAACAACTCATCACAAATAAATCTTTTGGGATGGTTGATATACAGTCAACAAACAAAAAAATTCCGGACATAGTCTAACAGCCTTTGCAACAATCACAGACTGAATCCATGTTCATTTGGTAATGTTGGTACTTCTGGTTGTGTAATGCATTATGTAGCCGATGGGATGTATTCTGTACATCACGTACCTGTATAGTTGAACAAAAGGAAATTAAAAACACGCCATAACTCATTAGTTTTGTTCAGGATTCTTGGTCAGGTGTATCATATTGTATATCACTGTAAAGGTGCAGAAAATTTTTTTGTTGACTGTACACTTGGTATGCTAGTTATTTTTCATTCACTTGAGATTATAGTGAAACATAAAGCCCAATCAGTATTTTACACATTTCAATATCTACTGCTTAAAAGAGCTCAACAGTTTGGTTAAGAGAACCAATGTTGATTTTGCAAAAACATTGTTTTATTTCCAATAAATGTGATAATTTAAAAGAAACTTTATGTTCATCTGTTACCTGATCCTTTGTGGTGAGAAACCAATTTATCACTTATTATGAAGTTTTATTGTTGAACTTTTTCACTTGCCAATTTGTAAATCATAGCCATGAGTCCCGGGTTAAACCCAGAGACATCTGTAAAAGCAACGGTTCACCATTTAAAGTAGGAAGCTATGAACTATGAACTTCCAAGTCAGCAGACATGCAAGTTTTCCCTCTGATTCAGTGATAGTTAATTTGGTATCCAACATTTTATTTCTAGTCTAAACTTCTCCTTGCCCAAATTTTTATTGGAGCTTGTTCTTCTTCATACCAATTGGAAAGTAAAAATAAGTGCTCACCTATGTTTTGTGCACTTGTAAAGTCTTAAATGATCCATGCAGCACTCAGTGTTATGTTTGTGTGAGGCTTTTGCCATTGTTTACATCCATTTCAGCATTGTATGTGTGGGAGAGACTCAGGTGATCCTTATAATCAGGGGTGAAGGAAACACACTGATGTCAAGTTCGTAAGTTCTATTTCTGGGACAAACACACAAAAGGAGTTAAGACAGGGGAAACAGCGTCCTGTCTTGGAATCTCTCTGGGTATCTCTATCTGCGCATGCGCGTACAGCGCGCATGTACCTAAAGTCTGAACTAACACAGTGACAAAAGGGAGTATGATTATAACATATAATACAGAGACCTGAATCAATAATGGTAAATAGTACAGTTACATATTACAGCATATTAGTCTCATATATCTACACCTCCCTCCCCCTCACGCTCGTAGTGCAATCTCGAGCGGACTCTTTTTCCAGGAGCCTTTGAGAGTGACGTGGGAAAGCTGGGGGGTCACTGAATGAGGACTTACTTTTCTCGTCCAAGCAAGTGTTCACAGGGATGTGGGGGAGGGGTTCACCACTAGGGGACGGTACTGAACGAAGGAAGCGGCGATTCCGCCACCATACCCGACCACTAGAGAGACGGACCTCGTAATCCCTGGTCTTGCAGCAGCCCATGACAACCCTGACCTTGTCCCAGCGGTGAGACGTCGGGTCTTGAATCCGAACTGTTTGCCCGATACTCAACCTGGGAAGGGGTCGGGCGTGCTGATCGTACTGTGCCTTTACCTGGTCAGCACGGGCGGCTGCACGACAATCGCAGTCCTCGGTCTTGGCCTGCCACTCCCTCGAGAAGGACTCAGGATGGGCAGGGACACATGACCGTAGTGGGTGGCCGTATAACATCTGTGCTGGGGAGCGACCTGTGAAGTTGGGGGTATTCCGCAATTCCAATAAACCCCGGTCAAACTTCTCACAGTCAATGTTGCCTGAGGGTGCCGTCTTGAGGATGAGATGCTTGACAGACTTCACGGCAGCCTCGGCATGTCCATTGGACTGGGGATAATGTGGTGAGGACACCACATGATAAGCTCCCCATCGCTCCATGCAGTCCCGGAAGACGTTGCTGGTGAACTGGGGCCCGCCGTCAGTCCTCAGGCGGAGAGGGACACCAACTTCCCGGAAGTAGCGACAGAACATACGTACTGTATGAGAGGCAGTAGTGTTGCCTCTGCAGGGAACGACAACAGGCCACCCTGAGAGCCGGTCGGCGATGACGAGAAAGGACTTTCCCGCCACAACGAAGAAATCCGCAGAGACGGCCTCAAAGGGCCTCGTAGGGTTGTCTTTGTTCATGAGGGGTTCCTGCTGCTGACTAGGCTACAGCACCTGGCATGGCTCGCAGACTTGAACGGAACTAGCGATGTCGGAGTCGATGCCTGGCCAAAAAACAGCTTGTCTCACCCGGCGCTTCGTAGCTTCCACACCCCTGTGGCTGTCGTGCAGGTGGGCTAGGTTGTGGCGGCGGAGGGCGGCAGGAACCACAACTCTTGCTCCATACAAGACGAGATCGCCATCAGCATAGAGGTCGTCCCGCATCTTCCAGTATGGGAGTAAAGAGCTGTGTAAGTCGTACCGGTTGGAGGGAAATCCCGAGGTCACGCAGTTCAGTAGACGGATGTACGAAGGGTCCGCTCTTGCCGTGGCTCGGAGTTCCTGAAGAGTCCTGTCGGCGTCCTGCGGTGGAGACTCTTCTGAGATGACGGCGTTCACGGTCACTACAGTCCTGAGGTGTGCAGTAGCATCAGCACATGCGATCTCGTCCTCTGGTGTGGGGTGGCTGACTGGGGCTCGTGACAAAGCATCAGGGATGCAGAGCAGCTTGCCAGCACGCCACACAGCTGTGAAGAGGTAGGGCGAGATCTTCTCCTTAAGGCGTTGGAGGCGGGGATTCTCGACCGCATCCAAGGAGTAGTGGTTCAGGATCGGGATGAGTGGCCGATGATCCGTCATGAGGTTGAAGTGTTGTAGGCCGATCAGATACAACCTACATTTGGACATGGCCCAGACGGTGGCTAACAGTTCCAGTTCGATGGTGGCATTGCGAGTCTCGGCGTCAGTAAGAAACCGAGAGCCACACTGAACCAGACGAAGGCGTCCATTGCTGTGGTCCTATAGCAGAGCGTATCCAATCCCGTAGAGGCGAGAGGCATCAGTCTGGAGGACAACTGGCAGGGCCGGGTCGAAGGAAGCGAGAACAGGTGGGCTAAGGAGAGCTGTCTTGACGCGATGGAATGCCTCATCATGGTCAGCTGTCCAGGTGAATGTTCTCTTGGGGCTCATCAGGGGGCGTAGGGGCTGTGCTGCAGCGGCGATGTCGGGGGTAAACTCAGCCAACTGGTTTACCAGGCCCATGAACGAGCGGAGGCCGGTCAGGTTGGCAGGAGTTGGGAAGTCCCGGATCGCGCTGACCTTTCCAGGATCAGCCGAGATGCCCTTGCCTGAGAGGGTGTACCCACAGAAGTTCACACTAGGTGCGGCGACCACAAACTTATCCTTGTTGAGGGTGATCCCGTTCTTGCGGCACCTGGTGAGCATCTGGTGAATACGCTCAAGATGCGTGGAGTAATCCTCGTCATATAGGAGCACGTCGTCGATGACCTTGACACAGTTCGCCACACCCTGAAGGGCCATGTCACCACGGAGGCAGAAAGCATCGCCAGTAGCCGCGAAACCCATAGGTCCTCTGCAGTGCTGAAATCGGCCGTACGGTGTGATGAACGTCGTGAGGTGCTGATCTTCTTCCGCAAGTTCCATCTGCCAGTACCCACATAAGGCATCTGCTGTAGTAAAGTACCTTGCCTTCGGGTCCACACTGCGTATAGCGGTGAAGGGTGTCGGTGAAGGGTGGGTCGGGCGGGAAACTTGGCTATTCAGCTTGGTGAGGTCGACGGTGATACGAACTCCAGTAATGTTCTTGGCGACTGCTACCATGGGGTGACACCAATCTGAGGGGTCGTGACCAGCAGGCTTAATGATCCCCTGGGCTACCATAGAGTCGAGTTCTTTCTTAACTCGGCTCTGGAAAGCGAAGGGTATCTGTCTCGGTGTGTGGATGGCGAAAGGTACTGCGTCATCCTTCAGGTGTATTCTCATGGGGGAGCCAGCCATTGGCTTGAGTGGAGCCGTCTTGAGGTCCTCCTTGGAAACCAGCACGTCCTTGAATTGCAGTAGGAAGAACTCCCTGGCTGCAGAAGGTGACGTATTGGGTGGGAGGACAGCTCCTTGCACCTGTTGACATGTTTTATTTCCAGAATTGGCTAAGGGAAGTCTGGAGATATTATGGCCAACTCTTGGCAGTGGCCATAAGACAGTAGTGGCATCTGAACACCTTTGTGGACCTGAATCCTGGCAGAACATGACTGCTTACCTAGGGTGAGGGTAGCCTGAAATGTACCCAGAGCAGGTGCCATTGTAGAACCGTCTGCGGTGAGCGTTGTAGAAGTTGACGGTGGTTGCAAGCTGCTCCTAGGAATCCCCAGAATGTCGAGGTGTCTTGTGCCGATGACTGTGACGTCCGCACCTGTGTCAGGAAGCATCTGGATACGGGAAGTAATGTCACCGTATGACAGGTGAACACAGATGGGCTGAGGTGCCTTGCTGACAGGGGAAGAAGAGGATCCCACGCGACGACAGCGCTTGTTCTTCGCCGCCTGAGACTTGCAAGTAGTATTATTCTTCTTCTGTGACTGACAGCATTTGTCATAGTGTCCAATGCGGCTACAGGAGCGGCACTGAACGTTATTGGCAGGGCACTTCAGTGTCCTTGCCCAATGACCACGACGGCCACAGTTATTGCAGGTGCTGTCAGCGGCAGGGCATTCATAACCATGCCGACGAGCACAGTACTGGCAGGAATGACCTGGCGTCGAAGTCTGAAGTGATGCTGAAGAGTGATGCGAAGCTGAAGTCGGGTGTGAAGCTGTAGTCGGATGTGAAGCTGAAGTCGGATGTGAAGCTGAAGTCCGGTCACGTCCTTTCTTCTTCTTATATGCGGAGATGGCACACAGCTGGTTAGATGGAGCACGAATGGCAGAAGTCGCACTTCTGGTGGCTTCGTAAGAGCGGCAGGTGGTGACAACATCCTGTAGAGAAGAGGCAGTGTCGAGGGAGATAAGCTTCTGAATAAGCTCTTCGTCCCGCACGCCCATGAGGATAATCATCTTCAGCTGTGTTTCCTCACAAGTCGACGAGTTCCCAGGACAAACGTCAACCTCCTCAGCGATGCGTCGGAGTCGTACGTAAAAATCGGCAAATGACTCACCCTCCAGCTGCTTACAACTGAGAAGTTCTCTCCTACGCAGAGCTTCGTTGCGGAGACCCTTGATATGCGTCTGTAAAGCATCCAAGACGTCCTTCACAGTCTTGTCTGTGCTGTGGGGAATTTGCAGGGTGTGCTCCAGGATACGTTGCGTCTCTAGGGTGAGACACATCCTCATCTGGATCAGCTGTTTCTCCCTAGGCAACCTTGATAGATCGACCATCATCGAGTAATCGTCCCATCTCCGACGCCATTCACGGAATACCTGGAACGAGGCATCAGCTTGGAGTGGCGGTGGACTCTGAGCGAGTGCTTTCTGTGGGGGGGGGGGGGCAAAGAAGTTGAAGAGGACCCTGCAGGTGCACCTGTGGACGAAGAGGCAGGTGTAGTAGCTGCTTGAAGGGTAACAGGTGCCAACAACTCGATAATGGCACTGAATCTGGCATTTTCTTGTTGACGTCTGTGATCCTCTTCACGTCTTCGTTCATCGTCTTCCTGTCGCCTCCTGATGTCATCTTGTCGTCGGTTTTCTTCCAAAAACTGAATTAAATGAAGGAAGTCGACACCTGTGGCAGATTGCGGACGTGTGTAGTGGGGGCTAAGGGTGGGTGGGGCCGCTTGATCCACTTTCCGATCCACTTGGAGTCCACTTACTGCACCGACATCCGTCTGAAGTTGGGCTTGTTGGGTATCTGAAGAAAACCCAATAAATTCCTGATCTTCCATATGGCCTGGTTTATTTCTCTCACAATTACTGTAATTAATAAGTGAGCAGAAAAGCAATCGTCTTTAAATGGAAGATATCTGCGAGCGTCTGTGAGTGTGTGTGTGTGCGTTCATTCGTGCGTGTACTCGAGGCAGGCTGGCCAGCGAGCGGCTGGCTGGCTGGCTCACCCGCGCAGTGCCATTCCAGACATGAACGTGGGTGGATGTCAAAACTTGAGCTCCTCCATAGGTCTTAAATAGGCTTCCCTCTTTTGTAAAAAGTGCAGGAACACAGGGAAACACTTTAAAGACACTAAAGGGCACACACAATACTGATAAAGCACTTCACAACACTGCACTGTAAATCCAGGAATATCGTGTTGAGGTAAGCCCGAGATCCACTCGACAGGGGGAGTTGACAAGATGGCGGCTCCGAGAGAGATTCTGTGTCCACTCCAATTCTGAATAATGTGATGTCCCAGCTAAACACTGCGCCATGTGGGAGAGACTCAGGTGATCCTTATAATCAGGGGTGAAGGAAACACACTGATGTCAAGTTCGTAAGTTCTATTTCTGGGACAAACACACAAAAGGAGTTAAGACAAGGGAAACAGCATCCTGTCTTGGAATCTCTCTGGGTATCTCTATCTGCGCATGTGCGTACAGCGCGCATGTGCCTAAAGTCTGAACTAACACAGTGACATAAGGGAGTATGATTATAACATATAATACAGAGACCTGAATCAATAATGGTAAATAGTACAGTTACATATTACAGCATATTCGTCTCATATATCTCCAGTATGAATTTGCTGACTTTGTTCCAGGTATAGTACCAGGTGAACAGAACAAGCCAGTGAGTAACCCAACCTGTTTTCTAGACGTTTTTAGATTTATAGACCACCCATGAGTCTGGCCTGAGATTTTTAAGAGATATAATTGAGACAACCAAAATGAAGGCCGTGATCCCTTAAAGTCAAAGACCGAAACTTAGATCAATCACAAATTTTGTGCTCAGACTTGCGTTATCTTGTTCGGGTGTGGGTGCCCAAACGAAATGCATCCAAATACCTGGGAAAGCTGTAAAGTTCTGTTTTGTAACCTCAAATAGGAGGATTGGAAGTGGACAGTCACAAAACACACAGGCCCTGTGTATGTAGACTGGCTTTGCAAGTCATGCAGTGACATTAAACTACACTTGCACATGTAGCCCAGTGGAGCCTCAGAAACAGATTGCTTAATTGGATAACAAATGAACTTTGAATTGGAACCCTCAAGATTAGAATGCACCGAGACAAAGAGGAAGGAATTCTTGAAACTAAGATGCAGGGGGTCCCCGGGTTGCGAACGAGTTCCTATCCTGAGGACGTTCTTAAGTTGGGAATGTACCTAAGTCAGAACACATACCCTATATGCACTATATCATAGCCCAAGGTCTTTTATATATCTCGAAAGAAGAAATTGAATGACAAAATACAGTAAAGGAAACTAAAATTTAAAGTTTAATATTTACATCGAATCCTGGGACTGGCTTACATGTAGAGATGGGCATCTGTAGGAGTGATAAAGGTTTATTGGGATGGTTGAACTGAAACTTTCTTCTTTTCATCATAAATCTCGCTGTAGCATCATAGATATTTAGTAATACCTCTTGGAATCTTGATGAATCTTGCTGATGAAATTATAACAATCCCTCTTCAATAAGCCTGAAACCATCTGCCATTTCTCTTGTAATGAATCCCTTTGGTTCTGGAATTTCAGCTTCCTCTACAACCGAAGACAAAATTGCTTCTACAGTTCAATCAGGTCCTCATTGCTTAATTCTTCAGCATGAGACTCAAACAACTGTGTGACATCATCCTCATGAATATCAAGCTGGAGTTGGTTCCCAAGGTCTACCAATGTCTGTGTCATTTCCCCAACATCATTATCAAAGCCTCTGTAATCATAAACAAATTGTGGGCAGTGTTTTTTCCAAACACCATTTGCACTTACCTTGAACTGGTTAAACCAGCCCCTACTAGCAACAAAGTCTTCCCCATCACTTTCACCACCATTTTTAGACTTCAAGTCAGCATGCAAGCTTCTCGCTTTTTCCTGAATCAAGGCTAGACTTAAGCAAATCCTGTTGATTTTGATCTTCCACCCATATCATTAACAATCTTTCCATTTCAATTAACAATCCACTTCTTTGTTTTGTTATCACATTTGAGCGCATTGGTGTAGATCATTTTACATATTCAAGAATTTTCTCTTTGTCTTTCAAAATTGTTCTGACTGTTGACTGAATGAAGCCCAACACTACCAATGACTTAGAGTGTTTCGTCTTTTTCAGAACATTTGATTACATAAACTTTCACTTCCATTGTATTTGCTTTCTTTTTCTTGGATGCACTATTATCACTTGCATCAGGTTTGTGTTTAGGAGCCATGATGAGGGCAGAAAAAGAAAATTAATAAGCAAAAAACAACAGTTTGCACTGGATCACACACATTAATGCGGTGAGGGTAAAGCGTACTGACACTCCCTCAAGGCACGTGGCTGAGTGAAACATTACTCCCCACGCGCTGCACCACTTCGCCAATATACCACACAAACTAGTTCTCGTACGTTAATACTACGAATCAGTTGTACCTATGTCAGATTCTTGAAATAATTAACTGTAAGGGACGTTGTTCATTTGGCAGGTGTTGAAAGTCAGGGACCCCTTGTATATAAAACATCTTGAGACAAACTGAGACAAATCTTAGGGAAAGGTGTTAATCTGGGCTAATAGATGGAGGTAGGGCAGATCATGGCATGGCCATCATCATAGACCAGTGGTTCTCAACCTGGGGGCCATGGCCCCCAAGGGAGCCATGGCAAGAGTTTAGGGGAGCCACGGCTAGCTGTTATAACTTGTACGTTTCCAAATAATGTTGGGAATCTGAATTAAACAAAACTTGTATTACTTATTTTGACTTGGCAGAAGAGAATTTTCATTCTTTTTTTGTCATTTTGTTTAATTGTAACGACAATACAATTTTAATATTTACATACTCTGGTGCTAATTTTTTTTTATTTTTTACTGATTATTTAAGATTTCACAGGTCCAGTCCCTGTCTGTGTGACAGGCGCTGGACCGAGCTGCTGAACTGACTTGTTCAGTACGTGTTCGTGTGTCATCTCTTTGCAAGTGGTGATAGGACCGAATGATCTCAGTCTGGCCTGGGATACCATCACGAAAACAGTGGAGTGTATTGTCTCTGAACCATATATTGTGTTTGAGCTTGACTCAAGCATAATATACTCTGTAATTGGTGTTACTTATTTTGTTTCGTAATTCATGTGGTCGCTGCTTTACGTGGGTGAAATATTTGTGCACTTCCTTTATTAATTATTTCCTTATTTATTGGTGCCATTGTTGTTCATACTCATTCTTTACTTATATGATCCTACCATTTTTAGTGCTAAATTGGTATGACTCACTATTCTTCCCATTCTTCCAAGTTGGGCAGTGCTTGTCAAAGGAGGCATGTTCTTGCTTACAGGAAGTATACTTCAGCTTGCTAGCTTGAGTGTGAATGTTTACCTGTGTGCATGTTTGTGTATGACTGTATGTGTGCTTTGTGCAAGTGCATGGGCGTGTTATATATGTGAATGTGTGTGTGTGTTTGCCATTCTAACTCTTGTCCTATTTATCTGTCCTTCTTTATCATTCTTTAGACTTTATCACCTGTCTGTTTGTCTGTTCTGGGAGAAAAATGAAGGAGGCCACGAGGATGTTGAAAATTCCTCAAGGGGGGAATGGAGTGAAAAAGGTTGAGAACCACTGTCATAGACCCTAAAATTAGCTCAAAATATGTAAAATAACTATCGTAATGAGCTAGTGCCTAATAAGAGTAAGGTGATGATGTAATCTCGGAATGGCATAACATGTGCGACCCACGCAGGATATGTGGGAGGCTCTACCCCCCCTTCCAATTCCCTGCGCATGTAAGAAATATTTATTCTTTTTAAGTTTTTGAGACCTTATACTCATTTTTTGGGTGTGTGCACATTCTGTATAAAAGATTGTTTGCGATGTAACAACAAAAAAAAATTACATGTCTTCCCGAAATCACGAGTTGAAAAAAAACGCTCTCACTGCTAACTCCCGCCCACTTGGGAATGTTTATTCCCCTTATGCTTTAGACCAGTGGTTCCCAAACTTTTTAACATGACGCCCCCTTTTGCTTTTTGCGAAGTCTTCATGCCCAGCAAATGCCTGGGAGACGTTTATGGAACCATTGTGAGATGGAGAAGGATGCCAGAGCAGTTATATTTTCACTTAAAATTTTGGGTAGACATGTATTTTCATATTTTTTTTTCTCTGTTACATGCACACACAATTTTTCATACAGATTGTGAAAAAAAAAGTAATAAATGTCATAAGAAATAAGGCAGTGGTTCCCAAACTGGGGGGCGTGAGGTGGGTGTTTATAATGGGGGGACCTTACAAACAAGCAACTGGCAGCAGTGGGCAACATCAGTCGTTTCATCGCACTGTATTGCAAAAAAGCGGGACTCTTTTATTTTATTTTCTGGCTTTCTTCTCCAAGCACAATATTTGCAGCACTCAACAAGCATGGTTTTACAACAGTCTCCCCAATACATTGAGCCTTTTTTGCTTTGGCAATAAGTAGTGACAGTTCGTAAAACACCTCCACCACTTTGAATGTCTCCTGATGAAAAGCTCCGGTGGTGTCCAACTTCATACGTTTTAACTCTTGAAGTTTAACTGTGAAAAACTCCTTTGGCTTGTCTTTCAATGCATTGTGGTTTGTGTTCAAATGTTGTTCCAGACAACCAGGTCGTAAGGCGTCATTGCTGAGAACTGCATGGCATACGACACACTGAGAGAGGTGAATCCCACGTTGCTCAGTAACGGTGAAGCCAAACTTGATATACTCGTTGATACTTCCTTTTCTTCGCTACAAACACTTCTGCAAAGAGCAAATAACAACATAGTCAGACACTGCACCATACAGTGACTACAGTCATGTAACAATAATCATTATATGTCCCTAATTTAATGTAATATATTCTATGGAACAAATTACTCTTTTATTGTCTTTTTAATTCTGTACTTTTATTTACTTATTTATTTATATACTTATTCTTCTTTCTCTTTATACTCGTGAGAGGTGGAGAGGGTGAGGGAAGTAATTGTTTATGGTTGCGGTCGGCTGGTGATATAGGCTTACAGTTGGCCCTTCCACACACACACCAGCCAGGGGAGACTCAGGGGGGCTGGTTAGGGGAACTAAGCTACAATACTTCTGTTACGAACCACGCCATCTATTGTCATGATCTACCTACCCAGCACTACCGAGCAACGCCATCTAGGGACGAAACCCGAGTATGACTAGTCTTAGTCACCACTCCCGGGTTTCCCTTCTCCATATCCTGGTTGTTGCATCACCTCCTCCAAGTCTTCCTCATCAGCTCCGGATCAAGGGGAGTTCAGTTCACTCTGGGAAGTGACCACACTAGGATCACCTATCCTGGAAACCTACGGCACAGTGACTACCTACCATTTTCTTCAAATACTCAGCCTTACTCATCAGACACCTCAGCACTGCACTTAAGTATTTGTAATCCTATATTGCCTCCCACCTCCACTTGCTTCAGATTGTTGTATGTTGTATAAATATGTATATACTGTTAAGCCAATGTTGCGTATGTTTAGGTTAAGTATGGTTAAGGGTAAATTATAGAAAGCTGAATATTTTGTTAAGGGATCTACGGTACATTATTATACACAACAAAAACTCGCATCCTTTGTCTACCCTTTTATAGTCCGATTGTCTTTGTTTGTTTAAGTTTTTTTTATTGTTGTTGCCTGTTGGGATCTGGGTAGACTTTTAACTATATTCTAAATCCCCAACTCGTAACACTTCACAGAGGGGAAATATAGGATAGTTATTGTATATAGGACTCACCATATTACTGTATAATACCAAGGCATTTCTTTTATCCTCTTCACCAAAAGATCAGCTCGTTAGCCGCTTGGGCGATCGGTCACGTCTCTGTTACGCACTGTTGGCAAGTACTGGGCATGCACCGGCTCCTGAATGTACCAGAACCCGCTCCAGTGTTGGTCAAGTCTTGTCTTGAAAGAGCTCACACTCGGTGCCATCACAACACTTTCTGGTAGATTGTTCCAAGAGTTCACAACTCTCACTTCAAAAAAGTTTGCCCTCACAGTTTTCTGGACTTGCAGCTTCTTCAATCTTGAGCTGTGACCCCTTGTGGGGCGAGCGTCCGCCAACTCCAAGTAAGGAACCTTGACTGAGTAGTGCCCCTTGAGATGCTTATACACCTCAATTAGGTCACACCTTGCCCGTCTGTAGTATAAGCTAGTCAAGTTCAGACACTCCAATCTCTCAGGGTAGCTGAGGTGTTGAAGGGCAGGCACCAGTCTAGTGGTGCTCTTTTGAACATTTTCAACTGTCCCTAGCATATCTCGGGGACCAGACAGGGACAGTACTCCAGAAGGGGAATCACTTCACTCTTGAAGATCGTTACGACGGATGGACCGTCTAGATATCTAAACGACCTTCTTATAAGACCCATATAATTTATTTGCCTGATTTACCTTCTTACAATGGCCTGAGAACCTCAGCTCATTGTTAACATACACACCTAGGTCCTTCTCACATTCAGTCTCAAATAGTGCAGTTTCTTCATCACGTTGGGCCATATCATACGCCTCCTTACCGTTGGTATGCCCCAGGTGCATCCTCCTACACTTCTTGACATTAAATCTCAGCAGCCATTTCTTCAACCATTCTTGGAGCCCGCATCACTCTTTCTCAAGAAGGGAGGGATGAATTAAGACTCTTATTAACGGTTACTGTATTTATTGAATTAGGGTTTAACAGCAAAACTTCAAAATAATAATCCTATGCTCCTAGCTAGTTAAACGGGGACCACGTATCTCTCAACAAATGGGAACTTAAAGATTTACCAAGTAGAATACAGGCATCCCCCCTGTTACGGAAGTCCGGGTTACGGAATTTTGCTCTTACGGAATTTGTAAATTATGACCAATAATTTCACGTTATGGCCCGTAAATCCGCCCTTACGGAAATTGGGGTAAATTTTAACAATTAAAAAAAAAATCACTACAGGGTATATAAAATTATAATTTTTTGTTTTAAATTATAATTTGTTTGGTGTGGATTTCTTGGTGTTTGCTACCGCCAAGAGTGGCATCGCCACGAGGAGTCACTCCATTGTTTCCATCCAGTGTGCGCGCATGTTTCGCGCCCCAGCAGTTTGATTTAACTTTTACAAACATACAGTAAGTACAGTACAGTGCATTACCCTTATTCAAGATGACTGGAAAGAGGCCATCAAGTGGAAGTGACCGCAGTAGTGCAAAAAGAAGCCGCAAGGGCATTATATTGGATATTAAACTTGACGTTTTAAGAAGGTTTGATGCTGGAGAAAAACTTAGCCAGATTGCAAAAACATTAGGTCTTGCTACTTCAACAGTGGGAACAATCCGGGATAATAAGGACAAAATTAGGTCAAGTGCTCAAGCTGCTACTCCATTAACTGCTCGAACCTTGTATTTTCATCGAAGTGATGTGATGCTGAATATGGAACGACTCCTGAGTGTCTGGATTGAAGATCAGACTGAATGCAATGTGCCACTTAACACAATGGTTATTCAACAGAAAGCCATAAGTTTATATAATGATTTGCAGGAAGAGGAAGGTGCATCTTCTGAGGTTAAACCTTTTCTGGCTAGTAAAGGCTGGTTTGAAAGGTTTAAGAAGCGCCTTAATTTACACAACATGAAAATGAGCGGTGAAGCTGCCAGTGCTGATGCAGATTCTGCTAAGAAATATCCTGCTGAGCTGAAGAAAATTATTGATGAAGGAGGTTACACACCAGAACAAGTGTACAATGTTGATGAAACTGGGCTTTTCTGGAAGTGCATGCCTGCTAGAACTTCTATTGCCACTGAAGAAAAATCAGCACCAGGCTTTAAAGCATCCGAAGATTGTCTAACACTTCTTGTGGGAGGAAATGCTTCAGGTGACATGAAATTAAAGCCCCTACTTGTGTATCACTCAGAAAATCCAAGGGCTCTCAAGGGCTATGCCAAGTAGGGTGTGTCAATTTAGGGGGTGAACTGGCTAAATTGAAAATCGAGTAATTTGGTAGCAATTTATTGTAGTCTTTAAGCATGCAAAACAATATTCTGGCATAAATTTTTTTTTATAATAAGTCCTACCTACATCAAATGGATTTTTAAATGTACATATTTGTGAATTTATAACATAACCAGCGTTTGCACACATGTTACTGTTTCAAGTTTCAAATTATTATATTTTATTATCCGTAGTCTATTTGAAAGTAACCAATGCCTTCATACTCTCTTTGCTTTGGTTTCTTGTCATCAGTAGTCTGCTTGCTATTTGTGCTTTGATGTAACCTTCTCGCCTCTCGTGGCTGTAAATATGGCCTGCTGCTTCTGTGACCATTTTCACACATCTCTCCACACTTTGAGTGTGGGAAGGCCACTTCGGCACCTGCATTGGAGTCTCTTTAAGGTTTCTCAATTCTTGGCTAGTTAGACTTGTTGTCAATGGTGGCTCTAAGACTTCCAAACTCAAGTCAACCAATTCTGACAATTTGGTGGCATTGACGTTTATTGGGGGAACTTTTCTTGAATGAAACGAACAGTCTCCCAACTGGTCGTCATCTATTAGCGTTCCTCTAATCTTTAGAATGACTTCTACAGCCTCGGTTCGGAGATTGGTACATTGACTGCAAAGCATTGCTTGCAAAACTGCTTCTGATCGAGCATACCAAGCGGACCTTCTTGCCACAGGTAACACGATGTCCCTCACTACCTTCCTCTGTGTTCTTACTAGCTGCAATTGAAACAAAAGGTGATTGGGCCCATCCACCCACATAGGATTAAGTTTCACACTAAACCACTGGGGAAGATAAACTCCAATAATAAATTCAACAATTAACCTCAAATTCTTCAGCACTTTGCCCTTCAATTCGTGTTTGGAAATCCAAATCCTGCAGAAACGAAGAGCTGTAGTTAACCAACGGCTGTGACTGACCGGTCCAATCTCCAAGAGAGCCAATGACTGAGGCACTTCTCCTGATCTTATTGCTTGGGCAATACGATAAGCATAGGATTGATCTGTGCTGAGATCTTTGATGACTCCTTCAGACAACGCCGGAAGGGGAGGGCCAACTTCGACCTTTGGAAAGGTTGTATTTATTTCTAGTTGTGTTGCTTCATCCAGCATGATGCCAAGGGGACCTGACCACTTGTTGTTGCTCTTTGTAGGACCATCAAGTTCCTGGATGAGATGACGAAGAGGTAGCTCGCCTGTATGTAAATCACATACAATCCAAACAAGTCTTCTTCCTAGTTTTTTCTCTAAATGCGTCATTACACCCCCCTGCCATCCGGTGTTCACTGCAGTTGAATCTCCACCAACAGCCTGCAGTGAACTGCCAAGTCCTCTCTCCTGAACCCAACATAAAATATGATCAGCAATGACCTCTGCATGTTTCTTCCCTTCTACTTCAGTTTCGGGAGCAAAGTGAAACAAAAACCGACCACCAGGCTCAGAACAGACAGAGTAGTGTTCTTCTTTGATGAGACCTGGAAACTTTCTGTTCACTCCCTCTACTTCTAGCAAAACTTTTGTGTCATCTATTCTTCCATCAAACAAAAGACAGGAGAGCCCTCCCTCGCTTAAATCTTTTTCATGCTGATCAGATATTTCCTTCATTATTTTTTCTTGTGCTCTTCTAATTTTATTATGATCTATCACCAAAGATACATCCTCTCGGCTGATGAGGCCTGCATCTATCCAAGCGGCAGTTGCAATTTCTGCAGCCTCACGAAGTCCAGCATGGTGGCGAATACTAGCTAAAGCAATGTTTGAAATATTTCTTGTGTTGTATTTCATTTTCTTTGGTAAAGGTTCAGATGGCTCTTTGGAACTATCATCTGATGTTGCTTCCTGTTCATCAGAAGAACTATCAAAGAAGTGATAAACATCTTGACACAGCTCTTCCTCTCTTTGGATGGCTTCTTCACTCTTCATTTTCTTCTTTTTTCCCTCTCTCGGATTTGTTCTCTCTTCTTGGCATTAGCAATCTGCTTCTCTGTTTCTGAATAATCTATTGAACCCATTTGCATACTTCCTTGGCCTTCTGCCTTTGTCCTCTGTGCCTTTATAAATTCAAGCTCTAAAACAGGGATCTTCTTTTCACGAGGACAACCACAATCAATGTGGGAATTATTTTCTCTCTACCTGAGTGAGAACAGTTGGATTCAGAACATAATTGTATGGAGCACGTGCAGGTCAAAATGTCAAACAGAGTATCAAGTGTGTGCAGAAATTCATTTTTCCTGGCCAAGTTTCCTTTACCAAGTGATGTTTCAACTGCTTTGTGCCATAATTTCGTTAGTTTTAGCTCAATAGTTCGACACTGATTAATCACAGGTGGTTTGAATAGTGCATTAGCTTTTGTCCATTGATGCAGAAGAGGGACTATCATGTCATTTATGAGTTCTTTATCTGTATAGTTCCTTCTGTCCTTTGCATTTTTTTCTCGAAGGAGTAACCCTAATCTTAGCATGTCTCTCACTGTTGGAAGTTCTGATACAGGAAGCTCCTTCCCTTTACCAACTAGCAGGCTCAAGTGGTTTGACAACTGACTTCTTGTCTTCAATTTTGACATCTTCACACTATGTGACAAATAGAAAAATATTTCAATGTTTCATAATTCAATTGTTGTTTCAAAAAATATCAATTTGTTTATCAAAAATGCTGTAACAGAAATAACATAATAATTTCTTAGAACATAATGTTTTATACAATGATATAAGTAACTGCGACAATCAATATGCCCTACTTACAATAATTAAAATGTAGAATTCGTCTGGTAGAGTAGGTGCAAGTGCAATGAGAGCAAACCACCGTCTATGATATCTAGAAGGAGAGTGAGCCGGGCGCCTTATCCTCACGCTTGGTACAAGTCAAAACAAGAATTAAACTGTCCCACACGGAGAGCCTGTTCATGTTCATGTTCTGACATGCATATTGTACACAAGCTATAGAACCATAAAATACTCCATAATCCATATGCTTACATGAGATTAGTTAATATCAAGTGAATAATTCTAATCAAGTCTCATTAATTTGTTGAAATACTGATATTTGAAACTTTAAGGTATAATTGATGTAGGTGAGGGTTATTTCAATTCATTTTTGTTTGCTAATCTCAAGTTTAGACATAAAGAGGCACAATATTTTGACTACCAAATTTGATTTTTAACATGTTGACAAAATTGACACACCCTAATGCCAAGTCTAATCTACCTGTGAATTGGCATTCCAATAAGAAGGCTTGGATGACTATGACCCTTTTCCAAGACTGGTTCACTAACTTTTTTTGACCTGCTGTAGAAAGATATAATGCCAGGTGTAACATATCTAATAAAGAATTGCTCCTCTTAGACAATGCACCAAGCCACCCAGTAAATTTAAATGATCTTTCTGATAATGTGAGAGTGGAGTACATCCCCAAGAACACAACTTCCTTGCTGCAGCCAATGGATCAAGGTGTGATAGCTAACTTTAAGGCATATTATCATAGGAAAACTTTTTTGCAGCTCATAAAAGCAATTGATGGGGAGGATAAACCTACAATTAGGGACTTCTGGAAAAAGTTCAACATCTTGGATGCTGTGGATAATATAGCCGAGTCATGGGATGAAGTGAAAACCTCAGCTATGAATGGTTCATGTAATAATATATGGCCAGAGTGTGTCCATGAATTTCAAGGTTTTTCACAAGCTGAAAGTTTACAGCAAGTTTAACAAGACATTGTGACACTTGCAAACAATGTAGGCTTTGAAGAAGTCATGGAAAATGATGTGGTTGAGTTACTAGAGTCCCATAGAGAAGATTTGACTAATGAAGATCTGATGATGTTGGAACGAGAGCGAGATGCAAGACAAGAAGAGGATGTAGAATCTCCACCCACCCCACTTCAGTTGACAGCAAAGGATATGTCTAAAGAGTTTGCACTAATACAGGAAGGTCTGCAAATCTTTGCTGATAACGACCCCAACCGTGAAAGGAACATCAAGATTGCAAGAGCAGTTAACAATGCTCTCAGTTCCTACACTGAGCTGTACAAGGAGAAGGTGCGCTGTAAATGTCAAAAAACATTGAATGA
Organism: Homarus gammarus; assembly: GCA_958450375.1. Taxonomy (NCBI): domain Eukaryota; kingdom Metazoa; phylum Arthropoda; class Malacostraca; order Decapoda; family Nephropidae; genus Homarus; species Homarus gammarus. Next base: position 53,844 of record CAUDMG010002122.1, on the reverse strand, counting down.
GCTATTCACCCTCAGAGAAAAGGCGAAAGCAGATGATAAAGCAGATGATGATTTACAGGGCAGGGCAGAAGAGAGTAGTGCCCCTCCCTCTCCCTCCCAATAACTCCCTTTGCACCACCTATCCTCACGCAGCAGTCAACTCTTTTGTGGTGAGTACAGTACAATATTTTTATTTATTCCAACTGTATTTCTCTCCACATTACATGTATATCATAAATTATTTAATGTACCGTATTGAATGTGTTTATAAATGTTTATTTTCATTCATAAAAGTGCTTCAATTACGTTTTTGGAGCCGAAAAAAATTCCGTAGGAATGCATCTCCACTTTTATAATGGAAGTTAATGGGAAAATATGTTTCGCATTGCAAAATTTCGCGATACGGTCAATTTTCCAGGGACGGAACCCTTCCGTAATGCAGGGGATGCCTGTACACCCAAAAAACCTGCCGTGTCGCTACCACAGGCGTCCCACACCTCCCTACACAAAATTCCAACACAGACTCTGCTTTTCAAACTGAGTGAGCCCACGAGGGACGCCAAAACTTTCATGACGTCACGCCTCATAGGCTTTCTCATTGGTCAAAGACAGGCCCAAGGCCTTCACACTATTGGCTCAAAATTGAGGGGAACTCTCAAGTGGCGGGAAACTCATGACATTGCTACAGTCACTACGGTTACTACACAGTCACATACCAACAATCATACAGCCTCATACACCATACCACACAGTCATACACCACACCACACAGTCACACACCACACCATAGCCACACCACAGTCACACACCACACAGTCACAAAACACACTGCACAGTTACACACCTAACTAAACGGCTGATTAAATAAGAAACCATAATAAACTTTCTGGTGGATTGGATATCACACATCACACCATAGTCATAAGCAAAATTAATTAAAAAATCATTAAAAGAGAAGAAATTCAGACTAAAACACAGAGTTTGAGATAAATCTTAACATACCGTAATTGAAGATGAGGGAGGATCGGTGGCTGGTAGTGTTGTGAAAGATACGAGTAGTGTGAGAGTCAGTATGGTAACCATGACATTGTGGGGTATGGGATGTTTGGTTCTCACTCAGGATGGGATGGAGAAAGGAAACTCACAATGTGCTCTCTGTATACATGTTGTATTGGATGTGCAATGCAGCTTGGTGCTGGGAAGGCAGCATGGTTACAAGCGTGATGTAGAGAGAGCTGGTTGGTGAGGATGCTCAGAGGAGGACAGCTTGTGGGTCGCCATGCTCGCCGGCGGGAGCGAGGGCCGCCAGGCAGCGGCGGAGGAGGAGGTGTATCTTGCTGCGGCTGTAGCTAGAAGAAGAGAGAGCTGGTTGGTGAGGATGCTCAGAAGAGGACAGCTTGTGGGTCGCCATGCTCGCCGGCGGGAGCGAGGGCCGCCAGGCAGCGGTGGAGGAGGAGGTGTAGCTTGCTGCGGCTGTAGCTAGAAGAAGAGAGAGCTGGTTGGTGAGGATGCTCAGAAGAGGACAGCTTGTGGGTCGCCATGCTCGCCGGTGGGAGCGAGGGCCGCCAGGCAGCGGCGGAGGAGGAGGTGTAGCTTGCTGCGGCTGTAGCTAGAAGAAGGGAGTTGGTTGGTGAGGATTCTCAGAGGAGGACCAGCCTGTGGGTCGCCATGCTCGCCGGCGGGAGCGAGGACCGCCAGGCAGGCGGGGGAGGAGGAGGTGTTGCTGGCTGGTTGGTGTAGGTAGAAAAGAGAGATCACCACGAGGTCAGGTCTTAAATAGCGGGGGATAGGCGTGGCTTAGTAGTTGACCTCCGTGATGTATGGCGGCGCTGGTTGACCCAGACCACGAGGCATACACTGGGGAATTCGTGGGGTCGGCTACGCAGCGACAAACAGCGTTTGTAGGGGAGAAATCCACTACATCATATACAAGGTGGGTAAGGAGAGAGAGATGAAATGATAGAAAACGGATAGGGGTGACTGCTATACTTTGGTTTTGCACGGATGTGTGGAAGATTCAAATGGAGAGAGAGAGTTACTCCAGAAAGAGTTTCTTCATTATATTCTTTTTGAGCAAAAAATAGCACATTTTGGCAGATGGCTTCACACCTCCCCTGTACCCACCACACACCCCCAGTTTGGGAACCACTGCCTTAGACCTTATGACATTTATTACTTTTTCACATTCTGTATGAAAAATTGTGTGTGTATGTTGTTATATATGTGTATGTTTATATGCTGCCTTTATTGATTATATATACATTATATATTATGTTACTTCTTACCAAAGTTAGAATGTGTTTAGGCCTGTGTAATCACGAATGTGTTAGGCAAGTGGTACACAACAACAATAAACCACTTGAACAAGAGTCAGCACTGGCGACAAGAATGGGATTCACAAAGTGTTGGTGAAGTCCTTGAAGAGCGAATAGTGACCACTGAAGGGAAGGCTACTCTGAACCTGGAGAATTTGATTGAAGACAGCCAGAGCAACCATGGCTGGCGTCAGTGGAAGGGAAGGGACTTACTTATTGTCGGGTGTATCTACAGATCCCCAAATTGTGGCCCACTAAATCAAAGGAACTTCAGAACCTTAATAGACAATGCGGCGATGCTCAACCCAAGCCACCTCCTTATCATAGGAGACTTTAACTATGGCGACATTGACTGGAGAAACGAGTTCACCCCAATTGACTTGAGTAACCCTGCTACTCTTTTTGTAGAAACTATGAGAGATAATTTTCTGTTCCAACATGTTAGAGACACGACACATTACAGAGTGGAGCAAACACCCAAGCCACTAGACCTCATCATAACAAACAAGGAGGGTATGGTGGCCAAACTGGAACACCTTGCCCCAGTTGGCACCAGTCACGATATAGTGTTGTCATTCATATTTAACTGTTACCTAATTCAAGATAAGGCCAGGCCAAGGTGCAAATATTACAGGGGAAATTACAACGGGATGAAGGAAGAGATGAGGGGTATCCACTGGTCTGACTCATTAAGGCACAAGAACGCAGACACAACGCTGAATATCATAACTCGTAAAGTGACCCATTTGATCGATAAATATATACCCAAGACCAAACCCAGTGCCTCTAGGAATACGAGGGGATCCCTACACAAGAACCATGCGGCGGTCTATAAAGTTAAGAAGAAAACCCAGAAATTCAAGACGTGGGTTGGGTCAAATGATGAGCAGGACAGGAGGATGTATGCAAGAGCCAGAAACCAAGCAAAGATAGAATGTAGAAGGGCTGAAAAGGAGTTCCAGAGGTTGGTTGCAAGCACGGCCAAGTCAAACCCAAAGGCGTTTTACCGCAATGCAAAGTCGAAATTAAAAACGCGAGTAGGAGCATCAGACCTGAGGCTTGAAGATGGTACTTACGCAAATTCTGACCAGGATAAAGCAGAGGCATTGAACAGCTTCTTTTTCTCGGTGTTCACAAGAGAAGATACAATTAACCTTCCTGCGTTTAAGGACAGACGGTTCGACACAGCACTGACCCACATTGTGTTCACAGAAGAGGGTATTAGAAATAAACTGTCCAGGCTAAAGGTCCATAAGAGTCCCGGCCCTGACATGGTGCACCCTAGAGTGCTAAGAACATAAGAACATAAGAATGGAGGAAACTACATCGGGCCTTTTGACCCATACTGGGCAGTCCCGTTTATACCCAACCCCTATTACTCATATAAGCATCCAACCTATGTTTGAAGCTATTCAGCGTATTCGAGTTAATGATGATATTTGGTAACTTCTTCCACTCATCTACTACTCTCTTTCCAAACCAGTGATTACCAATTTCACGCCGAAATCTAAATTTGTCTAATTTAAAACCATTGTTACGGGTTCGCTCCTGGTTGGATAGTTTGAGAGTTGTGCAATGAGCTTGTCGAGCCCCTGAAGATCCTGTTCTGTAAATGCCTAGAATCCCTAGATGAACGAAAGGCCCCCACGTGTACGGGCTACCCAGCACCTGGCCTACCAGTCCTTTAAGATACATCGACCCACACTGACTCCCTTAGAAACCTTCCCTGTGCCCACCTCGACATCGTGGTCCCTCCTCCATCATCCTGCGGCAACACCTACATCTTCACCTGCATTGACCGTTTCACCAGGTGGACAGAAGCCATTCCAATGCCTAATGCTACAGCAGAGTCAGCCGTCTGCGCCTTCCTCTCTGGTTGGGTCTCCCGTTTCGGTCCTCCCACGACTCTCATCACTGAGTGAGGAGTCCAGTTTGAGTCACAACTCTGGCATAGTCTCCTGCAGTTCCTCAGCACTTCCAGACACTGCACTACTTCCTACCACCCTCAATCCAACAGCATGGTAGAGCGGTTTCATCGTCAGCTGAAGGACGCCATCAAGGCACAGCACAACCCCTACAGCTGAATGGATGCTCTACCCTTAGTGCTCCTTGGCATCCGTGTATCACACAAAGAAGACATGGACTGCAGCCCAGCGGATCTCACCCTAGGCGAACCCCTACGCCTCCCCAGGGACTTCTCGCCTACTCCTCTCCTCGACCACTTCACTCCTGCTGTCTGTCACGACCTATTGCAAACACTACGACAGGCAGTTTCAGCATTCAAGGCTACTGCCCCTCGCCAGCCTTCCCGTCACCCTGAACACATTCATCCCACACCTCCTTCGCCAGTCTGCCCACCGTTGCCGGTTGCAGTACCACCTTGCCCACAACATTTCTGGGTACCCTCTTTTCATCCTTAGGTACCTAATGCTCCTGATTCAGACCCTGCTCCTGACGTGGACCCTGCTCCTGATGAGGGTCCCGCATCCGGTCCTATAGACCCAGGTATCCCACCCGGCGCCCCTGAGGACTTTGCACCTGCCGCGAGAGAAGCACCACATTCCTCGCCTGTTCGACCTTCTCTTATCCACAACCCTCCTTCTCCCTCTGCTTCTCCCACAGATCTCGTGTCACTAGACAGAGTCGTCACCTGTAGCGGCCGAATGGTTCACACCCCAGCCCGTTATGTCTCACATGTGAGATACAACCCTGTCTACAACAAGTTTCCTGCAGTGCTCGGAGGGGAGGGGGAGCATTGTAGTGGATACTATCCCCTACAACTACTGGTTGATCACTTGCCGTCCGCTTACCAGCCAATCAGCAGCGAGTTTCACAGACAGGGCCTCACTCTCAGACTGCAAAGAGATTGGCCCATTACCGCCTACACCTCAGCCAATCATCAGCGCTGCTCACTTCACACTTATCAAACCTGATCCTGCAGAATCGCATAAATACACCCAAGGTTCGAATCCTATGTGACTACCTTCAAAACAGGACAGCACAGCCACAAATTGGCAACCATTTAGGTCCACCATTCGACTTAGAAAGTGGAGTGCCCCAGGGAGGCGCCCTATCCCCAACACTATTCTCCATATATACGAGCAACTTACCTGAACCAACGCAATATAGCGAACGCATTATCTTTGCCGATGACATCACACAAATCATATCATATCCCGGAAAATCAGAAGCAATTATGGCACGCTATACAGCCTTAGTAATAAAAAACATAAATGACTAGGAAAAGAAATGGAAAATACGAACATACATCAACAAATTTAAAATCATACCAATTGCCAAGAAAAAGGTCGAGCCAGTATTAGTAGATGGAGAAATTTACCCATACACCAACGAAGGCAGCATCCTGGGACTGAAAACCACAACAAATGGTTACCAGAGCTTCATCAACGAAAAAGTCCTCAAACTACGTAGCAAACTCTCAAAAATAAGAAGATTAAAAAATCTGAACATCCCAAACAAAAGGAAATTATACACGGCACTAATAAAATCAGTAATGTGCTACCCGCCTGTACCAACCAACTCATTTAGTGCAACGAGAATCAAGAAACTTCAAACGGTATAAAATAAAAGCCTAAGATTCATTTCTAACACTAGTTACGAAAAAAGAGTAACAAACGAAGAATTCCATAGAAGAGCCAACATCAACGCAGTAAACGTAGACATCTACATCCAAGCCAATAGAACATGGGAACAAGTACGAGAGTTAGACTCAGAAACTGTAGCAAACTGGCTAGACAATGAACCAGTAAGAAAAGCAAGAGAAGAACACGCTCGGTTCAGATTAAGCAAAATAAGAGTAAACAATCCACCACCAATACCAAAATACATCTAAAAAATTATCAAATTTAATACAAAATCAAAGAGAACTGCATAGCCAATAAATACTGTACCTTCAAGTCAAGCTTTTATCTTTCAATTAAGCCAAAAAGATAAGACCACCTCCTTGTGAACAAAAGTAGCAAGTTGGATCCTACACCTCTTCTTAGAAATTAAACTTCCCTACTATAAACAAAACGCTTCAATTCTCTAAAACAGAAAAAAAAAATTGTTAAAAAGATGAGAGTGACCAAAGGACACTATCCTTGGTCTCTCCAACACTTGTCTTCTTGCCCCTTCCTTCCACTCTTATTAAAGCAAAAGATACGTTGCTCAGTCAGCTCCATAAGAACCTGGCTAGAGGTCGTCATCCCTTCCTTGGAACAATGGCTACTGCAAAAATAAACATATTTTTAACTAAATGAAAAAGGCTTGAGAGCTAGAATATAATCACGCAAGATGTAAGTTCAAATATAATTATTATAACCTCGGCATATCTGGTTGAGCCCGGATACTGTCATTCTCTTACTTTCCTTCAAATTTCCTCTCTCTTTTTCCATGATCCTAAACCAATCCCCTCCCTCTCCCAAATTGACACCAAAGTACTTCCAATCCAAATCCTTGCCATCCCACTCAGCATTACAAGCAATAGCCCTTATGTACAGACGTCAAGTCAAGTCAAGTCAAGAAGGTGATTCTACTCAACGCTCTCAAACCAACAAGACCTCTCAACAAGTTCCTCACCACACAGAAACTCCCTAGCACTGCATTGTACATGCAATAGATGTAGAGTTAAGCTATTTTGAGTTTCCTTTCTCACCTCCATCCTTCGTGTGAGATCTCCTATATGCACAGTCAGAAACCATAATCTCTGACCCACTAGGTTGAGCGGGAGGTGAGACTAAGGTGGTGTTTCTGGTCGGCAGCTCACTGCAATGGCCCCGTGGCCAGACACAGGTTGAACAGGCGAGGCAATAGTTCAACAAAAGTATTCAGAAGAGTTCCAGCTGGGCACCGTGGACAGAGCCAGGGTAGCCAGTAAGTCTCCATAAGAATATTTGATGTTAATGATACTGGTATTAAAAATGATACTGATCATGTTAACGATGTAGGTGTAAGAAAATCCTCTTTTAAGTCAGTTGTTCATTACCATTTCAGCATTAACATCAATGTCTTTATAAAATGATAAACCAAAGTTGTACAAACTGAAACAACAATATTTTTTATTTCAACAAGTAATATTGACAACAAATATGTCCTTTAAAACTGATGTTAGGAGTAATATCACAACCAGTGTGGTGATTAATGCGATGGTGTTTGTGATGGTGGTGCTTCTCTGTGTGGTGAGTGTGATGATGGTGCTTCTCTGTGTGGCGAGTGTGATGATGGTGCTTCACTGTGTGGAGAGTGTGATGACGGTGCTTCTGCATGTGATGAGTGTGATGATGGTGCTTCTCTTTGATATATCTCATGTCTTATGGAGCCTATGTATCACATAGGCTTTTGTATAGAGACATTATTAACAACTAATTACAAGAATTTATTAACTTTATTAGACAATACTTTTAAAACAGTATAAAAAATGTTCATGTGTTTCTGTGTGAGTCGCTTCATGAAACTCTCTAATTATTTCCTTGCTGGCCATAGAATAATGATGAACCACTGCTGTGTATCACATCATTACCTTGTTCCCTTGGCAAGTTATATTCATATGTTGTCAAAAAATTTAAACACGTCATGACAGGATATTTCTACCACACACCACCCTCTCTCCTATTCCCTTCCCACTGTTCTTGTTTCTCAGCCACCCGTGTGTGTGTGTGTGTGTGTGTGTGTGTGCGTGTCCGTGTGTTCGCCAAATAGGGATAATGGGATAATCTTTTTTCATTGTTATGACAATGTAAATTAATTTGCATATGAAAAAAAATTGCTGTATCATAATAAGACGTCGTTTACAATCAAAATATATTCAAATTATATATACCTAAAGCAGGTTACGTTATATTTCGTTACATTTCGTTACATATCATTACGTTACGGACGTTACGTTATGTTACGTTTTGTATGAAGCTATTAATTTATATGTATTACTACAAGTGAAAAATCATAAATATTATATTGGATTGTCGGCCACTAACTTGGTAAAACTTTTGTATTAACCAATACATGATGCCTTAATGAGCCTTAAGATATTGGTGCTGATTATAGAACATTCCGTTCTTACTGTAAGGCTGCTTTAATTCTCTGACGCTGTTGTTCAGAACCTACTAGGATGTTCCCACGGGTGTAGAGGTGAACCAATAGCCTCCAGGCTGCTGGCACGCCGAACAACATTGATGGTCATTAAAATTTTGATTACATAGGCCGAAAGAGATAATTATGAAATACTGCTAGCATTTATTGGCAAGGGCAGCCCAGAACCTTCAGGAACTCCGCCGAGTGGGTCCCATAGGCCACCCTTTTTGGCCAATCTCCTTAGGTGCCGAGGCAGCTGAGGGTCTTCAGGACTCCGCCGAGAGGGCCAGAACAGCCGCTCCCACGCCCCCAAGGAGTGATGCTAGCGAAGGTCCCGCTGGACCCCCGTGTAAGGTTGAGACTTTTCCTCTATTTCTCTCTAAGACTGAGAGAGGCAACACTGGCGAATGACGCTAAGAGTATCTACTGTCATATTTTGATATATTTATTACTTATTCTAACGTAGCGTCCACAACACACCGAGACTTTGGTGTTTGTTTCTGCGAGTGAAGGAGATATAGTGAATCAGCCTGAGACGTTAGCCAGCTGGTGCATGAGTTTGGACTTAAGACCTCAAGTAACCACAACTTATATGCAGTATATGCCAGATTTTTCACTTTGTGGTATAAACAATACAGTATTAACATTATTTACCACTGCTTAGAGGTGTGATGTTTGATGTTTCATAGTTTAATATTTATAGACAGGCAGCCTAATGAGGTGATGACCTTCACAGCCAGCAGGAGTTGTACTGAGAGCCCAACGATGTGTTCAGTGCATCAGAGAACTGTGTATGTTAACACAAAGCATGAGACTTGGTCTGCTGCTGTACTATGACAAGATTATGTAGTGTGGGACATAACATATAATAGCTTTACTTCACGTTTGTGGCAGCAGTAAAAGTAACATTATATTCAAAGTAAAGGGGAGGTATGACCTGAACGACTGGTGACAAGTATTCAAGGGTATATGATGCTCTGTGTGTTCGTGCGTGTGTTGACACTGTGAGCAGCCGTCCAGTAAGGACGCTTGGTCTCACCTACTGCTCGACCTGAGTGGGCCAGTAATTATGGTTTCTCACTGTACGTACATACTATCATAATATATATATATATATATATATAATATATAATATATATATATATATATAATATACTAAAGGACTAGGTGTGTGTGTGTGTGTGTGTGTGTGTGTGTGTGTGTGTGTGTGTGTGCGTGCGTGCGTGTGTGTCTGCTCTGGGCAGCCGAAACGGCACAATCGTTTTTTATCAAACTTGGTGGAAAAATCGCAAAAAATTTGTACAGTAGAACAAACCTGGTCCCATATCGATGGTTTCTATAGGAAGCCATTACATAACAATTTTATTTACCCTGGAAAAATATGCAAGTCTACGGACTTGGCGCACCCTTTTTCGCTGGACGCTGTGAGCCCACGATTGCAATTATCGTACGGCTCCCTCCTCCTCCCCCCACTTTTTTTCTTAGCCTACTTTTTTTTAATGTTGTTTGGATTAGTAAAGGAAGGAAGATGAGTAAATAGAAGAATGAAGAAGGGAAACAGAAAATAGTTAGAGATAACAGGTGGGGGGAGCTGAGTTTCATCATGCATCTGGATGCTCAGTTTCAACATTACCAGACTATCTTACAGCTACAGTGTATACTTATTCCTGTGGGTGGAAAAGGAGAAGATATAAAAAGATAATAACAGGAATGCATGGAGAAGATGACTAAAATAGACACAGGATGAATATAGACAATGAAACAGACAGGAGGTTGACAAATATTGACAGATTCATACATGCACAAATAGACAATATGGCAACTAACAGGACAGACAGACAGCTGACTGACTGGTTCACATGATGACAATGAAGACTTAACACAGGTGATGACTTAAGCAGATCGTGACTAATCTAACCAGAATCAAGGTCGCTTCTCTTTATAATATAATTTATCTCGGAATGATCATCAGTGATTCATATTATTTTTTTTAATGATTTTAACCTCTCCTTATGGCGAATATTTCTTTAACTAAATATTCTAACCTTTATTCTATTCCTTCTTATAGTATATTAGATACTGTAAGTATCACAACCATGGCCATGACTATAACAACCAGGACCATTATTATAACAACCATGACCATGATGATAACAACCACGAAAATGATTATAACAACCACGACCATGATTATAACAACCACGAATATGATTATAACAACCACGACCATTATTATAACAGCCACGACTTTGATTATAACAACCACGACCATGATTATAACAACCAGGACTATGATTATAACAACCACGGCCATGATTATAACAACCACGACCATGATTATAACAACCACGACTATGATCATAACCACGACTATGATTATAACAACCACGGCCTCGATTATAACAACCACGACCATGATTATAATAACCACGACCATGGTTATAACAACCAGGACCATGATTATAACAACCACAAATATTACTATAACAACCACGACCATGATTATAACACTCACGACCATGATTATAATAACCACGACCATGATTATAACAACCATGACCATGATTATAACAACCATGACTATGCTCATAACCACAACTATGATTATAACAACCACGACCATTATTATAACAACCACGACCATGATTATAGCAACCATGACTATGACTATAACAAGCACGGCCACGAATATAACAACCACGACCATTATTATAACAACCACGACCATGATTATAAGAACCACGACAATGATTATAACAACCACGACTATGATTATAACAACCACGACTATGATCATAACCACAACTATGATTATAACAACCACGACCATGATTATAACAACCACGACCATGATTATAAATACCACGACCATGATTATTACAACCACGACTATGATTATAGCAACCACGGCCATGATTATAACAACCACGACCATGATTATAACAACCACGACCATGATTATAACAAACACGAATTTTATTATAACGACCACGACAATGAATATAACAACCACGACTATGATAATAACAACCACGTCTATGATTATTACAACCACGACTATGATTATGACAACCACGACCATGATTATAGCAAGCACGGCCATGAATATAACAACCACGACATTCATTATAACAACCATGACCATGATTATAGCAACCACGACTATGATTATAACAACCACGACCATGATTATAACAAACACGAATTTTATTATAACGACCACGACAATGAATATAACAACCACGACTATGATAATAACAACCACGACTATGATTATAAGAACCACGACAATGATTATAACAACCACGACTTTGATTATAGCAACCACGACCCTGATTATAACAACCACGACCATGATTATAACAACCATGACCATGATTATAACAACCACGACCATGATTATAACAACCAGGAATATGATTATAACAACCACGAACATGATTATAACAACCACGACCATGATTATAACAACCACGACCATGATTATAACAACCACGACCAAGATTCTAACATTCACGACCATGATTATAACAACCACGACTATGATTATAACAGCCACGACTATGATCATAACAACGACTATGATTGTAACAACCAAGACCATGATTATAACAACCATTACCATGATTATAACACTCACGACCATATTATAACAACCAAGACTTTGATTATACCAACCACTACTATGATCATAACCAAAACTATGATTATAACAACCACAACCATGATTATAACAACCACGGCCATGATTATAACAACCACGACCATGATTATAACAACCACGACCATGATTATAACAACCACGACTATGATTATACCAACCACGACCATGATTTTAATGACCATGACCATGAATATAACACTCACGACCATGAATATAACAACCACGACTATGATTATAACAACCACAACTATGATCATAACCACAACTATGATTATAACAACCACGACCATTATTATAACAGCCACGACCATGATTATAACAACCATGACTATGATTATAACAAGCACGGCCATGAATATAACACTCACGACCATGATTATAACAACCACGACTATGATTATAACAACCACGACTATGATCATAACCACAACTATGATTATAACAACCACAACCATTATTATGACAACCACGACCATGATTATAACAACCATGACTATGATTATATCAAGCACGGCCATGAATATAACAACCACGACCATTATTATAGCAACCACGACCATGATTATAAGAACCACGACAATGATTATAAGAACCACGACTATGATTATAACAACCACGACTATGATTAAAACAACCACAAATATTATTATAACAACCGGGACCATGATTATAACACTCACGACCATGATTATAACAACCACGACTATGATTATAACAACCACGACTATGATCATAACCACAACTATGATTATAACAACAACGCCCATTATTATAACAACCACGACCATGATTATAACAACCATGACTATGATTATAACAAGCACGGCCATGAATATAACACTCACGACCATGATTGTAACAACCACGACTATGATTATAACAACCACGACTATGATCATAACCACAACTATAATTATAACAACTACGACCATTATTATAACAACCACGACCATGATTATAACAACCATGACTATGATTATAACAAGCACGGCCATGAATATAACAACCACGACCATTATTATAACAACCACGACCATGATTATAAGAACCACGACAATGATTATAACAACCACGACTATGATTATAACAACCACGACTATGATCATAACCACAACTATGATTATAACAACCACGACCATGAATATAACAACCACGACCATGATTATAAATACCACGACCATGATTATTACAACCACGACTATGATTAAAGCAACCACGGCCATGATTATAACAACCACGACCATGATTATAACAACCACGACCATGATTATAACAAACACGAATTTTATTATTACGACCACGACAATGAATATAACAACCACGACTATGATAATAACAACCACGTCTATGATTATTACAACCACGACTATGATTATGACAACCACAACCATGAATATAGCAAGCACGGCCATGAATATAACAACCACGACATTCATTATAACAACCATGACCATGATTATGGCAACCACGACTATGATTATAACAACCACGACCATGATTATATCAAACACGAATTTTATTATAACGACCACGTCAATGAATATAACAACCACGACTATGATAATAACAACCACGACTATGATTATAACAACCACGACAATGATTATAACAACCACGACTTTGATTACAGCAACCACGACAATGATTATAACAACCACGACCATGATTATAACAACCATGACCATGATTATAACAACCACGACCATGATTATAACAACCACGAGTATGATTATAACAACCACGAACATGATTATAGCAACCACGACCATGATTATAACAACCACGACCATGATTATAACAACCACGACCAAGATTCTAACATTCACGACCATGATTATAACAACCACGACTATGATTATAACAGCTACGACTATGCTCATAGCCACGACTATGATTGTAACAACCACGACCATGATTATAACAACCATTACCATGATTAAAACACTCACGACCATGATTATAACAACCAAGACTTTGATTATATCAACCACTACTATGATCATAACCACAACTATGATTATAACAACCACAACCATGATTATATCAACCACGGCCATGATTATAACAACCACGACCATGATTATAGCAACCACGACCCTGATTATAAAAACCACGACTATGATTATACCAACCACGACCATGCTTATAATGACCATAACCATGATTATAAGAACCACGACCATGATTATAACAACCACGACCATGATTATAACACTAACGACCATGATTATAACAACCACGACTATGATTATAGCAACAACGGCCATTATTATAATAACCATGACCATGATTATAACAACCACGACCATGATTATAACAACCACGACCATGATTATAACACTAACGACCATGATTATAACAACCACGTGTATAATTATAAGAAGCACGGCCATGAATATAACAACCACGACCATGATTATAACAACCAGGACTATGATTATAACAATCACGACTATGATTATAGCAACCATGGCCATGATTATAACAACCACGACCATGATTATAACAACCACGACCATGATTATAACAGCCACGACCATGATTATAACACTAACGACCATGATTATAACAACCACGACTATGATTATACCAACCACGACCATGATTATAACAACCACGACTATGATTATAACAAGCATGGCTATGAATATAACAACCACGACCATGATTATAACAACCACGACCATGATTATAACACTAACGACCATGATTATAACAACCACGACTATGATTATAACAACCACGACTATGATTATACCAACCACGACCATGATTATAACAACCACGACTATGATTATAACAAGCATGGCCATGAATGTAATAACCACGACCATGATTATAACAACCACGACCATGAATATAACAACCACGACCATGATTATAACAACCACGACTATGATTATAATAAGCAGGGCCATGAATATAACAACCACGACCATGATTATAACAACCACGGCTATGATTATAACAATCACGACTATGATTATAACAACCACGACCATGATTATAGCAACCACGGCTATGATTATAGCAACAACGGTCATTATGATAAAAACCATGACCATGATTATAACAACCACGACCATGATTATAACAACCATGACCATGATTATAATACTAACGACCATGATTATAACAACCACGGCCATGATTATAACAACCAGGACCATGATTATAACAACCACGACCATAATTATAACAACCACGACCATGATTATAACACTAAGGACCATGATTATAGCAACCACGGCCATGATTATAACAACCACGACCATGATTATAACAACCACGTCTATGATTATAACAAGCACGGCCATGAATGTAACAACCACGACCATGATTTCAACAACCACGACCATGATTATAACAACCACGACTATGATTATAGCAACACGACCATTATTATAACAACCACGACCATGATTATAACAAGCACGACCATGATTATAACATCCACGACCATGATTATAACACTAATGACCATGATTATAACAACCACGACTATGATTATACCAACCACGACCATGATTATAACAACCACGACTATGATTATAACAAGCACGGCCATGAATATAACAACCACGACCATGATTATAACAACCACGACCATGATTATTACAACCACGACCATAATTATAACAACCATTAACATGATTATAACAAACACGAATATGATTATAACAACCACGACCATGAGTATAACAACACTGACCGTGATTATAACAACTACAAATATTATTATAACAACCGCGACCATGATTATAACACTCACGACCATGATTATAAGAACCACGACTATGATTATAACAACCACGACTATGATCACAACCACAACTATAATTATAACAACCACGACCATGATTATAACAACCACGACCATGATTATAACAACCACGACCACGATTATAACAACCATGACCATGATTATGACAACCACAACCATGATTATAACAACCACGACCATGATTATAACATCCACGAATATGATTATAGCAACCACGGCCATGATTATAACACTAATGACCATGATTATAACAACCACGACTATGATTATAACACACCACGACCATGATTATAACACTAACGACCATGATTATAACAACCACGTCTTTGATTATAACAAGCACGGCCATGAATATAACAACCACGACCATGATTATAACAACTACGACTATGATTATAACAATCAGGACTATGATTATAACAACCACGATCATGATTATAACAACCACCACTATGATTATAGCGACCATGGCCATGATTATAACAACCACGACCATGATTATAACAACCACGATCATGATTATAACAACCACGATCAAGATTATAACACTAACGACCATGATTATAACAACCACGAATATGATTATAACAACTATGACTTTGATTATAACAATCACGAATATGATTATAACAACCACGACCTTGATTATAACAACCACGACTATGCTTATAACAAGCACGGCCATGAATATAACAACCACGACTATGATTATAGCAACCACGGCCATGATCATACTAACCACGACCATGATTATAACAACTACGACCATAATTATAACAACCATGACCATGATTATAACAACCTCGAATATGATCAAAACAATCACGACTATGATTATAACAACCACGACCATGATTATAACAACCACGACTATGATTATAGCAACAGCGGCCATTATTATAATAACCATGACCATGATTATAACAACCACGACCATGATTATAACTATCACGACTATGATTATATCAACGACGACCATGATTATAACAACCACGATCATGATTATAACAATAACGACCATGATTATAACAACCACGACTATGATTATAACAAGCACGTCCATGAATATAACAACCACGACCATGATTTTAACAACAATGACCATGATTATGACAACCACGACTATGATTATAACAACCACGACCTTGATTATAACAACCACGAATATGATTATGACAACCACGACTATGATTATAACAACCACGACAATGATTATAACAACCACGACTATGATTATAACAACCACGATCATGATTATAACAACCATGACCATGATTATAACAACCATATCCATGATTATAACAACAACGACAATGATTATAACAACCACGACTCTGATTATAACAACCACAATCATGATTATAAGAACCACGACCATGATTATAACACCCACAGCCCCTATTATAACAACCACGACCATGATTATAACAACCACGACCATAATTATAACAACCGCGTCTATGATTATAACAACCACGACTATGATCATAACCACGACTATGATTATAACAACCACGACCATGATTATAACCATTACCATGATTATAACACTCACGACCATGATAATAACAACCACGACTATGATTATAACAACCACGACTATGATCATAACCACAACTATGATTATAACAACCTTGGCCAATATTGTAACAACCACGACCATGATTATAACAACTATGACCATGATTATAACAAACACGACTATGATTATAACAACCACGACCATGATTATAACAACCACAACAATGATTATAACAACTACGACTATGAATGTAAGAACCACGACAATGATTATAACAACCACGACCATGATTATAACAACCACGACTATGATTATACCAACCACGACCATGATTATAACAACCACGACTATGATTATAACAACCACGGCCATGATTATAACAACCACGACCATGATTATAACAACCACGACCATGATTATAACAACCACGACTATGATTATAGAAACCACGACCATGATTATAACACTAACGACCATGATTATAACAACCACGACTATGATTATAACAAGCACGGCCATGATTATAACAACCACGACTATGATTATAACAACCACGGCATGATTATAACAACCACGACCATGATTATAACACCCACGACCATGATTATAACAGCCACAATCATGATTATAACAACCACGACCATGATTATAACAACCACGACTATGATCATGACCACAACTATGATTATAACAACCATGGCCAATATTGTAACAACCACGACCATGATTATAACAACTATGACCATGATTATAACAAACACGACTAGGATTATAGCAACCACGACCATGATTATAACAACCACAAATATGATTATAACGACCACGACCATGATATAACAACCACGACCATGAATATAACAACCACGACTATGAATATAAGAACCACGACAATGAATATAACAACCACGACTATGATTATAACAACCACGACCATGATTATAACAACCACGACCATGATTATAACAACCACAACAATGATTATAACAACCATGAACATGATTATAACAACCACGACCATGATTATAACAACCACGACTATGATTATACCAACCACGACCATGATTATAACAACCACGACTATGATTATAACAAACACGGCCATGATATAACAACCACGACCATGATTATAACAACCACGACCATGATTATAACAACCACGACTATGATTATAGAATCCACGGCCATGATTATAGCACTAACGACAATGATTATAACAACCACGACTATGCTTATAACAAGCACGGCCATGAATATAACAACTACGACTATGATTATAGCAACCACAGCCATGATTTTAACAACCACGACCATGATTATAACAACCACGACCATGATTATAACAACCATAATCATGATTATAACAACCACGACCATGATTATAACAACCACGACAATGATTATAACAACCACAAATATGATTATAACGACCATGATCATGATATAGCAAGCACGACCATGAATATAATAACCACGACATGAATATAAGAACAACGACAATGATTGAAACAACCACGGCCATGATTATAAGAACCACGACTATGATTATACCAACCACGACCATGATTATAACAACCACGACTATGATTATAACAAGCACGGCCATGAATATAACAACAACGACCATGATTATAACAACCACGACTATGATTATAACAATCACGACTATGATTATATCAACCACGACCATGATTATAACAACCACGACTATGATTATAGTAACCACGACCATGATTATAACAACCACGACCATGATTATAACAACCACGACCATGATTATAACACTACCGACCATGTTTATAACAACCACGACTATGATTATAACAAGCACGGCCATGAATATAACAATCACGACCATGATTATAACAACCACGACCATGATTATATCAACCACGACTATGATTATAGCAACCACGGCCATGATTGTAACAACCACGACCATGATTATAACAACCACGACCATAATTATAACAACCATGACCATCATTATAACACTAACGACCATGATTATAACAACCACGACTATGCTTATAAGAAGCTCGGCCATGAATATAACAACCACGACTCTGATTATAGCAACCACGGCCATGATTATAACATCCACCACCATGATTATAACAATAACGACCATAATTATAACAACCATGACCATGATTATAACAACCACGAATATGATTATAGCAACCACGACCATGATTATAACAACCACGACCATGATTATAACAACCACGACCATGATTATAACACTAACGACCATGATTATAACAACCACGACTATGATTATAACAAGCACGGCCATGAATATAACAACCACGACCATGATTATAACAACCACGACCATGATTATAACAACCACGACTATGATTATAACAACCACGGCCATGATTATAACAACGACGACCATGAATATAACAACCACGACTCTGATTATAGCAATCACGGCCATGATTATAACATCCACCACCATGATTATAACAACACGACCATGATTATAACAACCATGACCATGATTATAACAACCACGAATATGATTATAACAACCACGACCATGATTATAACAACCACGACCATGATTATAACAACCACGACCATGATTATAACACTAACGACCATGATTATAACAACCACGACTATGATTATAACAAGCACGGCCATGAATATAACAATCACGACCATGATTATAACAACCACGACCATGATTATATCAACCACGACTATGATTATAGCAACCACGGCCATGATTATAACAACGACGACCATGATTATAACAACCACGACTATGATTATAGCAACCATGGCCATGATTATAACACTAACGACCATGATTATAACAACCACGACTATGCTTATAAGAAGCTCGGCCATGAATATAACAACCACGACTCTGATTATAGCAACCACGGCCATGATTATAACATCCACCACCATGATTATATCAATAACGACCATAATTATAACAACCATGACCATGATTATTACAACCACGAATATGATTATAACAACCACGACCATGATTATAACAACCATGACCATTATTATAACACCCACAAATATTATTATAACAACCGCAACCATGATTATAACACTCACGACCATGATTATGACAACCACGACTATGATTATAACAACCACGACTATGATCATAACCACAAATATGATTATAACAACCACGACCATGATTATAACAACCACGACCATGATTATAACAACCACGACCATGATTATAACAACCACGAATATGATTATAACAACGACGACCATGATTATAACAACCACGACTATGATTATAGCAACCATGGCCATGATTATAACACTAACGACCATGATTATAACAACCACGACTATGCTTATAAGAAGCTCGGCCATGAATATAACAACCACGACTCTGATTATAGCAACCACGGCCATGATTATAACATCCACCACCATGATTATAACAATAACAACCATAATTATAACAACCATGACCATGATTATAACAACCACGAATATGATTATAGCAACCACGACCATGATTATAACAACCATGACCATGATTATAACACCCACAAATATTATTATAACAACCGCGACCATGATTATAACACTCACGACCATGATTATGACAACCACGACTATGATTATAACAACCACGACTATGATCATAACCACAAATATGATTATAACAACCACGACCATGATTACAACAAACACAACCATGATTATAACAACCACGACCATGATTATAACAACCACGACTATGATTATACCAACGACGACCATGATTATAACAACCACGACTATGATTATAACAAACACGGCCATGAATATAACAACCACGACCATGATTATAACAACCACGACCATGATTATAACAACCACGACTATGATTATAGCAACCATGGCCATGATTATAACACTAACGACAATGATTATAACAACCAAGACTATGCTTATAGCAACCACGGCCATGATTATAACATCCACGACCATGATTATAACAACCACGACCATGATTATAACATCCACGGCTATGAATATAAGAACCACGACAATGATTATAACAACCACGACCTTGATTATAACAACACGACTATGATTATACCAACCACGACCATGATTATAACAACCACGACTATGATTATAGCAAGCACGGCCATGAATATAACAACCACGACCATGATTATAACAACCACGACCATGATTATAACACCACGACTATGATTATAACAACCACGACCATGATTATAACAACCACGACTATGATTATAGCAACCACGACCATGATTATAACAACCACGACCATGATTATAACAACCACGACCATGATTATAACACACGACCATGATTATAACAACCACGACTATGATTATAACAAGCACGGCCATGAATATAACAACCACGACCATGATTATATCAACCACGACCATGATTATAACATCCACGACTATGATTATAGCAACCACGTCCATGATTATAACAACCACAACTATGATTATAACAATCACGACTATGATTATATCAACCACGACCATGATTATAACAACCACGACTATGATTATAGCAAGCACGGCCATGATTATAACAACCACGACCATGATTATAACAACCACGACCATGATTATAACAACCACGACCATGATTATAACACTAACGACCATGATTATAATAACCACGACTATGATTATAACAAGCACGGCCATGAATATAACAACCACGACCATGATTATATCAACCACGACCATGATTATAACAACCACGAATATGATTATAACAACCACGACCATGATTATAACAACCATGACCATGATTATTAGGGTGTGTCATACGGAGGCGAATTTTTTTTTTTTGAGTTTGAAAAATTGGCCCATGGTATTGATGATGTAGTTCTATGTGCAGAATGATGTGATATCTTCAGATTTGAAAAGTTTTCATTTTTTGCTAGGTAAATTTTAACTTGAAATCTTATTAAAATTCAGTATTCCTACCCTTCTACCAACACCACTAAATAGCTTATTTAAAGTAAAGTAATTGTATCAGGTTAATTTATTAGGATGAAAATGATCCAGAATAGTGAAACGAATGATCTTGACACATTTATTAAATTTAATATTCCTTTAGAAAACAAAATCATCAAATCCAAACACCGATTTTACTACTACGACCCGGTGTTGCTGCACACCATAGAGAACATGTCTTTCTTGCTTCTGTTTCTACTCATCGCCTCCCTGCTGACCACCTGAGCTCGGATGTAGCCTTCCCTCCTCTCCTGGCTGTACACGTGACTGCTGGCCTCGCTCACTTGCTGTACACTACGCTCTATACTCTGGGTGTGCGAGGGCCAGGCAGGGACATGCATGGGGTTGTCCAGGAATGCTCTGACTTGAACATTGGTGAGGCTGCAGGTAAGAGGGGGCTCACTGCCAGCCTGGATGTTATCCAGATCTATGAGATCAGTGAGGGTCTTGGCACCTAGATTGACTTCAGGAGTCTTCCTGACCCTGAAGGAATCGTCACCAACTGATTCGTCATGCCCAGATCCTCTCATAAGTCTCATATCCAAGATCTTTTTGACTGCCACTCTTCTCTCCTCCTCATCCTTACTGCAGAGCATTGTCTGCAGAACTGCCTCGGGATGAGCATACCAGGATTTCCTCACAGTCTGCTCCACAATCTGAACAACATTCCTTGGCTGACTCCTCAGGAGCTCAAGATGGAAGAGAACTTGCCTCGGACCTTCGGAGAACGATGACTTGACCTTGGTGTTGAACCAATTTGGCAAGTAGACACTCACGATGAATTGGGCAATAAGTCTCAGGTTGTGAAGATGGTTCCCTTTCGGTTTATGATGAGCGACCCAAATTCTGCAGAACCTGAGAGTCGTTGTGAGCCACCTAGAATGTGAGACTGGACCTATCTGCAGGTAAGCAAGTCTATCAGGCATGACCCCAGTTTTGGTGGCACTGCAAATCATGTAACCATAGTACTGGTCAGTACTCAGGTCGTCAATGACAGTATGTGCAAGCTCAACGAGTGGAGGGCCAACTGTGGTTTTTTCAAAGCTCGGATTTATTTCTAACTCAGTGGCAGAGTCCAGCATCTTGCCAAGATGACCAGACCATCTGTTGTTTGAAAGAGTCTTGCCATCCAGCTCCTGGATCAGATGTCTGAGTGGCAACTCGTTGGTGTGGAGGTCACAAACAATCCAGACCAGCTTCCTCCCAATCTTCCGCTCTATCCACTGTATGACCCCCCCTTGCCACCCTGTGTTCGTGTCGGTGCTGTCCCCTCCAATGGCCTGCAGGGTCTGGTCTACGTTCCTCTCTCTGAGCCAGTTCACAATGTTATCTGCCACTATCTCAGCTGGTTTCCTGATGTCATCTTTCTCTGGAGTGAAATGCCACAAATACTTCCCTCCTGTTTCACTGCAGCAGGAGTAGTGTTCCTCCTTCACTATGGCAGGGAACAACTTGTCAGAATCTCCAACTTTCATGAACACTTTAGTGTCATCCCTTCTCCCATCAAAGAACAAACAATTGATTCCATTTTCTCTTATCCCCTTATCAAACTCCTCTTCTAGGTTACTGACAAGTTTCTCCTGAGCTCTCCTTACTTTGTTATGATCTATCACCAGGTGAACATCATTAGGTGTTATCAAACCACCGTCAATCCAGGCAGCTGTTGCTATCTCTGCAGTTTCTCTGAGACCAGTGTGGTGTCGCATGCTGGCCAGAGCTATGCTCGGGATATCTTTCCTATTTCGAATGTTATGCCTGGAAGGTTTGGGATCATTATTTTCTGGGTTAGGGACAAAGTCACCATTCTCCTGGTCAGCACTCGGATCAGCCATGGGGAAGTCATTAAACTCTGAATCAGCTTGACTCCAATCATTGGCCTTTTTTACCTCACCCTGGGCCTTCTCAAGTCTCTTTTCCTCGGCAACTCTTCTCCTCTTCTGTCTCTCTGTGGCAGCCTCTTGTCTCTTGGACTCCGGAATATCTTGGCTAGAAATCAAGAGAGCCCCTATACTGCCAGTCTTCTCTCTCTGTGCTTTGACAAATGCCAGTTCGATCACAGGAATCTTCAGTTCACGCTTGCAAATACAGGAGATGTGGGCCTCTTATTTACAGTCACGATCGCATCCAAACTCAGGACAGAGAACAATTGGGCACTTGCAAGTAATTATGTCAAATAACTGGTCCAGTTGCTTGGCAAAGCTGTCCTTAACTGCAAGTTTTCCTCTCCCAAGAGAGATATCTCTTGCCTTTTCCCAACTGGCTAGCAGTCTCTCACTAATCATCTTCTGACTTGTTATGACTGGGGGCTTGAACTAAGCGTTAGCCAGAGTGAACTGTGCCAAGACAGCTTTGGTCATATCACTGGCAATGTCTTTGTTTGTGTAAGTTCTTTGGTTCTTTTCACTGATTTGCCTGATTAAAACACCGTATCTCAAAGCATCTCTCAATGTAGGCAACTCCGACTTCAGGAGCTCTCTCCCAGACCCAAGATAGTGACTGAGATGGGTGGATTTTTGGTTCCTCGTCCTGACACAAGCAGCCATCACAAATATTATCAACTTATAAATGCATCAGAATCTGAAACAGAAAAAAATATTGTTAGCTAGGTTGTTAAAGAATGAAGTCAGAAAGCAATGTTCACTATTTAATTGTAATGCACTAATGCAGCTATACGTTAGATTTTCGATACATTTCACGCTAAAATTTACCGAGCAAAAGGTTGCAAAATATTGAAACTGAAATAATTTTCTGTTTATATACACTAACATCTACCAAAAAAGTGATGGGCCATTAGTTTTAGCTGATCTTCCCTTCTATGACACACCCAAATGATTATAGCACCCACAAATATTATTATAACAACCGCAACCATGATTATAACACTCACGACCATGATTATAACAACCACGACTATGATTATAACAACCACGACTATAATCATAACCACAAATATGATTATAACAACCACGACCATGATTACAACAACCACAACCATGATTATAACAACCACGACCATGATTATAACAACCATGACGATGATTATACCAACCACGACTATGATTATAACAACCACGACTATGA
The DNA here is from genome assembly GCA_958450375.1 of Homarus gammarus. Taxonomy (NCBI): domain Eukaryota; kingdom Metazoa; phylum Arthropoda; class Malacostraca; order Decapoda; family Nephropidae; genus Homarus; species Homarus gammarus. The sequence goes on along the minus strand of CAUDMG010002122.1, from coordinate 28,433 downwards.
TTATAACAACCATGAATATGATTATAACGACCACGACCATGATTATAGCAACCACGACCATGAATATAACAACCACGACTATGACAATAACAACCACGACTATGATTATAAGAACGACCACTATGATTATAATAACCACGACCATGATTATAACAACCACGGCCATAATTATAACAACCATGACCATGATTATAACAACCGCGACTATGATTATAACAACCACGACCATGATTATAACAACCACAAATATGATTATAACGACCACGACCCTGATATAACAACCACGACCATGAATATAATAACCACGACTATGACTATAAGAACCACGACAATGATTATAACAACCACGACCATGATTATAACAACCACGACTATGATTATACCAACCACGACCATGATTATAACAACCACGACTATGATTATAACAAGCACGGTCATGAATATAACAACCACGACCATGATTATAACAACCACGACTATGATTATAACAATCATGACTATGATTATATCAACCACGACCATGATTATAACAACCACGACTATGATTATAGCAACCACGGCCATGATTATAACAACCACGACCATGATTATAACAACCACGACCATGATTATAACAACCACGACCATGATTATAACACTAACGATCATGATTATAACAACTACGACTATGATTATAACAAGCACGGCCATGAATATAACAACCACGACCATGATTATAACAACCACGATCATGAATATAACAACCACGACTATGATTATAGCAACCACGGCCATGATTAAAACAACCACCACCATGATTATAACAACCACGACCATAATTATAACAACCATGACCATGATTATAACAACCACGAATATGATTATAACAACCCTGATATAACAACCACGACCATGAATATAACAACCACGACTATGACTATGAGAACCACGACAATGATTATAACAACCACGACCATGATTATAACAACCACGACTATGATTATACCAACCACGACCATGATTATAACAACCACGACTATGATTATAACAAGCACGGTCATGAATATATCAACCACGACCATTATTATAACAACCACCACTATGATTATAACAATCATTACTATGATTATATCAACCACGACCATGATTATAACAACCACGACTATGATTATAGCAACCACGTCCATGATTATAACAACCACACCATGATTATAACAACCACGACCATGATTATAACAACCACGACCATGATTATAACACCACGACTATGATTATAACAACACGACCATGATTATAACAACCACGACCATGATTATAACAACCACGACTATGATTATAGCAACCACGGCCATGATTATAACAACCACGACCATGATTATAACAACCACGACCATGATTATAACAACCACGACCATGATTATAACACTCACGACCATGATTATAACAACCACGACTATGATTATAACAACCACGACTATGATTATACAACCACGACCATGATTATAACAACCACGACCATGATTATAACAACCACGACCATGATTATAACAACCACGACCATGATTATAACAACCACGACTATGATTATACCAACCACGACCATGATTTAACAACCACGACTATGATTATAGCAAACACGGCCATGAATATAACAACCACGACCATGATTATAACAACCACGACCATGAATATAACAACCAAGACTATGTTTATAGCAACCACGGCCATGATTATAACAACCATGACCATGATTATAACAACCACGAATATGAATATAACAACCATGACAATGATTATAACAACCATGACCATGATTATAACAACCACAAATATTATTATAGCAACCGCGACCATGATTATAGCACTCACGACCATGATTACAACAACCACGACTCTGATTATAACGACCACGACTATGATCATAACCACATATATGATTATAACAACCACGACCATGATTACAACAACCACAACCATGATTATAACAACCACGACCATGATTATAACAACCACGACTATGATTATACCAACCAAGACCATGATTATAACAACAACGACTATGATTATAACAAGCACGGCCATGAATATAACAACCACGACCATGATTATGACAACCACGACTATGATTATAACAATCACGACTATGATTATATCAACCAGGACCATGATTATAACAATCACGACTATGATTATAGCAACCACGGCCATGATTATATCAACCACGACCATGATTATAACACCCACGACCATGATTATAACAACCACGACCATGATTATAACACTACCGACCATGATTATAACAACCACGACTATGATTATAACAAGCACGGCCATGAATATAACAACCACGACCATGATTATAACAACCACGACCATGATTATATCAACCACGACTAACATTATAGCAACCATGGCCATGATTATAACAACCACGACCATGATTATAACAACCACGACCATAATTATAACAACCATGACCATGATTATAACAACCACGAATATGATTATAACAACCACTACCATGATTATAACAACCATGACCATGATTATAGCAACCACGACTATGATTATAACAAACACGGCTATGAATTTAACAACCACGACCATGATTATAACAACCACGACCATGATTATAACAACCACGACTATGATTATTGCAAACACGGCCATGATTATAACACTAACGACCATGATTATAACAACCCCGACTATGCTTATAACAAGCACGGCCATGAATATAACAACCACGACTATGATTATAGCAACCACGGCCATGATTATAACAACCACGACCATAATTATAACACTCACGACCATGATTATAACAACCACGACTATGATTATAACAACCACGACTATGATCATAACCACAAATATGATTATAACAACCACGACCATGATTACAACAACCACAACAATGATTTTAACAACCACGACCATGATTAAAACAACCACGACTATGATTATACCAACCACGACCATGATTATAACAACCACGACTATGATTATAACAAACACGACAATGAATATAACAACCACGACCATGATTATAACAACCACCACCATGATTATAACAACTACGACTATGATTATAGCAACCACGGCCATGATTATAACATTAACGACCATGATTATAACAACCACGACCATGATTATAACACTAACGACCATGATTATAACAACCACGACCATGATTATAACACTAACGACCATGATTATAACAACCACGACTATGATTATAACAATCACGGCCATGAATATTTCAACCACGACCATGATTATAACATCCACGACCATGATTATAACAAACACGAATATGATTATAACGACCACGACCATGATAATAACAACCACGACGATGATTATAAGAACCACGACAATGATTATAACAACCACTACTATTATTATAACAACCACGACCATGTTAATAACAAATACGACTATGATTATAACAACCATGACCATGATTATAACAACCACGAACATGATTATAACAACCGGGACCATGATTATAACAACCATGACCATGATTATAACAACCACAAATATTATTATAACAACCGCGACCATGATTATAACACTCACGACCATGATTATAACAACCACAACTATGATTATAACAACAAAGACTATGATCATAACCACAACTATGATTATAACAACCACGACCATGATTATAACAACCACGACCATGATTATAACAACCACGACCATGATTATAACCACGACCATGATTATAACAACCACGACCATGATTATAACAACCACGACCATGATTATAACAACCACGAATATGATTATAACGACCACGACCATGATTATAACAACCACGACCATGATTATAACAACCACGACCATGAATATAACAACCATGACCATTATTATAGCAACCACGACCATGATTACAACAACCAAGACGATGATTATAAGAACCACGACTATGATTATACGAACCACGACCATGATTATAACAACCACGACCATGATTATAACAACCACGACCATGATTATAACAACCACGAATATGATTATAACAACCACGACCATGATTATAACAACCACGACTATGATCATAACCACAACTATGATTATAACAACCACGACCATGATTATAACAACCACGACCATGATTATAACAACCACGACCATGATTATAACAACCACAACTATGATTATAACAACCACGACCATGATTATAACAACCACGACCATGATTATAACAACCACGACTATGATTATAACAACCACGACTATGATCATAACCACAACTATGATTATAACAACCACGACCATGATTATAGCAACCACGACCATGATTATAACAACCACGACCATGATTATAACAACCACGACCATGATTATAACAACCACGACCATGATTATAACAACCATGACCATGATTATAACAACCACGACCATGATTATAACAACCAAGACGATGATTATAACAACCACGACTATGATTATAACAACCACGACCATGATTATAACAACCACGACCATGATTATAACAAGCACGACCATGATTATAACAACCACGAATATGATTATAACAACCACGACCATGATTATAACAACCACGACTATGATTATAACAACCACGAAAATGATTATTACAAACACGAATTTGATTTTAACGACCACGACAATGATTATAACAACCACTACCATGAATATAACAACCACGACTATGATTATAACAACCACGACTATGATTATAACAACCACGACTATGATCATAACCACGACTATGATTATAACAACCACGACCATGATTATAACAACCACGACCATGATTATAACACTCACGACCATGATTATAACAACCACGACTATCATTATATCAACCACTACTATGATCATGACTACAACTATGATTATAACAACCACGACCATGATTATAACAACCACGAACATGATTATAACAACCACGACCATGATTATAACAACCACGACCATGATTATAACAACCACGACCATGATTATAACAACCACGACTATGATTATAACAAGCACGACCATGAATATAACAACCACGACCATGATTATAACAACCACGACCATGATTATAACAACCACGACCATGATTATAACAACCACGAATATGATTATAACAACCACGACCATGATTATAACAACCATGAACATGATTATAACAACCACGACTATGATTTTACAACCACGACTATGACCATAACCACAACTATGATTATAACAACCACGACCATGATTATAACAACCACGACCATGATTATAACAACCACGACTATGATTATAACAACCACGACCATGATTATAACAACCACGACTATGATTATAACAACCACGACTATGAATATAACAACCACGACCATGATTATAACAACCACGACCATGATTATAACAACCACGACTCTGATTATAACAACCACGACCATGATTATAACACCACGACCATGATTATAACAACCACGACTATGATTATAACAACCACGACCATGATTATAACAACCACGACCATGATTATAACAACCACGACCATGATTATAAACCACGACCATGATTATAACAACCACGACCATGATTATAACAACCACGACCATGATTATAACAACCACGACCATGATTATAACAACCACGACCATGATTATAACAACCACGACCATGATTATAACAACCACGACTATGATTATAACAACCACGACCATGATTATAACAACCACGACCATGATTATAACAACCACGACCATGATTATAACACCACGACCATGATTATAACAACCACGACTATGATTATAACAACCACGACTATGATCATAACCACGAATATGATTATAACAACCACGACCATGATTATAACAACCACGACCATGATTATAACAACCACGACCATGATTATAACAACCACGACTATGATTATAACAACCACGACATGATTATAACAACCACGACCATGATTATAACAACCACGACCATGATTATAACAACCACGACCATGATTATAACAACCACGACCATGATTATAACACTAACGACCATGATTATAACAACCACGACTATGATTATAACAACCACGACCATGAATATAACAACCACGACCATGATTATAACACCACGACCATGATTATAACAACCACGACCATGATTATAACAACCACGACCATGATTATAACAACCACGACTATGATTATAACAACCACGACAATGATTATAACAACCACGACTATGATTATAACAACCACGACCATGATTATAACAACCACGACCATGATTATAACAACACGACTATGATTATAACAACCACGACCATGATTATAACAACCACGACCATGATTATAACAACCACGACCATGATTATAACAACATGACCATGATTATAACAACCACGACCATGATTATAACAACCACGACCATGATTATAACAACCATGACCATGATTATAACAACCACGAATATGATTATAACAACCACGACCATGATTATAACAACCACGACCATGATTATAACAACCACAAATGATTATACAACCGCGACCATGATTATAACACTCACGACCATGATTATAACAACCACGACTATGATTATAACAACCACGACTATGATCATAACCACAACTATGATTATAACAACCACGACCATGATTATAACAACCACGACCATGATTATAACAACCACGACCATGATTATAACACCACGACCATGATTATAACAACCACGACCATGATTATAACAACCACGACCATGATTATAACAACCACGACTATGATTATAACAACCACGACCATGATTATAACAACCACGACCATGATTATAACAACCACGACCATGATTATAACAACCACGACATGATTATAACAACCACGACTATGATTATAACAACCACGACCATGATTATAACAACCACGACCATGATTATAACAACCACGACCATGATTATAACAACCACGACTATGATTATAACAACCACGACCATGATTATAACAACCACGACTATGATTATAACAACCACGAACATGATTATAACAAACACGAATTTGATTATAACGACCACGACATTGATTATAACAACCACTCCCATGAATATAGCAGCCACGACTATGATAATAACAACCACGACTATGATTATAACAACCACGACAATGATTATAAACCACGACCATGATTATAACAACCACGACCATGATTATAACAACCACGACCATGATTATAACATCCACGACCATGATTATAACAACCACGACTATGATTATAACAACCACGACCATGATATAACAACCACGACCATGATTATAACAACCACGACTATGATTATAACAATCACGACTATGATTATAACAACCACGACCATGATTATAACACTAACGACCATGATTATAACAACCACGACTATGATTATACAACCACGACCATGATTATAACAACCACGACCATGATTATAACAACCACGACCATGATTATAACAACCACGACCATGATTATAACACTAACGACCATGATTATAACAACCACGACTATGATTATAACAAGCACGGCCATGAATATAACAACAACGACCATGATTATAACAACCACGACTATGATTATAACAACCACGACCATGATTATAACAACCACGAATATGATTATAACAACCACGACCATGATTAGAGCAACCACGACCATGATTATAACAACCACGACTATGATTATAACAACCACGACTATGATTATTAGAACCACGACCATGATTATAACAACCACGACCATGATTATAACAACCACGACTATGATTATAACAACCACGACTATGATCATAACCACGACTATGATTATAACAACCACGACCATGATTATAACAACCATGACCATGATTATAACACCACGACCATGATTATAACAACCACGACCATGATTATAACAACCACCTATGATAATAACCACAACTATGATTATAACAACCACGACCATGATTATAACAACCACGACCATGATTATAACAACCACGACCATGATTATAACAACCACGACCATGATTATAACAACCACGACTATGATTATAACAACCACGACCATGATTATAACAACCACGACTATGATTATAACAACCACGGCCATGAATATAACAACCACGACCATGATTATAACAACCACGACTATGATTATAACAACCACGACTATGATTATAACAACCACGACCATGATTATACACTAACGACCATGATTATAGCAACCACGACTATGATTATAGCAACCACGACCATGATTATAACAACCACGACCATGATTATAACAACCACGACCATGATTATAACAACCACGACCATGATTATAACACAACGACCATGATTATAACAACCACGACTATGATTATAACAACCACGACCATGAATATAACAACCACGACCATGATTATAACAACCACGACCATGATTATAACAACCACGACCATGATTATAACACCACGACCATGATTATAACAACCACGACCATGATTATAACAACCACGACCATGATTATAACAACCACGACTATGATTATAACAACCACGACCATGATTATAACAACCACGACCATGATTATAACAACCACGACAATGATTATAACAACCACGACCATGATTATAACAACCACGACCATGATTATAACAACCACGGCTATGATTATAACAACCACGACCATGATTATAACAACCACGACCATGATTATAAAGACCACGACCATGATTATAACAACCACGACCATGATTATAACAACCACGACCATGATTATAACAACCACGAATATGATTATAACAACCACGACCATGATTATAACAACCATGACCATGATTATAACAACCACAAATATTATTATAACAACCGCGACCATGATTATAACAACCACGACCATGATTATAACAACCACGACTATGATGATAACCACGACTATGATTATAACAACCACGACCATGATTATAACAACCACGACCATGATTATAACAACCACGAATATGATTATAACGACCACGACCATGATTATAGCAACCACGACCATGAATATAACAACCACGACTATGATAATAACAACAACGACTATGATTATAGGAACCACGATAATGATTATAACAACCACGACCATGATTATAACAACCACGACATGATTATAACAACCACGACCATGATTATAACAACCACGACCATGATTATAACAACCACGACTATGATTATAACAACCACGACTATGATCATAACCACGACTATGATTATAACAACCACGACCATGATTATAACAACCATTTCCATGATTATAACACTCACGACCATGATTATAACAACCACGACTATCATTATATCAACCACTTCTATGATCATAACCACAACTATGATTATAACAACCACGACCATAATTATAACAACCACGACCATGATTATAACAACCACGACCATGATTATAACAACCACGACCATGATTATAACAACCACGACTATGATTATAACAACCACGACCATGATTATAACAACCACGACTATGATTATAACAAGCACGGCCATGAATATAACAACCACGACCATGATTATAACAACCACGGCTATGATTATAACAATCACGACTATGATTATAACAACCACGGCCATGATTATAGCACTAACGACCATGATTATAGCAACCACGACTATGATTATAGCAAGCACGGCCATGAATATAACAACCACGACCATGATTATAACAACCACGACCATGATTATAACAACCACGACCATGATTATAACACCACGACCATGATTATAACAACCAAGACTATGATTATAACAAGCACGGCCATGAATATAACAACCACGACCATGATTATAACAACCACGACCATGATTATAACAACCACGACCATGATTATAATTACCACGACCATGATTATAACAACAACGACCATAATTATAGCAACCATGACCATAATTATAACAACCACGAATATGATTATAACAACCACGACCATGAGTATAACAACCATGACCATGATTATAACAACCAAAAATATTAATATATCAACCACGACCATGATTATAACAACCACGACCATGATTATAACAACCACGGCTAAGATTATAACAACCACGACCATGATTATAACAACCACGACCTTGATTATAAGAACCACGGCGAAGACTATAACAACCATGACCATGATTATAACAACCACCAATATGATAATAACACTCACGACCATGATTATAACACCACAACTATGATTATAACAACCACGACCATGATTATAACAACCACGACCATGATTATAACAACCACGACCATGATTATAACAACCATGACCATGATTATAACAACCACGACTATGATTATAACAACCACGACAATGATTATAACAACCACGACATGATTATAACAACCACGACAATGATTATAACAACCACGACCATGATTATAACAACCACGACTATGATATAACAACCACGACCATGATTATAACAACCACGACTATGATAATAAACACGACTATGATTATAACAACCACGACCATGATTATATTAACCATTACCATGATTATAACACTCACGACCATGATTATAACAACCACGACTATGATTATAACAACCACGACTATGATCATAACCACGACTATGATTATAGCAACCACGACCATGATTATAACAACCACGACCATGATTATAACAACCACGACCATGATTATAACAACCACGACCATGATTATAACAACCACGACCATGATTATAACAACCACGACCATGATTATAACAACCACGACTATGATTATAACAACCACGACCATGATTATAACAACCACGACCATGATTATAACAACCACGACTATGATTATAGCAACCACAGCCATGATTATAACAAACACGACCATGATTATAACAACCACGACCATGATTATAACAACCACGGCCATGATTATAACTTCACGACCATGATTATAACAACCAAGACTATCATTATAACAACACGGCCATGATATAACAACCACGACCATGATTATAACAACCACGACTATGATTATAACAACCACGACCATGATTATAACAACCACGAATATGATTATAACGACCACGACCATGATTATAGCAACCACGACCATGAATATAACAACCACGACTATGATAATAACAACCACGACTATGATTATAAGAACCACGACTATGATTATAACAACCACGACCATGATTATAACAACCACAAATATTATTAAAACAACCACGACCATGATTATAACACTCACGACCATGATTATAACAACCACAACTATGATTATGACAACCACGACTATGATCATAACCACGACTATGATTATAACAACCACGACCATGATTATAACAACCACGACCATGATTATAACACTCACGACCATGATTATAACAACCACGACTATGATTATAACAACCACGACTATGATCATAACCACAACTATGATTATAACAACCACGACCATGATTATAACAACCACGACCATGATTATAACAACCACGACCATGATTATAACAACCACGACCATGATTATAACAACCACGACTATGATTATAACAACCACGACCATGATTATAACAACCACGACTATGATTATAACAAGCACGACCATGAATATAACAACCACGACCATGATTATAACAACCACGACTATGATTATAACAACCACGACTATGATTATAACAACCACGACCATGATTATAACACTAACGACCATGATTATAACAACCACGACTATGATTATAACAAGCACGGCCATGAATATAACAACCACGACCATGATTATAACAACCACGACCATTCTTATAACAACCACGACCCTGATTATAATAACCACGACCATGATTATAACAACAACGCCCATAATTATAGCAACCATGACCATAATTATAACAACCACGAATATGATTATAACAACCACGACCATGAGTATAACAACCATGACCATGATTATAACAATCAAAAATATTATTATATCAACCACGACCATGATTATAACAACCACGACCATGATTATAACAACCACGGCTAAGATTATAACAACCACGACCATGATTATAACAACCACGACCATGATTATAAGAACCACGGCGAAGACTATAACAACCATGACCATGATTATAACAACCACGAATATGATAATAACACTCACGACCATGATTATAACAACCACAACTATGAATATAACAACCACGACCATGATTATAACAACCACGACCATGATTATAACAACCACGACCATGATTATAACAACCATGACCATGATCATAACAACCACGACCATGATTATAACAACCACGGCTAAGATTATAACAACCACGACCATGATTATAACAACCACGACCATGATTATAATGACCACGACCATGATTATAACAACCACGACCATAATTGTAGCAAACATGACCATGATTATAACAACCACGAATATGATTATAACAACCACGACCAGGATTATAACAACCATGACCATGATTATAACAACCACAAATATTATTATAACAACCGCGACCATGATTATAACACTCACAACCATGATTATAACAACCACGCCTATGATGATAACCACAACTACGATTATAACAACCACGACCATGATTATAACAACCACGACCATGATTATAACAACCAAGAATATGATTATAACAACCACGACCATGATTATAGCAACCACGACCATGAATATAACAACCACGACTATGATAATAACAACCACGACTATGATTATAAGAACCACGACTATGATTATAATAACCACGACCATGATTATAACAACCACGGCCATAATTATAACAACCATGACCATGATTATAACAACCACGAATATGATTATAACAACCACGACCATGATTATAATAACCATGACCATGATTATAACAACCACAAATATTATTATTACAACCGCGACCATGATTATAACACTCACGACCATGATTATAACAACCACGACTACGATTGTAACAACCACGACTATGATCATAACCACAACTATGATTATAACATTCACGACCATGATTATAACAACCACGACCATGATTATAACAACCACGACCATGATTATAACAACCACGACCATGATTATAACAACCACGACCATGAATATAACAACCACGACCATGATTATAACAACCACGACCATGATTATAACAACCACGACTATGATTATAACAACCACGACTATGATTATCCGAACCACGACCATGATTATAACAACCTCGACCATGATTATAACAACCACGACTATGATTATAACAACCACGACTATGATATTACCAACCACGACCATGATTATAACAACCACGACTATGATTATAACAACCACGACCATGATTATAATAAACACGAATTTGATTATAACGACCACGACAATGATTATAACAACCACTACCATGAATATAACAACCACGACTATGATAATAACAACCTCGACTACGATTATAAGAACCACGACAATGATTATAACAACCACGACTTTGATTAAAGCAACCACGACCATGATTATAACAACCACGACCATGATTATAACAACCATGACCATGATTATAACAACCACGACCATGATTATAACAACCACGACCATGAATATAACAACCACGACCATGATTATAACAACCACGACCATGATTATAACAACCACGACTATGATTATAACACTATCGACCATGATTATAACAACCACGACCATGATTATAACACTAACGACCATGATTATAACAACCACGACTATGATTATAACAAGCACGGCCATGAATATAACAACCACGACCATGATTATAACAACCACGACCATGATTATAACAAACACGAATATGATTATAACACCACGACCATGATTATAACAACCACGACTATGATTATAACAACCACGACCATGATTATAACAACCACGACTATGATTATAACAACCACGACCATGATTATAACAACCACGACCATGATTATAACAACCACGACTATGATTATAACAACCACGACCATGATTATAACAACCACGACCATGATTATAACAACCGGACCATGATTATAACAACCACGACCATGATTATAACAACCACGACCATGATTATAACAACCACGACCATAATAATAACAACCATGACCATGATTATAACAACCACGAATATGATAATAACAACCACGACCATGATTATAACAACCATTACCATGATTATAACAACCACAAATATTATTATAACTCCCGCGACCATGATTATAACACTCACGACCATGATTATAACAACCACGACTATGATTATAACAAAAAGACTTTGCTCATAACCACAACTATGATTATAACAACCACGACCATGATATAACAACCACGACCATGATTATAACAACCACGACCATGATTATAACAACCACGACCATGATTATAACAACCACGACTATGATTATAACAACCATGACCATGATTATAACAACCACGACCATGATTATAACAACCACGACCATGAATATAACAACCACGACCATGATTATAACAACCACGACCATGATTATAACAACCACGACCATGATTATAACAACCACGACTATGATTATAACAACCACGACCATGATTATAACAACCACGACCATGATTATAACAACCACGACCATGATTATAACAACCACGACTATGATTATAACCACAAATATGATTATAAGAACCACGACCATGATTATAACAACCACGACCATGATTATAACAACCATGACCATGTTTATAATAACCACGAATACAACCACGACCATGATTATAACAACCACGACCATGATTATAACAACCATGACTATGATTATAACAACCACGACTATGATCATAACCACAACTATGATTATGACAACCACGACCATGATTATAACAACCACGACCATGATTATAACAACCAAGACCATGATTATAACAACCACGACCATGATTATAACAACCACGACCATGAATATAACAACCATGACCATTATTATAACAACCACGACCATGATTACAACAAGCACGACGATGATTATAACAACCACGACTATGATTATACGAAACACGACCATGATTAAAACAACCACGACCATGATTATAACAACCACGACCATGATTATAACAACCACGACTATGATTATACCAACCACGACCATGATTATAACAACCACGACTATGATTATAACAACCACTAAAATGATTATAACAAACACGAATTTGATTATAACGACCACGACAATGATTATAACAACCACGGCTATGATTATAACACTCACGACTATGATTATAACACCCACGGCCATGATTATAACACTAACGACCATGATTATAGCAACCACGACTATGATTATAACAAGCACGGCCATGAATATAACAACCACGACCATGATTATAACAACCACGACCATGATTATAACAACCACGACCATGATTATAACACTAACGACCATTATTATAACAACCAAGACTATCATTATAACAAGCACGGCCATGAATATAACAACCACGACCATGATTATAACAACCACGGCTATGATTATAACACTCACGACTATGATTATAACACCCACGGCCATGATTATAACACTAACGACCATGATTATAGCAACCACGACTATGATTATAACAAGCACGGCCATGAATATAACAACCACGACCATGATTATAATACTAACGACCATTATTATAACAACCAAGACTATCATTATAACAAGCACGGCCATGAATATAACAACCACGACTATGATAATAACAACCACGACTATGATAATAGGAACCACGATAATGATTATAACAACCACGACCATGATTATAACAACCACAAATATTATTAAAACAACCATGACCATGATTATAAAAGTCACGACCATGATTATAACAACCACAACTATGAATATAACAACCACGACCATGATTATAACAACCACGACCATTCTTATAACAACCACGACCCTGATTATAACAACCACGAATATGATTATAACGACCACGTCCATGATTAGAGCAACCACGACCATGAATATAACAACCACGACTATGATTATAGGAACCACGATAATGATTGTAACAACCACGACCATGATTATAACAACCACGAATATTATTAAAACAACCACGACCATGATTATAACACTCACGACCATGATTATAACAACCATAACTATGAATATAACAACCACGACCATGATTATAACAACCACGAGCATTCTTATAACAACTACGACCCTGATTATAATAACCACGACCATGATTATAACAACAACGCCCATAATTATAGCAACCATGACCATAATTATAACAACCACGAATATGATTATAACAACCACGACCATGAGTATAACAACCATGACGATGATTATAACAATCAAAAATATTATTATATCAACCACAACCATGATTATAACAACCACGACCATGATTATAACAACCATGACCATGATCATAACAACCACGACCATGATTATAACAACCACGGCTAAGATTATAACAACCACGATCATGAATATAACAACCACGACCATGATTATAAGAGCCATCGCTAAGACTATAACAACCATGACCATGATTATAACAACCACGAATATGATAATAACACTCACGACCATGATTATAACAACCACAACTATGAATATAACAACCACGACCATGATTATAACAACCGCGACCATGATTATAACAACCACGACTATGATTATAACAACCACGACCATGATTATAATAAACACGAATTTGATTATAACGACCACGACAATGATTATAACAACTACTACCATGAATATAACAACCACGACTATGATAATAACAACCTCGACTACGATTATAAGAACCACGACAATGATTATAACAACCACGACTTTGATTAAAGCAACCACGACCATGATTATAACAACCACGACCATGATTATAACAACCATGACCATGATTATAACTACCACGACCATGATTATAACAACCATGACCATGAATATAACAACCACGACCATGATTATAACAACCACGACCATGATTATAACAACCACGACTATGATTATAACACTAACGACCATGATTATAACAACCACGACCATGATTATAACACTAACGTCCATGATTATAACAACCACGACTATGATTATAACAAGCACGGCCATGAATATTTCAACCACGACCATGATTATAACATCCACGACCATGATTATAACAAACACGAATATGATTATAACGACCACGACCATGATAATAACAACCACGACTATGATTATAAGAACCACGACAATGATTATAACAACCACGACTATTATTATAACAACCACGACCATGATTATAACAACCACGACCATGTTAATAACAAATACGACTATGATTATAACAACCATGACCATGATTATAACAACCACAACAAATGATTATAACAACCGGGACCATGATTATAACAATCATGGCCATGATTATAACAACCACGACCATGATTATAACAACCACGACCATAATTATAACAACCATGACCATGATTATAACAACCACGAATATGATTATAACAACCACGACCATGATTATAACAACCATGACCATGATTATAACAACCACAAATATTATTATAACAACCGCGACCATGATTATAACACTCACGACCATGATTATAACATCCACGACTATGATTATAACAACAAAGACTATGATTATAACAACCATGACCATGATTATAATAACCACGACCATGACCATAACAACCACGACCATGATTATAACAACCACGATCATGATTATAACCACGACCATGATTATTACAACCACGACCATGATTATAACAACCACGACCATGATTATAACAACCACGAATATGATTATAACGACCACGACCATGATTATAACAACCACCACCATGATTATAACAACCACGACCATGAATATAACAACCATGACCATTATTATAACAACCACGACCATGATTACAACAACCAAGTCGATGATTATAAGAACCACGACTATGATTATACGAACCACGACTATGATTATAGCAACCACGACCATGATTATAACAACCACAACCGTGATTATAACAACCACGAATATGATTATACCAACCACGACCATGATTATAACAACCACGACTATGATCATAACCACAAATATGATTATAAGAACCATGACCATGATTACAACAACCACACCATGATTATAACAACCATGACCATGATTATAACATCCACAAATGTTATAATAACAACTGCGACCATGATTATAATACTCACACGACCTTGATTATAACAACCATGACTATGATTATAACAACCACGACTATGATCATAACCACAACTATGATTATGACAACCACGACCATGATTATAACAACCACGACCATGATTATAACAACCACGACCATGATTATAACAACCACGACCATGGTTATAACAACCACGACCATGAATATAACAACCATGACCATTATTATAACAACCACGACCATGATTACAACAACCAAGACGATGATTATAAGAACCACGACTATGATTATACGAACCACGACCATGATTATAACAACCACGACCATGATTATAACAACCACGACCATGATTATAACAACCACGAATATGATTATACCAACCACGACCATGATTATAACAACCACGACCATGATTATAACAACCACGACCATGATTATAACAACCACGACCATGGTTATAACAACCACGACCATGAATATAACAACCATGACCATTATTATAATAACCACGACCATGATTACAACAACCAAGACGATGATTATAAGAACCACGACTATGATTATACGAACCGCGACCATGATTAAAACAACCACGACCATGATTATAACAACCACGACCATGATTATAACAACCAATACCATGAATATAACAACCACGACTATGATTATAACAACCACGACTATGATTATAACAACCACGACTATGATCATAACCACGACTATGATTATAACAACCACGACCATGATTATAACAACCATTTCCATGATTATAACACTCACGACCATGATTATAACAACCACGACTAT
Source organism: Homarus gammarus (assembly GCA_958450375.1). Lineage (NCBI taxonomy): Eukaryota > Metazoa > Arthropoda > Malacostraca > Decapoda > Nephropidae > Homarus > Homarus gammarus. The sequence goes on along the minus strand of CAUDMG010002122.1, from coordinate 9,552 downwards.
CATTATATTAACCACTACTATGATCATAACCACAACTATGATTATAACAACCACGACCATGATTATAACAACCAAGACTATGATTATAACAACCACGACCATGATTATAACAACCTTGAGCATGATTATAACAACCACGACCATGATTATAACAACCACGACCATGATTATAACAACCACGACTATGATTATACCAACCACGACCATGATTATAACAACCACGACTATGATTATAACAAGCACGGCCATGAATATAACAACCACGACCATGATTATAACAACCACGGCTATGATTATAACAATCACGACTATGATTATAACAACCACGGCCATGATTATAACACTAACGACCATGATTATAGCAACCACGACTATGATTATAACAAGCACGGCCATGAATATAACAACCACGACCATGATTATAACAACCACGACCATGATTATAACAACCACGACCATGATTATAACACTAACGACCATGATTATAACAACCAAGACTATCATTATAACAAGCACGGCCATGAATATAACAACAACGACCATGATTATAACAACCACGACTATGATTATAACAACCACGACCATGATTATAACAACCACGAATATGATTATAACGACCACGTCCATGATTAGAGCAACCACGACCATGAATATAACAACCACGACTATGATAATAACAACCACGACTATGATTATAGGAACCACGATAATGATTATAACAACCACGACCATGATTATAACAACCACAAATATTATTAAAACAACCACGACCATGATTATAACACTCACGACCATGATTATAACAACCACAACTATGAATATAACAACCACGACCATGATTATAACAACCACGACCATTCTTATAACAACCACGACCCTGATTATAATAACCACGACCATGATTATAACAACAACGCCCATAATTATAGCAACCATGACCATAATTATAACAACCACGAATATGATTATAACAACCACGACCATGATTATAACAACCACGACCATGATTATAATGACCACGACCATGATTATAACAACCACGACCATAATTGTAGCAAACATGACCATGATTATAACAACCACGAATATGATTATAACAACCACGACCAGGATTATAACAACCATGACCATGATTATAACAAACACAAATATTATTATAACAACCGCGACCATGATTCAACACTCACAACCATGAATATAACAACCACGCCTATGATGATTACCACAACTACGATTATAACAACCACGACCATTATTATAACAACCACGACCATGATTATAACAACCACGACCATGATTATAACAATCAAGAATATGATTATAACAACCACAACTATGAATATAACAACCACGTCAATGATTATAACAACCACGACCCTGATTATAATAACCACGACCATGATTATAACAAGAACGCCCATAATTATAGCAACCATGACCATAATTATAACAACCACGAATATGATTATAACAACCACGACCATGAGTATAACAACCATGACCATGATTATAACAATCAAAAATATTATTATATCAACCACGACCATGATTATAACAACCACGACCATGATTATAATAACCACGAATATGATTATAACAACCACGACCAGGATTATAACAACCATGACCATGATTATAACAAACACAAATATTATTATAACAACCGCGACCATGATTCAACACTCAAAACCATGAATATAACAACCACGCCTATGATGATAACCACAACTACGATTATAACAACCACGACCATTATTATAACAACCACGACCATGATTATAACAACCACGACCATGATTATAACCACGACGATGATTATAACAACCACGACCATGATTATAACAATCAAGAATATGATTATAACGACCACGACCATGATTATAGCAACCACGACCATGAATATAACAACCACGACTTTGATAATAACAACCACGACTATGATTATAAGAACCACGACTATGATTATAATAACCACGACCATGATTATAACAACCACGGCCATAATTATAACAACCATGACCATGATTATAACAACCACGAATATGATTATAACAACCACAACTATGATTATAACATTCACGACCATGATTATAACAACCACGACCATGATTATAACAACCACGACCATGATTATAACAACCACGACCATGATTTTAACAACCACGACCATGAATATAACAACCACGACCATTATTATAACAACCACGACCATGATTACAACAACTACGACGATGATTATAACAACCACGACTATGATTATCCGAACCACGACCATGATTATAACAACCTCGACCATGATTATAACAACCACGACTATGATTATAACAACCACGACCATGATTATAATAAAAACGAATTTGATTATAACGACCACGACAATGATTATAACAACAACTACCATGATAATAACAACCTCGACTACGATTATAGGAACCACGACAATGATTATAACAACCACGACTTTGATTAAAGCAACCACGACCATGATTATAACAACCACGACCATGATTATAACAACCATGACCATGATTATAACTACCACGACCATGATTATAACAACCATGACCAAGAATATAACAACCACGACCATGATCATAACAACCACGACCATGATTATAACAACCACGACTATGATTATAGCAACCACGGCCATGATTATAACACTAACGACCATGATTATAAAAACCACGACTATGCTTATGACAAGCACGGCAATGAATATAACAACTACGACTATGATTATAACAAGCACGGACATGAATATAACAACCACGACCATGATTATAACAACCATGACTATGATTATAACAATCACGACTATGATTATTAGAACCACGACCATGACCATAACAACCACGACGAAGATTATAGCAACCACGGCCATGATTACAACAACCACGACCATGATTATAACTACCACGACCATGATTATAACAACCACGAACATGATTATAACACTAACGACCATGATTATAACAACCACCACTATGATTATAAGAAGCACGGCCATGAATATTTCAACCACGACCATGATTATAACATCCACGACCATGATTATAACAACCACTAATATGATTATAACGACCACGACCATGATTACAACAACCATGACCATGATTATAACAACCACAACCATGATTATAACAACCGGGACCATGATTATAACAACCATGACCATGATTATAACAACCACGACCATGATTATAACAACCACGAATATGATTATAACGACCACGACCATGATTATAACAACCACGACCATGATTATAACAACCATGACCATGATTATAACAACCACGAATATGATTATAACAACCACAAGATGACTATAACAACCATGACCATGATTATAACATCCACAAATATTATTATAACACCCGCGACCATGATTATAACACTCACGACCTTGATTATAACAACCATGACTATGATTATAACAACCACGACTATGATCATAACCACAACTATGATTATGACAACCACGACCATGATTATAACAACCACGACCATGATTATAACAACTACGACCATGATTATAACAACCACGACCATGATTATAACAACCACAAATATTATTATAACAGCCGCTACCATGATTATAACACTCACGCCCATGATCATAACAACCACGACTATGATTGTAACAACCACGACTGTGATCATAACCACAACTATGATTATAACATTCACGACCATGATTATAACAACCACGACCATGAATATAACAACCACGACCATGATTATAACAACCACGACCATGATTTTAACAACCACGACCATGAATATAACAACCACGACCATATTATAACAACCACACCATGATTACAACAACCACGACCATGATTATAACAACCACGACCATTCTTATAACAACCACGACCATGATTATAATAACCACGACCATGATTATAACAACAACGCCCATAATTATAGCAACCATGACCATAATTATAACAACCACGAATATGATTATAACAACCACGACCATGAGTATAATATCCATGAACATGATTATAACAATCACAAATATTATTATGTCAACCACGACCATGATTATAACAACCACGACCATGATTATAACAACATGACGATGATCATAACAACCACGACCATGAATATAACATCCACGGCTAAGATTATAGCAACCACGACCATGATTATAACAACCACGACCATGATTATAACAACCACGGCTATGATTATAACAACCATGACCATGATTATAACAACCACGAATATGATAATAACACTGAAACCACGACCATGATTATAACAACCATGACCATGATCATAGCAACCACGACCATGATTATAACAACCACGGCTAAGATTATAACAAAAACGACCATGATTATAAAAACCACGACCATGATTATAATGACCACGACCATGATTATGCCAACCACGACCATAATTGTAGCAAACATGACCATTATTATAACAACCATGAATATGATTATAACAACCACGACCAGCATTATAACAACCATGACCATGATTATAACAACCACAAATATTATTATAACAACCGCGACCATGATTATAACACTCACAACCATGATTATAACAACCACGCCTTTGATGATAACCACAACTACGATTATAACAACCACGACCATGATTATAACAACCACGACCATGATTATAACAACCACGACCATGATTATAACAACCACGACCATGATTATAACAACCACGAGTATGATAATAACAACCATGACTATGATTATAAGAACCTCGACTATGATTATAAAAACCACGACCATGATTATAACAACCACGGCCATAATTATAACAACCATGACCATGATAATAACAACCACGAATATGATTATAACAACCACGACCATGATTATAATAACCATGACCATGATTATAACAACCACAAATATTATTATAACAACCGCGACCATGATTATAACACTCACGACCATGATTATAACAACCACGACTACGATTGTAACAAACACGACTATGATCATAACCACAACTATGATTATAACATTCACGACCATGATTATAACAACCACGACCATGATTATAACAACGACGACCATGATTATAACAACCAAGACCATAATTTTAACAACCACGACCATGATTATAACAACCATGACCATGAATATAACAACCACGACCATGATTATAACAACCACGACCATGATTATAACAACCACGACTATGATTATAGCAACCACGGCCATGATTATAACACTAACGACCATGATTATAAAAACCACGACTATGCTTATAACAAGCACGGCAATGAATATAACAACCACGACTATGATTATAACAAGCACGGCCATGAATATAACAACCACGACCATGATTATAACAACCATGACTATGATTATAACAATCACGACTATGATTATAAGAACCACGACCATGACCATAACAACCACGACGAAGATTATAGCAACCACGGCCATGATTACAACAACCACGACCATGATTATAACTACCACGACCATGATTATAACAACCACGAACATGATTATAACACTAACGACCATGATTATAACAACCACCACTATGATTATAAGAAGCACGGCCATGAATATTTCAACCACGACCATGATTATAACATCCACGACCATGATTATAGCAACCACTAATATGATTATAACGACCACGACCATGATTACAACAGCCATGACCATGATTATAACAACCACAACCATGATTATAAGAACCGGGACCATGATTATAACAACCATGACCATGATTATAACAACCACGACCATGATTATAACAACCACGAATATGATTATAACGACCACGACCATGATTATAGCAACCACGACAATGATTATAACAACCATGACCATGATTATAACAACCACGAATATGATTATAACAACCACAAGATGACTATAACAACCATGACCATGATTATAACATCCACAAATATTATTATAACACCCGCGACCATGATTATAACACTCACGACCTTGATTATAACAACCATGACTATGATTATAACAACCACGACTATGATCATAACCACAACTATGATTATGACAACCATGACCATGATTATAACAACCACGACAATGATTATTACAACTACGACCATGATTATAACAACCACGACCATGATTATAACAACCACAAATATTATTATAACAGCCGCCACCATGATTATAACACTCACGCCCATGATCATAACAACCACGACTATGATTGTAACAACCACGACTGTGATCATAACCACAACTATGATTATAACATTCACGACCATGATTATTACAACCACGACCATGAATATAACAACCACGACCATGATTATAACAACCACGACCATGATTTTAACAACCACGACCATGAATATAACAACCACGACCATTATTATAACAACCACACCATGATTACAACAACCACGACCATGATTATAACAACCACGACCATTCTTATAACAACCACGACCATGATTATAATAACCACGACCATGATTATAACAACAACGCCCATAATTATAGCAACCATGACCATAATTATAACAACCACGAATATGATTATAACAACCACGACCATGAGTATAATATCCATGAGCATGATTATAACAATCACAAATATTATTATGTCAACCACGACCATGATTATAACAACCACGACCATGATTATAACAACATGACGATGATCATAACAACCACGACCATGAACATAACATCCACGGCTAAGATTATAACAACCACGACCATGATTATAACAACCACGACCATGATTATAAGAACCACGGCTAGGACTATAACAACCATGACCATGATTATAACAACCACGAATATGATAATAACACTGAAACCACGACCATGATTATAACAACCATGACCATGATCATAGCAACCACGACCATGATTATAACAACCACGGCTAAGATTATAACAAAAACGACCATGATTATAAAAACCACGACCATGATTATAATGACCACGACCATGATTATGCCAACCACGACCATAATTGTAGCAAACATGACCATTATTATAACAACCATGAATATGATTATAACAACCACGACCAGGATTATAACAACCATGACCATGATTATAACAACCACAAATATTATTATAACAACCGCGACCATGATTATAACACTCACAACCATGATTATAACAACCACGCCTTTGATGATAACCACAACTACGATTATAACAACCACGACCATGATTATAACAACCACGACCATGATTATAACAACCACGACCATGATTATAACAACCACGACATGATTATAACAACCACGACCATGATTATAACAACCACGACTATGATTATAACAACCACGACCATGATTATAACAACCACGACCATGATTATAACAACCACGACTATGATTATAACAACCACGACTATGATTATAACAACACGACTATGATTATAACAACCACGACCATGATTATAACAACCACGACCATGATTATAACAACCACGACCATGATTATAACAACCACGACCATGATTATAACAACCACGACCATGATTATAACAACCACGACCATGATTATAACAACCACGACCATGATTATAACAACCACGACTATGATTATAACAACCACGACTATGATGATAACCACAACTACGATTATAACAACACGACCATGATTATAACAACCACGACCATGATTATAACAACCACGACCATGATTATAACAACCACGACCATGATTATAACAACCACGACCATGATTATAACAACCACGACCATGATTATAACAACCACGACCATGATTATAACAACCACGACCATGATTATAACAACCACGACTATGATTATAACAACCACGACCATGATTATAACAACCACGACCATGATTATAACAACCACGACCATGATTATAACAACCACGACTATGATATAACAACCACGACCATGATTATAACAACCACGACTATGATTATAACAACCACGACCATGATTATAACAACCACGACATGATTATAACAACCACGACCATGATTATAACAACCACGACCATGATTATAACAACCACGACTATGATTAAAGGAACCACGACAATGATTAAAGGAACCACGACAATGATTATAACAACCACGACTATGATTATAACAACCACGACCATGATTATAACAACCACGACCATGATTATAACAACCACGACCATGATTATAACAACCACGACCATGATTATAACAACCACGACCATGATTATAACAACCACGACCATGATTATAACAACCACGACCATGATTATAACAACCACGACTATGATTATAGCAACCACGACCATGATTATAACACCACGACCATGATTATAACAACCACGACTATGATTATAACAACCACGACCATGATTATAACAACCACGACATGATTATAACAACCACGACCATGATTATAACAACCACGACCATGATTATAACAACCACGACCATGATTATAACAACCACGACTATGATTATAACAACCACGACCATGATTATAACAACCACGACTATGATTATAACAACCACGACAATGATTATAACAACCACGACCATGATTATAACAACCACGACTATGATTATAACAACCACGACCATGATTATAACAACCACAACCATGATTATAACAACCACGACCATGATTATAACAACCACGACCATGATTATAACAACCACGACCATGATTATAACAACCATGACCATGATTATAACAACCACGACCATGATTATAACAACCACGACCATGATTATAACAACCACGACCATGATTATAACAACCACGACCATGATTATAACAACCACGACCATGATTATAACAACCACGACCATGATTATAACAACACAGACCATGATTATAACAACCACGACCATGATTATAACAACCACGACCATGATTATAACAACCATGACCATGATTATAACAACCACAAATGATTTTAAACAACCGCGACTATGATTGTAGGAACTACGACAATGATTATAACAACCACGACAATGATTATAACAACCACGACATGATTATAACAACCACACCATGATTATAACAACCACGACCATGATTATAACAACCACGACCATGATTATAACAACCACGACCATGATTATAACAACCACGACCATGATTATAACAACCACGACCATGATTATAACAACCACGACCATGATTATAACAACCACGACATGATTATAACAACCACGACTATGATTATAACAACCACGACCATGATTATAACAACCACGACCATGATTATAACAACCACGACCATGATTATAACAACCACGACTATGATTATAACAACCACGACCATGATTATAACAACCACGACCATGATTATAACAACCACGACATGATTATAACAACCACGAATATGATTATAACAACCACGACCATGATTATAACAACCACGACCATGATTATAACAACCACGACTATGATTATAACAACCACGACCATGATTATAACAACCACGACCATGATTATAACAACCACGACTATGATTATAACAACCACGACCATGATTATAACAACCACGACCATGATTATAACACCACGACCATGATTATAACAACCACGACCATGATTATAACACCATGATACCAGAC